>JAFBJU010000621.1:159444-499501 GCA_016785305.1 Colistium nudipinnis
CCATGGGCCAATCCTGAAAGAGAAGATTCAGCGAAATGTCAAAGTGGTGGCCTGGCTTTTCAAGGCATGCTTGTTATTGTTCTATATAAAAAATGTATGTTTCACCAGCCACAGTGTTCACTTAAAATTATTATTATATTTTTTACATGTTTTGTTTTTGACCCTTATAATTACACATTAACAATGTATACCCTAATTATTTGACACTACTCCAAATCCATGGATAAAGGGGGATGGCACCTGGGTCCCCACGGCGTATGTTGACCCTCTATAATGATAGATTAGCATCAGAGTGCAGCCTTGCTGCTACCATTAGCTACACTGGTGAGAGAGAAAAGCTTTGACACGTACCTATAGCTGCGTCTATCTTCCCTTCACCGGGCTTGTGGAGAGGCTCTTCATCAATCCATTAACCGCCTACACCACTTAACTCTTTTTTGGTCCCATGGATCTGTATTTTAGTTGATTCCAGGTGTCCGAAGTTTATAGGCATCCATTTTTTTTCTCCTTCAGAACAATAAACTCTGAGGGGCTAAAGTGAAGGGGGACCGAAATGGGACAAGGGGATCGAGGGAGAGGGGCTCCGTTTATTAGACGGCAAATAGCCGGCCGGTGGGTTTATGATGTGGAAGGTCATTGTTGGTTAATAAGTGGCCACATGAGTGCAGGCAGGTGCTGTGTTAACACCTCCTCTTAACTCTCCTTTCCAGCAGAGACCATTCATCAGCCAAGTGTTAATGAAGGCCATATAATTAATAGGTGGATGGCAGAGAAAGCCCCCTGAGTTAATCAATGCAGGCCTGTTTGAAGAGTGGGGCTAAGACGGGGCAGAGGGGTTTCTAAAGGGTTGGGGGTCCAGGTTAGAGAGTGTGAGCTTTTTAAGAGGCATGCAGGTCACCGAGTTGGAACCCTGATGGCCTTCACATCCCGAGCTTTGTTCATGCGCGTGACGTCACAGCATCTGTGTCCGTTAGAGTGCTGTTTACAGAAATGGGTCAGCTTCAACTCATCAATGTAGAACCCCCCCCCCCCCCCCCCCCACCCGCACAGGACCCCCCCCCCCCCCCCGGTAAGGCAGTTTTAGAAAGAAAGGTGGATGTAATGTACACATTGTTTCAATGAAGCCGCACAGAAGTTCAAATGATTAAACTTTTTTTCCTTTTTTTTCCTTCGCCAGTGCGGCCCAAACGTTTTTTTTGTTTTTTTTTCGGCCCCATGCTCACTCCTTCACCTGCACCTTATCTCCACAAATGGAGTGTTGACTTTCTGTGTTCTTCAAAGGAGAAATACTGTCAGGCTGCTGCTAATGGGGATCAGGAGAGGCTACTGTTCTGGAACTTGTCAAGCCCTGTCCAACCTGCCATCCTGCCCTGAAGTGTGGGAGCTATTTAACCTCTCCTCCTCTTTCTTTTTCTCACATTCTCTCATTTGCCCCCACCCCCTGCATTAACGGTTTCTTCCTCCACACTTTATACATTTTTCCGCTCATACGTACTTGCATGCCATCATGTGCCATGTGATCACGAAGGCAACTGTACTGTATGGGGTCAACAGCTTGCATTCTTGCGGAATGATGCCACCTTTGACAGTACTCATTTTAGTGGTGAAAGCCTCCCCCACGACCAATCCCTCTTCATCTCAACATACACATAGGCACAGACGAATATGCACACGTGGTTCTGTTTTATACTTTATAATAACCAAAAGCTGCAACATAAAATGAATGAATTACGGGTTGTTTTTATATGCGTGTTTGTATACATGCATATTCGTGTAAGAGTGGGTAATCGTGTGTTGTCCCACTAGTATTCTTGTAATAAATCGGTGGCTGTGCGCTTATGATAGTGTGTCTGATGTATATATCCGTGGGTGCTGTCTTCGTGCGCACTCGTATTTCTGCAGCCGTGCAGTGTGTATGTGTGTGGATGAAGGCTTGGGGGAGTGGAGTAGGGTGAAGCTTTACAATGGTCAACTGAAAAGAACCATTCTTTTATTCAGCAATTAACCCCATCTGGGTAAATAATACGCTGTTCTGCGGCGGAGCCGTCACTGGTATACGCCGGGCCCCGAACCCGAGAGCACTTCAAACGGCGGCCGGTCACCCAAACGATGACAAGATGCTGCAGAAACCGCTTTTCACAAAGTATATAATGCAAAGTATTGGGTTTCACTGTACAGTTTTAGCAAAGCAGGAGATACCCTAGAAAGAGGGAGCGATGGAGAGGGAGAAAGAGAGCGGATAAGGGAGAGAACGAGGGAGCAGGAGGAAGAGGGCCAAGGCACCGGTGATATCACAGATAACAAGTCTGGATGCACTTACCTGCCTGGAAACCTGATCTTATTATTTTAAATTCGGGGGGCTCAGGCACTTATAAACAGAGAGCAGGGGACTCTGCAGCAGCGGGTGGGGGGGGGTCAGCGGGGGGCAGGTGGTGAGGAGGTAGGGAGGGGGGGGGGCGGGCCGTCCCACCACGTGGACGTATGGTGTGAGAATTCAATTTGCTCATCTCCTGTTATCGTAACTCAATTTCCCGTTTCACACACGCACGCACACGCTCGGCCCACACTAGCGGCCCCCGCAGTCACCGGAGGGAGTGAACTTCCTCGAGGAGGAGTGCAGGTAATTAACGTCGATCAGGGCCCCGCTGCTCCGCAGATTTACGGTGAGAAGGAAGCGAATCTGATCCGGCTGACGTGAGGAAACGGTGATGAGAGGTGCGCTAGCGGCGCGGAGGGGCCTGGAGGCTCATTAGGCGGGGGAACAGATCTTTCCACCGCGATCGGGGGCCCATCAGGATCCCCCGTTACGGTTGTGCTCTTGGAGGCCCCATTAAATCCACTCCTCCAAGCCTTTCAGAATGACATTTGGCTTTCGGAGTGAGCCTCCTGCGAGGAAAACAAACGCACAGGGACCCGTGGACACACGCCAAACCACTAAGGGATGTAATATTGGTGTCAACTGTCATTCCACTTTCTCACACGCCAGCGTGACAGCCACAGTATGTTTTTTTCACTTTAAGCGTTTCTTTTGGTGTCCATCTGGATGTGTGGGAGAACAGAGCTGTGGCTGGCAAAGGTGCTTAACCGACAGAGTGTATTAGATGTGGCAGGAATAGAAATAAGTAACAAAAGAAAGCTTTCAAACACAAAAATGGAAGAGAATACTGCTGAAGCACTATTTCTTTATTATGGCTGTACAATCTGAGCTTTAGTCTGTAAGGCTGTGTTTTTTTGGATTTGAGGCCAAATGTTATGGGATTCTTACAGTGGGGTGTTATGATTAATTAATACTGCATTAATGTTTGTGAACAACAATACCCAACTAATACTAAGAGCAAGCTAGCACAATATTGTTTACAAACAGATATCTGAAGGATGGAGCTTATTATGTAGTTGTTACCTTTGTTTTACCAGTTTCACTTATTTTTATATAGAAACATGATAATGGTATCAAGGATTTTGGTGTCATTTTTTGGGGGGGGTGTGTATCGTTGTTCATTCATAAAGTGGAGTCACCCAAAATGCACTTGATCTACACCATACATATCAACAGGTTTCAAATTAGCTGTGGGTACTTTGAGCATGAACACTAAGGACAGGGGTCAGCAACAGTGGTGCAGTACACAGTGCACACACACACATACATGCAAGCACAAGCTCCGAGTAAGCCTACATTTGTCATCTGACAGCAAAAACACATTGCTTAAATTGAGCGGTGAACACAAAACCAAGAGGAAGGGGGCTCCTATTATGTTACATGCGCTGCGGGAAGCGTGACTGATTTAAACAATAATAAAGTTAATTTATTTTTGTTTAATGAAAAATACTTCACACCACAATGCAACATGGGGGAATAAACAGCAGAGGGACAGACCTTATGTCGAGCTCTCAGCTGTGTTTTTGTGTATTTCTTCTTCCCATATCAGCCCGCTGGGGTTCTGTTATTATTATCTAATCGCCTCAAATCAAACATCCACAGAAATATCAAAGTACCTGTGATTTGTATGTTTTACTTATCAAGTTGCAAAATGTGCAATCTGCGCCAAGCTATTAACTTGTGGAATATTTTAAACTAACGGGTAAACATCCTGTGTATACAAAGAAGACAAATACCTTAAAAGTGCTTCATTCCATCCTTGATAGAAATATATTTAGATATTGCTGAGTAGCTGGCAACACATGCTGGATGTCAACACTAGGTATTTGAAAAATGTTTGTGCAGTTCTGGTTCTTCATAAAAAAATCCAGCTCTTTAGCATTGTGACTGATGATGTAGAAGCTAAAAAAAAAAAGAAGAAAACCCGTCTCTGGCTAAGAGGCCTCCCCGACAGTTCTGGGCTCTCTCTTCGTCCTGTGGTTTATTATCTAATCAGCCCGACCCTTGGACACACAGCCACGCTCAATGGACCCAGACCACATGGCCAATAGAGCACCCAACAGACTGTGTCATCTCAGCCTGCTGAATCAAAAACAAACACAGGGGCTACACCGCTATTTTGGAGGAGACGGATTAGGTGAGAAGACTTCCCACCCTCCTGCGCCGTTTATTTAGCTTCGTTTACACTCCTCGAGTATGATTTATATGATCGCTGTGCCGGATAAGTTAAGTTAGCCACTTATAGAGAGGTGTGTTAACTGTGTTTTGATTGTGTTTCCTTCTTTTACCGAAACAATGTATGTGTGGAATCTGAGGGGCCGTTTTAGATTCCACAGGCCTCCAGGCACCTATACACATTCACGCACAACTCCGGATTACCTCAGAGCAGGAGAAGAACAGAGCCCCGCAACATCACAAAACAAGACAAGAGGCACAATTACAGAGACGCCTGGAGACAATCCCGCACTTTAATGAAAGTCCAGTTTCCCCCTGCCCCAGGTATGCGCTCAACGTGATTATATCTGTGAAACAATTACACTGTCACAATCAAAGGAAGCTGTCTTTAAATGGTCTGTCGAGGCCCTCGTGGGGTTAATAATCACTCATCTCTTTCCCACTGTGTCACTGAGGTGCTGAATCCTCCCTTTGTTCTGCACATCACCTGCCGCTCAATAGACTGCTTGGTGTAACACTTCAGGCACTTAGACGGCCACGCTTTCAAAGGGGGGCCGGGGCCCTGAGGGTATGCGAGTGGTGAGGAGATATTCAACAACCGGCATTTTCAAATCGACCCACCGGCTCAGAGTTGGATTGGTGGAATAAACTCTTTTTCCGGTGCAAGTTTTTTTTTTTTCTTCCTACAATTTTTTTTTTTTTTTTTCGCCTTTAGGTTTGGAGGCCCGGGGCTGAGCTGTAATCCTGGGAGCACTCAGCTACTAAAGGGAGATAATACCCTGCTCTAATTTATAGAGTTATCACATCTCCCCCATCAGAGCATAAAGTGCATTCACTTACTTCTAAATGTCCAGCAGATTTCCATTTTGCTCTTTTCCCTTTAAGTTAATACCCGTTTCATGTTTAACATCAATTAAAGGTATAAGGGTAATTAGAGAAGACATGGGAGAAAAAGAAGGTATCCTGCAGTTTCTCTTCCACAGTTTAATGATTCGCCAGCAGCCCCGACATGTGGCATGTCTGGAATGTTTGTCCCTCCATTCAGAGCATGAGAGTTATTGTGTCAGGACGGGGAAGAAAGGGATCTATGTGGCCATTTCTGCACCCACACACACGCTAGCACGCACGCAAGCACGTGCATGAGGGAATTGTGTTTAAGTGTGTTTTGTATTGTGTTTGTAGGCCTGGTGCCCACTGGCCATACGGAGCAAGGGTAAAGAGAGAGTTCGATGGTTTTAATGATCCGCTTGCTGATCGGCGTTGCCATTCGCGAGAAACCCATGGTCCCAGCTGGTTTTGGTTTCCCTCATTCACCACTGTGCAGAAACACACGGAGTTATGGGTACAAATTTTATATACCTCGTTTTTCCTCCTCGTCTCCTCTTTTGCCTGTCCTCCCCTTCGGGGCACCAACTTCTCCCTCCATTCACTCTGTCCCTGGGACACCCCATTCATTTATTTTTTTTATTAAACTTCAGTGCTGTCCAAGACTCATTTCCTGCGGTTCCTGGTGGAACAGAGAGCACGCTGGGAGTTTCCCAAAGCCTGGCAGGGGTCGGGAATGATGCCGGAGGAGCCAAGCTGAGGGTTGGTTTGGATGGTGACAGAGGGAGGGTCTATAATTTTGGCAGTACCCTGTCATTGTGGAATTCATTAGGGTGTCTGCTTTCTTCCATTTCAGTGATAGCGTCGAACGGCTACCGCAAACTACTCGTATGATTGTGTTTTCCCATAGAAATGAAGGCATAGGCGGATGGAAGATCATCTTCCAGAAGAAAAATAAGTCAACACCTACACTGTGTGGACTGAGAGTTAAAAGCTGAAGGAAACTGGTTGAATAGTAATCTTTCTTGAAGGAAGAGGCTGAGCTAAAAATCACATGTTAGCATATGTTAGCATTTCCTGAGTAACAGATATTGAACTGATTCCACAGATCCAGTAACTGTTTGGGATCTACTATTTCCCTTGAAAGTAATTGTGGTTAAGGGCAGACGTGTGTCAAAACAATAAAAGATCCTACATCTATTCAAAATTCATTTGCAATACCTTTACCTTTAATAAGGTGATTTGCTACAAATCTGTCATATTTGTTTTTTATTTTTGTGTAGAAAGTACATCCCAAAACTGGTAAAACATGGCTAATATTAAGATTGCATGAAAAGTCAGAGGAGACAAACTTAACACACAGTTTGGAAAAAATGGGAATTTCACCGGTGTTCTTTCTGTTTAATTCACATCTGTTTTGTGTGATATTTTCCTCCTTTTTGTCCTATATGGGACCATATGGAAGGTAGCTGGCCATGAATTTTAATGTGAACAAACATCATGCTATTCTGATATATGTGCAAACGCACATGGCCTTGTATGAAGTTGAAATACACTAATGTGTGTGGGGTGGGGTGGGGGGGGATTGCTTGCATGAAGAGAATTATGGGGTTAACTATAGCAGTTTTATGAAACATGTTCAATAAGGAACATATAATGCTGTTTTCACGGTTCTTAAATGAACCATCTGGGTACTTGTTGGCACCGGCCCCAGTTTTTATGAGGTTTATTTTCTTTGCTGACATAGTGTAGTGCACACTGGGGCGAAAACCTTTGACACAGCGCACCCAGACAAGCATCTGAACAATCAAATTATCCCGGAAAATTGTTATATATGGCATGCTTGTGGTATTGTTTGGAAATAAGTGCAAGAACAAATGTATCAGTGTGACAAGAGAGTCTCCCGTCCATTAACTAGAGTAAGGCCTAGTTGGTGTTGGGTAAGCTGATCACAAATAAGCTTTCTGGCTTGGGAATGATTATGGAAGCCTCTCCTTTACAAGATCGGCTGATCTGAACACTGTGATTACACTGTTATTCCGCAGTATCAGGTAGAAGTAGCTCAATTGTAAAGGAGCATTCCACAGTGGTGTTAACATGCTCACAACAACAGTTCAATCCAGGAGCAAAGCTTTGACCGAAAAAAAAGCAGGAATATTCTGGGTATAAAGTTACACATCATTTCAAAAACTCACATAAATCTTACATTTTTATGCTTTGGTTTGTTATTGTACAAAATCAAAAGTAGATTTCAAAACCACAACTATAATACAACAACTGCAATTGAGGAGATTGAAAGGTTTTGGATCCAAAATGAACAGGAAGCGATATTTTCAAGTAAAAAAGAGAAAATGAATATAACTCGGGAGTTGAAATCTTTCTTCTATTTTCGAAAACTTGAGGCATCTAATGACTTTAAGAGATACTGTCTATAGCTGCACACGTACACGTAAGTTGTATGAAAAACTAGGGTATAAAAGGGATATTTCAACAACAATGCAGCCCCCCCCCCCGCACTTTACTCTCCCCCAAATACCTCAGTTTAACCTCCATCCATGACATGTGGTGCTTACGAGAGCATTCATCATGACACAACAGTCTGACTTCCTGTCTCCGTGCTGACGGCAAGCTGTTCACTTAATGAGATGCATGCTATCACTGAAGGGTTTGGGGAGACAGATTGGGCCTCCTGCTAACCGGGTCCACCGCAGTCGGACCTCACCCCGGCAGCCCTGCAGGCGAACTGTTTGAGAAACCGGACCCCCTTTTTTTTTTGCATAATTTAACTCTCTCAGTTAGCAGCTACCCGTCACGGGGCTTAACACATACTTCAATGAGGGTTCAATGAAGGAATGTGCAATAATAAGGTTGATTGAACCTAATCAGTATATTAGAAAATGGTGTGCAGAGTATTTGACAGCGATGGCTCTTTAATTGGATTCCTATAGAAGGCTTGATGTGATGCCAATAAGGGAGTAGCATACATTCCATGGGTCAACCTTATATTTCTGGCACAGCATTCATGGGGATTCTTTGTTGTTTTTTTTTTAATCTAATTTAAATTCAAGTAAATCGAAAAGACACAACAAAAGCAGGACTCTCCCGTTTTTGGACGACATCTGAGAAGTTTCACAACACATTCATCAGCTGTTGCTAGTTCATTAAACTAACATATGCTACAAGGGTTAATTGGCCTCTAGATGTTTCCACTTGGCTTGTTCAAAAGGAACACTTGGGTTAGCTACATGTGTTTTTATTAGGTGAAACCATACACAATCAGTGTATCACTCGAATGTATCAGTGTTAATATTAGATTTTATTTTGACCTATCAGCGGAACCTCTGCCAAATAGTGTTAATCTGTAGTTTAAAAAAAAATCTTAACTCTGATTTACAGAAGTTTGATAAAGATGGTCGCGTTACATAGTTCCTAAGTTCATTTTTTTTCCCTTTATATCATAATACAACACAAACTGCAATCGGGATCTAGGATACGGATCCCTTATCTCGGTCATGTGGATAAAAACCTTAATATACAATGATATTCAGATAAATTCCAGAGATTTTATTGTAATTATAAGTGTAGCACTTTGAAGCACCAGCTAATGGTGAATAGCAATTATCCTTGTCCATTTTGGCTCACGTTTCACATTTTTCCTCCAATTAACCATGGTGCTAACCCACTGCACGTTGAGCAGTTTCTGCAAATTGTCTTTATTTTTCCTCAGCGATCTAACCCAAACAGGAGATTCCATTTATTTTCTTTCAGGGAGAGTGTATTCTCTGGGATATTCTCTGGCACAGGGATTGTTTGGAAAGGAGTTTCATTTTGCACCCCCTCTCCTCCTCCCTGTGCGAGAACTGTCCATTGGTGGGAGACCATGTCTGATGAATACTTGTGGGATTCTCCGACAGGTTTAGCAGCAGCAGCGATAAGGATTGAGATAGTTTTATCATAAGAGCATCGTAGTTCAAACTGATAGCGTCGCACCAAGCCTTACCGCTCTGTAGTATTTGTGTGGAGGTGTGCGCACTGAAAAGTTGCCGCGTCTTCCGTCTTTACGATTGTAACGGCGCTCTGAGAGTTGTGTGCATTTATCACACTTAATCCCTTGTTAAGATAAGAGCTGTTTCAACAACCATAAAAGGGCCAGCGATGAAGATAAAACGTCACATTTTCTTGCTTTAACGATGAGAAAATTCTCACCCTGCGTAAGCCTCATTTGGGTGTCCGTTGTGGCCTTGCTGCAAAAGGGCTCTCGAAGAGAAAATACACCGGGTTCAGGCAGGGACGTGCGTGGGGAAATTCTTGGGCAAAAAAATAACCTTTTGTTATTCATTTGTTTCAGATCAACGGTATAATGGATGTCATTAACCTACAAAAAGTGCGATATGAGAGAGCAAACGTTAGCAGCTACAGGGGAGAAGACAGAGGCTTGTGTTTACTTCTGAGCTATTTATTTCACAATGCAGTTTGGTATTAAAAGTTGGAAGTCTGGTTTACAAGGGGGGGGGGCTAACATTGGCACTCTCCAACAACATGCTTCCCATCACACAGCTGTAACTCAAGGCAAATATTTTCCCTGACAATAGACATGAGCGCGTGATTAAATCACAATTACGTTAAATTGACCCTAAAGCCGAGCGAGGCCTCAGCCTAAGGTGGGACGCCACCCCGAGGCCACGGCGCGTACTCGTGCACCTCTCCTCCCTCCTTCGGAAAGTCTGCGTGAACCCTGCGAGCTCACCACCACGCTGCTCTTTTGATAATTATGAATTATTACAGGCCAGGTTTTGTTAGTAACTCTCTAATTTTGCAGATCGTAATTGATCACAGGTGGGGCGTGGGGAGTGTTTTTGAAGTTCTCTCCCCGCCGCCCCCCCCCCCCCCCCCCCCCCCCCCCCCCCCCCCCCCTGCCCTCTTCTTCTTCTCCTTTGCTTTAGCAGTGAACCGAGGTCGTCTCCCAGGCAAGCCCCCATTGGAGAGCTTCCCCTTTTGTTAATTCCAGGCGTTCCTTCAGCGCCGGAGACGAGTCGACGTCCTTTCATCCTCCTCGGTGGAAAGGAGGACACCGATAGCGCTCACTGTCAGTCCAGCTGGGATGTGGCGCAACTCGCTACATTCCTCTTGTTGCTCTGGTCACTCAGGGTGTGTGAACATGTGTGTGCGTGTGGGTGTGTGTGTGTGTGTGTGTGTGTGTGTGTGTGCGCGCCTGCATGATTCCCCTCAGCAGAGCCTCCACAGAGTCCTCCCAGCCAAACCATTTTGGGAATGGCTGGAGAGGAGGGGGATATTGGATAAGAAAAAATGGCAAGGGATATAAATCTCACACCGAGGCTAAGTCTATCTCCCATCCAGAGGATTTATGGTGTTTAACAGAGTCAAATAATAAAGGGGAAAGAAAAAAAAACACCTCATGAAACTGTGTTGGGTTTTTTTTTCTGAATCCTTTAAATACTTGGCGTGTTGCTTTTAGCCCAACGCCTCAAGGCTCTAGGCCTTGATTGATTGTGAAACCTGCGATCTGTGTGCGCTGCTTTTTTCAGATGATCTTTTAGTGTTGCCTCGAAACACACAAAGCGCAGGTGAGGAGGGGAAGGGCCTGTGGTGGTGGCGGTGGTCTTAGCGGGCCCACAACAGCAAGATAAATGGGCGGCTGCTCTGGGTCGTGAACAGTGAGGTAAGCAGTTCCTCCCTGGAACACATTTCACCCAATTTATTAACGGCTAAATCAATGGTAAGTATTTCCAGTTTACCGTTTAATTGCGGTCAGCTGGAACATGTTGCATTTTGACACGGCAGTGCAGGAGTCTCTCACACACACACACACTCGCGCAGAGGACGGGCAGCATGAAGGTGCAGCAGGTGTGCTCATGCTCTCGTGCCTCGGTCCAATTCATCTCAGAGCCATGACTCACCGAGACTCAGCCTTTCCATCGGTTCAGCTTTTGAATCCAGGGTGCGTAACCTCAGGCTCACCTTTGCGCAAATCTCTTGTGACACACCGTAGGTTCGTTGATGCAGGCTGCGTGCACCCATGTTTGCGTTTGTGTCTCTGTGTGTGGTGGCACATGGGGAGCAAAATTGCAGGATTTCAAAAAAAAAATCACCCACTTTTCGAGAGTCAAATTCAATATGAGCAGTGGTCGTGATTGGTTCAAGGGGACCGTTGCCCCTGGACCTCACAATGAGGTATCTATTACAGCCACTACCAATGCAATGTTCTTTTAATTAGCCACATTTATCTTTTTTTTCCATGTTTTGACAGCAACACTTACACAAACATACATCCACAAAGGGAGACAGACCAACAAAATGCATGGTCATTTTTATATTTGACAGCGCCACTTGGAACAATAACAGCAGTGACCCTGCTGCGGCATGTTTTGTTTGGTTATAGTTTTCAGTTTTACCTCTAATCATGCGTTCGCAGCACCTGCAGTGGTTTTGGGGGAAAGATGGGGTTAGGGAAATGTAATAGTCAGCTATTGCCAATCATGTGCACATCATTACCGGAGTGGAGCTTTTTTTCTCTTCTTTCCCTCCTGAAAGTTACATAAGACTTCTCATAGTCTGAAATGCATTTGGACGGTAATGTTCTGTTTTTATTTGATCCAGTTGTAATCTGTCTAACGACCTCAGTCCGAATCAATATGGTATGCAGCTGGAAGAAAATGATTTTGTTGACAATGCTTGCTTGTACGTTTGTCAGCGTGATCGTTCTTCAGAGTTGTGTGTGTGTGTGTGTGTGTGTCCATGTTTCTGTGTGTGTTGTCTGTGTGGTAATCTGGCTAGTGTTTACAGCAGGCTGCTTTGCGGTCAGACAGCTGATCTTGGCCAGGAGAGAGCTAGCCTTCAGGGACAGGCCTGCGTTTGGTGTGGTGTGGGCAAACTCAGAGCGGCACAACATTAAAATTCTTGCTTGAACATAATGTTTTTGTCCTGTGAAGAGAGAGGGAGGTGTGTGTGTGTGTGTGTGTGTGTGGGGGGGGGGTGCAGATGTGATGAAACCGCCTGCTCGTTGCCCCGTTTCCCCAGCGCGGTCGCCCCGTGGCAATTGTCGTACCACTTGCCTGTTCCCCATTATGCCACATTTCCATGTAGTTTCCTGTCAGATATAAAAGGGCTGGTGTGAATTTTACTGAACCCAGAACCACGTGTCGACATTTTCCCCACCTGGCCGGGCGAAAAAAACAGTGTGCATTTTCACATTCTGCCTCACTGACTGAGGCGGGGGGGGGGGGGGGGGGGGGGGGGGAGATGATGTGTTACACCAAAGTGTTTCACAACAAACACTCTCAAAGCCATCAGTCTGCTAGCTGCGGGGCTGTTCGGGGCCGACACACTGCTTCTTTACAATGTACAGGTGCCGAGGAGAGGAAAAAGGTTTGCGGGCCGAGAGGGCCTGTAGTGCCACAGACCAGGTCCGCCTGCTCGCCCTGATGCCGTAATGGGAACTGCCAGCTGTGGGCTTAATTACAACACACGGTGGTGAAGGAGATCGGTCCTGTTTTTCTTCTGGGACACACGGCCAAGCCCGATGTGTAGAGTTCAATGTTTTCGAGCCAAATGAAGGGCATCGCTGAATGTTCTGCTTCGGTGACATGAGGGAAATGAGTGCTGCCTTAGTTTTGTAGTCACATACCATATACTATACAGAACCCAGTGATCAGGCATCATTTTCCCGCCTTTTTTGTGTAGTAGTCTTTCAATGTTTACATGAATCAGTAGTATTGTTTGAATGTAGCTTTTCAAAGGTTAAAAGATTTTACAATTTTACTATCAGGTTGGGTATTACGTGTGGTTGTGTGTATTGGATGTGATGTACGTTGGCCAGTGAGCTAACTTCGTGGACTTTCATGAGAAGGGGGCAGTCAAGGGAAAAGGTAACATTTTAAAATGATGAAGGTCAAACTGAAAGTAAATATATGTTTTTGTTTAACAAAAAAAATACAAGTTCACCAGTGTCAATTGTTCAATGTTTATCTACATGTCAGATATACCTATACACCATTGGTGGTGTATTAATCAGCATAGGGGGGTGTACCTGTGTTTATTATCACACTGGCAACGCCGAGTTGGTTTTCAGCTTGTGTATTACCTTGTGACTGAATAATCTGAGGAACAGGCATAGCCCTTGGTGGTAATGTAGTGCTAGTGTAATGCATTGTGCTTGGCTGCCTCTTCTGAAACATTTCACTAATGGCATTAATGTTCTGAGTACTCCGAGTCCTTAGCCGTGCCAACGGAGAGAGGAGGGGAAGCACGGAGGGGAGAAGTTGAGCAGCGTTTGAATCTAAGCAGATGGCACTTGTTTTACTTTCTGCCTGGCCATCTGGAGTTTACTTAAACTGATGACTTCATCATCAAACACTGGCCCACCAGCCAACTATGGCACTCACCGCACATATACACACACTTACAGGACACAACAGCAGCCACAGAGTGTTATAGTGAAGTGCTTTAGAAGTGTATGAATGGTCTTGTGTGTGTGTGGTGGTTCTTTGGCGTTTTTTGTGTGTTTGGCACAATCTCACCTTCGCAAATACACACAAATGTGTTTATAAGCACCGGGCCTGTAAAAATGTCATCCCTCTGTCTCTTCGGCTCTCATTCAGTGTGACATAATACTGGCCTCGAAGCCGGCCATCATTAATCCAAATGTCCCCTGGCATTTTCTAACTTCTCTGTCAACTACATAAAAACTTTAATCACCGTGGTCACGGAGGACTGATCCCTGTCCCAGCGCCGCGGTCTCCAGGAGAAAGTCAAGAGCAATCAGTTGACTTCATTTACTTGGAAAAGCCTGTTAGTGACACCTGCACGGAGAGACGTAAGCACTTCAGATGTACAAAAGCAGCGCAAAACCACCCATACAGCCGTCGATTTTCCCTGACAAGTTATAAAACCTAAGTGATGTTTAGAACAACTGCCTCAAGTGGGTGATGTATTTTTTTCCACAACATCAAGTGATGTGTCTAAATAACCGTGCGTGTACAGTTGGGCCTTTGATTTAAAAGGTCAAATTAATTGTTGCTTTACCACTAGTTATTGAGTATAAACCTGTGTGTTAGGTGAATATCATCTATTTTGATACGTTTGCATTCTTCCTGTCTCTAAGATGTTTTTTTTTACAAGGGTCATAACACCCTAGGAAGCAACTCAAAGCTGAAAATGATTCCCTTATGTCCATTTACAGTAATCGTGGTTTACTGGCTGGAAAAAATCTATACACAAATCCTCACCTCAGCCTAAAGCAATGTGAAAGGAAACCAAAGTTGTCCTCCAGAATGAGTTCGATGAGCCCGCTGTCTACCAAAGGTCGCTCTTAAACAGCTTCCCATAACGAGGCGGAGAACAAAGAGGACAACAAAGGACACGCAGATTCCTCTCGTCCTCTCTCTGGTGTTTTATGGACTAGCTGCGAGGCCCGAACACCAAGGAATCTGTTTGTTGTGGTCAAGGGCTTTTCAGGTCAAAGACACGATGGTTCCACATTCTTCATTAGGTTTTTTCCGTAATGTTTCTGGTTTAATTATTATTGTGTGCACTTTCTGGGTTGTTTTCTGGGCAGTCGTTAGCTTTGTATGTTAATCTGTTGTTATGAGGATGATGTTTTCATGTTGTCACCAAAGGTGAATTTAAACATAGAGCAAAGATAGTTTTTTGCCTTGACTTATTTTCATACATTTGACCATTGGACTATTTGTGCAGACTCCTAGCAATGCATCAGCACAGTGTCTATGTGAAGTATTATGCAAGTTTGTGACAGTTGCTCAGCTTTATATTCAAATCTTAACTAATGGTGATTGACTTCATCTGCAATCAATGGAAAACCAAAGCTGATTATTTCAATACTAAATGCAATATATCAGTGATCATTACTGGATTTACAAGTACTGGAAATGATGACAATGCAGGAGCATATGGACCAGCTGTCTCGGAGAGTTCTTGCCGGCCTTTGGGCGATGATGGCGAAATGAACTGCAGTCTGCCAAAGCCATGTTCACACTTTCCCTGCCACTTTGGGAGCTGAGAACAGAGCGGCTGGGGTCGACGGGGACAGGACAGGCGTGGGCTCCTGGAGCTGGATGCCCTTTGGGCAGTGATGCTGGTCACTTGGCCGCTACTCTCGTGCAGGAGAGCTAATGTACAGTTGAGGAAAAGTAGACAGCAGGGTTGATTATAGGTTGGCGGGCAGATCCATCCGCAGCTGCAGCACTAAAGAAGAGTTGGCTGTACCGGACTCTGAACGGGACAGACTAGACTCTTGATTTCTGCCCAGGATGTGGGTATTATTAGCATAATTACCAGCATTTGTAGAACTTAATATATATAACAGTATGTAAGGAAATAAATACGTTTCACTTGAACCGCAGTTTAACGTGGATTAGAAATGACACTTTTGGTAAACAGATACTGTATGCCGTATATTTGCTTTGGTACTCTTGTCAAACAACGCAGTGGCTGCAGATTTCTTCTCTTTCAATAAATAGCACTTAACCCCCCCTCCCGTGCATTTTTCTTCAGAAACTTATATGATCTCCCCCAGCATGTTTCTGGAGGTAGGGGTGGAGGTCGCCTCAGCAAAGAGAGTGAAAAAGCTTTCAAAAGCATTTCTCTTGGCCCACTCGCCCCTGAACAAAGCCTGCTGTCAACTGGTCAAGGTTTCACTTCCTAATTACCTTCTCCTGGGGCACAATGGCCAGGCCGTTGCCTAACCCAGGCCACTCTGGACCCCTAGCATTTTTTCCCAGACAACTGGCCTCTCCACTGTGGACCCATGGTCTCTGAGGAAGTGCTGGATGCATGGTTAAACATGGTTGACTAGTTGCACATCTCCGTTGGAGTTTGTTTTCTTAGAGTGTGAGGAATTAATGGGTCAAGCAACAAAAATTGGTTTATTGATCGTCAGTTTATGCGTTCTTGTGTAACCAAATAGCACTTTGTCCGGCAATACAGTAAATCTGATCCAAATATGATTCTTTTTCATAATTCTAGGAAATCGGCTTTGCATTAGATCACATTCTTGGTACTTAGAGGTCTTTTCCAGCATTAAGGTCATTCCTAGATCCATGCACAACAAGACTTTTTAAGGCTGTCTTACCCTAGGGTTAGAGGTTGACGAAAGTTCGCACGTCCACATTTTAGAACTCGGCATGTCTCTCTCTGTCGCCGTCGTTCATGGCAACCGCAAGACTTTTCAACCAGACAGAAAATGAGACACCCAGACAAAAAAGGGGGGACACAAGTATGAGAGAAGTGAACCACGGCCATGGCCCAGACTGGTTCCTCATTGAGAGGAGTGCTGAGTGATTTTCATTGATGCTCCTCTGCCACCCAGTTCACTCCCAAGGACACCCAGACGGGAATTCCAACGCGGCTTATCTCACCGACAAATCGACCACTACCACCACCGTAGAGGAGGAGGAGGAGAAGGAGGACTGGGGATTGGGGGTCAGACTGATGGAAAGGCCAAAAGGTTAAAAAGGAGGTCTCTGTGGCCTGGATTAGGGGTTTGAGGAAACCTGTTGTTGGGGTAAGCAGTTCAATGGTGTTGACCAACAATCGCCCTGGGAGATATCTGTCAGTAAAGCGTACAGGAAACCTGTGACCAGGGGGACGTTGTAGGGACAGATCCGAGTTGCCGAGCAGCAACAGGTTGCGGGAGAGATAATGGATTAGACAAATCCAGACTATCAGCCCGACTCCTTCCCCCTTGAAGTCCATCTATCTGGGAGAGGCTACGGGAGCCCTATGGGGGTAGAGGCAGTGTGAGCTAATGCTTCATTAGGTCTTTACAACTTTAAGCCAATGTTTTTCCAGTTGAGGAGCCACTTACTGACTGCTACAATCCACTAAGTCTAAACAATTAAACACATTTTTAGAGAGCAACTGGTGTATGGATTCAGGGGGTTTACACTTATTACATTTGTGACAGCACTCCAATCACATGTCCACTTATGAAACACCACAAAAAAAAAGATTATGTCATGCATCTCCACGGAAAACGAGTACGCCATATATTTAAGATGTATGGATTCTATTATGATTTCCATTTCCATTAGAATAACACAGTTTTAACATTAACATTGTAATAAACGAATGTGATCCATTTTTGTCATAATTGTTATTAATTTATTCAGATGGTAGATTTATGTAAAAGTATTCAAAATTCTTAATAACTTACATTATGCATTATAAATATGAAATATAAACCGAATTGTTCAATGTATGTAATAACAAACCAAATTCATCTGAAATATTTGGATTATTTGAGACAAATTGAGTTTAGGTTATTTTTTGAGAGCCCTAGGAGTATGTCAGAACATATCTTAATGTCATGATGTATTTAAAGCACCATTAGGTCGTCCTTTGGCTGTTTTGAGGCACACCCCAGACAACAAATGACCTCAGCCTCAGCATTTTGTCCACCCAACAAATGAAGTGCAGTATTCATTCTCCTTGCAGCTTAGCCTCTTTTGAATTCACTGGCTTGTCGCTAACTTTCCCCGTAGGATGTTTAATGCTGAGCAGGTAGCTTTCAATGGCTTTAACAGTGCTTTTCCACTGAAAACAGCTGCTCACTGCTACTGGAAATAAGGTTGATGAAAGAGGTGAGACTGAACCAGAACATTTGCGCCCTGTAAATCCAAAACCAAGAAATAAGAGTCAGTATTGAGGGGAACTGCAGCCTGTAGCTATTTACCTATGGCTCCTTTCACACTACACACAGTAATTTCATCCAGTGTTAATATGGAAATATTGATTAGAGCAGATTTAACATCTATGTATAGCCTTTTATCAGTAGATGGGTGTTTAAGCTAGCGCAGAAATGTCACGCTAAAGGTTTAGTGACTGTGTCTTTGCACTTGTCATCTAGTCAACTCCTCATTGTCCACATACACTTATTCTTTAACATACTTCACATTTCCCCATTCAACTCAATGCTGAGGTAACTTTAACAAAACTTTAATTTTAAAGTTTTCCTTCCTGGCTCACAAGATTTATTTCTCCCACTAAATACCAGTTTCTTTTTGTTTTAAATATACACAAAGAATCTCTCAAATGTCATCAAACATTTTGCAAAATGTAACAACCCAATGCTCTAAAATTACATAACTGACGATATCTTATCAGGAAACCAGAAAACTTGAAACAAATATTCAGCTAGTGTGCCAGACGCCTTCACAGGCAATTCAAAGTGAACCGTGAAAGGGAAAAGCAATCTTTTATTTCAACTGCTGTGAAAACTAGCATCAGGAGAATTGTAAATTACAATCCATCCGAGGGACTCCTCAGTAAATGGCATGGCAGACTTAGCACCTTCAACAAAGACAAAACAAATACACCAGTCACTTAGTAACATTAGCATGTGCAAATTCTTGTTATAATGTGAGTGTAAAAATAAGATTAAGGCTGAAACCAAATATAAAACGCTCACTTTTCAGAGTTTGCCTCAGCTCTATCAGTTAGTCCCCACCAAAAACCTCAGCCAGTCCCACACGCACAGACTTTCTTTTCTTTTTCAGTCTTTCCCTCGTTTTCACTCCGACTAATTTAGACTTTCCACATTGTCCCTCGTCAGTCGCCCATTATATGAACCATCTATGTTTAGGCTCCTAAAGTTTCAGTGGGCCTCATGTCTCCACATTTCTCTCTGTATGGAGTGCTGAAAGACACAAACCCAGCTACAACGGAGCCACAACTTATTCATAACACAATATGTGCAAGTCAAATGTTTTTCCTCCTTCCAGTCTGTGAAAATAATTCACTTTACTTTGAGATGTTTTCAAATTTATCTAAAAAAAAAGATTGTGAACCCATTTCAAAGGTGCAGTTTGTGCTTTTGTAGAGAGTTAAATGAAAACATTGACTCCTGTTATAGCAGAATGTATTATTCAGTTAGCTTAGCTTTACATAAAGAATAGAAACAAAATCCTTTTTACTAGCAGACAGACTCACATTTGCACACTCTGCCCTTGTTTTAGCCTTTATAAGCTAACCAATAACCAAAGTATCAATCTCTGCATCTGATTGTTATTGAGTAACTGAATTTGAAAGTGTTCCCTATATTTTTGGAAACATGGGTCGGAAAAGGGTGTATAATAATAATATATAACCACAAACAGAGAAAGTCTTATGTATTAAAAAAATACCTAGGCACTGTCCAAAAGATATGGTTACACTAAGAAGATTTAGTTCTAACCAAAAACCTCTACAATTTCAAATCTATTACAATATTTCCACAAGTGTGGGGAGTTTTCAAACTCTGTGTGCACTTTTGTAGGTGATGATTTACGATAATATCCTAGCGTGTAAAAACTAGCGGCTTCTTGCGAAAAGGATATTTTCTCCGGTGTTCGTCTTACACCAAATGTTTAATAATTTTTCTGGCGAATGCAGCCGGTCGTGTTCTGTACTTGAACTTTTAGATTCATTAACCCTGGCCTATAAACTTTTATACACACAGAGCTCAAAAAAGAGAGAGATCGGCAATGGCTTTAAAGGGTCAGGCATCCTCACCCTCATTCCTTTCTTGGTACTGGTACATGGGGTCATGACCTCCATTGCAGGAAGGATGAGGGTTGACCGTGTGTGTGTGTATGTGTGTGTGTGTGAGCCTGTGCAGTAAAGGCACAGTGGGAAGTTGACGAAGAGTGTTTTTGACTTGATAACCGATTTGCCCCCTTGTTCACCTTTAATCTCCGATGGGCCAGGCCAGTGGAAGGGTCACAGAGTGGTACTGTGGGATTTAAACCCAAAACGACTCAATGGTTCATGTAAATCACATAAATAATGATGTCTTTCATTCACACATGCCTACTGGCAGTTTCCTCCATTTGGACCAGCATCTGGGCAGGGATTGGCAAGTTAAAAGGGAAAATAACACCTTTTTATATTGACTTTTATAGACTGTAGCAGAGACTTCTCTGGTTGAAATATTGTTGATATGAATTATTAAGAAACTGCACAAACACTTTCCATGTTGTGAGTAACGGCACATGCTTTGCTGCAACTCAAGTGTCGTATTCATCAAAGGGCTTGGACTTTGGTTGCTACATTTTAGGTATGAAAAAAACAGCAGCACTGGACTCATGGTGTAGTCTTACAACGCGTTCCTTCATTTTCTGTGCAATTCATCAAATAGGAAAATCCATAAGAGAGTTAAAAAAACAACACATCGTAATGTTCTGCTTCCTTTCTGTCAGTTGCCTTCCAATGGAGGCAGTAGTTTAAACACTATCAGTGAAAGGGGAAGTTGGTCAATGTGTTGACAAGATGGATGTGGAGCAGGGAAGCCAAAAACAGCCACGCACCAACCAACTTGGCCGTCCCATCTCTCCCTGATCAAAACCATACCGTTGGGAGGCGAGATGGCTTACTTCTCCTGGCTGTGTAGAACAATTCAAATGTAATTAATCTTTGTTGTCTCCAGCTTTGAAAACACTTTCATTTGTTTAATTTCCTATTGCGCGGCCCATTGTAGCCCCAGCCAAAAAAGAAATGTGTTCTTCATCCTCATCACCTCCCCTTTGCTGTACGTTCCCCCCCGCTTCTTCCGATTGGATCTTCCTCAAAGATTACAAGGCTGTTTTGTTCTGCTTCATGTTACAATCTGCAGTCGGTGGGATAGCCATGTTATACTGTTGCTGACAGTGGTCTGGTCTTGGACCTTCACCGCACAAGATGTTGGAGTTTAACAGCTTCTCCTAGTTAGACGGCGGGGCCCACGTTTCTGTAGGATTAATAGTTTCGTGAGACCCATCCACGGGCCAGCTATATTCTCCAGGCGGCTCTGAGTTACAGGCCTCAAAGTGAAAAAAAAGTGCAATTCGGGGTTTCACAATGGAACATAGAGTGTATTTGAACAGCTGCTATAGTTGCTTTTCAGCAGAATTGTGATTGCTATTATGGGATAACCGGCATACGAAGGGCACGTGCATTGAAGGAAATAAAAAGCCCCTGAAGGTCTGGATGAAGACTTGTGTTATGATTAGATGAGATCCCAGAGGTTGGTAAATGTACATCGTATATAAAGAGTGACAAATCATTTTTGCTGCTGATAGTTTCAGGCAAGATCATTTAAAAGAAAGATACACCGATCTGCATGTTTAAGGGACAAATGCCATTAGGGTGCCGGTGCAGAAGTGCTACCTTTCTGGAAAGCCCTAATGGCTGTGGCCTGGCTTTCATGTGAATAATGTTGTTTATATTAGGTGTCAGCTCCTACATTAGTGTCCTTCACATGTCTTCACCCTCGCAGCCGTTTGGCATTTTGAAATACTTCACAGGCTTCCTATGTAGATTCTGTTATGGGGGGTGTACCAGTGGAACGTCTGCACGCTCGCTTGTGTGAGTGTGCGTATTAAGTGCTGTCGGGCAGGAGTCGTTGAAGGGCTTCATTAAAGAATTGAAAATATTTAGCCATCTCCTCAGGCCGGCCACAACACTCTTTGCTCTCACCTGCACCGTGCATGCCCAGTTATGGCCAGAGTCGGAGCCCTTTGAGTAAAACAAACACTGCCCCCTAAAGGTCAATGGCTGTCTCTGCGACACAGAGTCAACTCTTTTAGGTAATGAGAATGAATGGCCGCTCTTGACAAAGTAGCACATTTTGCAAAGCTTACACAAGGCTACACACACGAGCGCGGGCTCATGCAGACATTGCCTCATAGGACCACTTAATTAATCATCTAACGTAACATCAAAGCTATTTCTGCTTCCTTCCTAATGCCGCAAACAGATCCGAATCCCCTGGTTTTCACGCGGCCTCCCACAAATCTGTTTCCTTTACCTTCAGCGTTCTCAGCTTGCTCTAAGTGTTTTCAGACAGAACAATCAGTCTCCACAGGGTCGAACACACGGGAGTCAGGCAGCCCTCCATCATGGCCTCCTTCCCAGAGTCTCTGATCACCAGATATGAGCGTGCGTGTCATCGGTCCCAACTTTCCTGAAACGTTTTACACGCAAGCCGAGGCGCTCGGCGTCGCTGATGGATCTACGCATGCACATGTATTCGTTCAAAGTCATGTTCCCAATATCCGATTGCCTCTACTTGTGTTTTTCTTACATACGCCGACGTAGGCCCTAATCTGTAAACGAAGCATGGGGGAGTATAGGGGGACCGCAGCGGTGAGAGAGTTATTTAAGAACAAAGCCTGGAGTACACGAGCAGGCCAATGTTTTCGGGTCAGGTTTTGGATTGACAAACTCCCATTAGAGGTGGAGGGACCAGAGGCCAGAGAAACAGCATGCTGAAAAGAACAGGCGATGAAGTGAGGACCGGGCAGCAGAGCAACACGTGCAGGGCGTAAAAAAGCCCATCACAGTCAATCAGGCGTCAGCCGCTAGTCAGGGAGGAAACTTTACCCCGGCTCTGGCCCTCCTGAGTTGGCCTGCCGTGTGCAGCATGGGGGGAAATCCACTGGATGTCACATACATTTTGATTTTTATGAATGCTTTGATAGCTCCCCTAAAGGCACTCCCATGACCAGGTGGAGGGTATTTATACAAGCATGTCAGAGAAGCAAGAACGAGGGGAGAGGATATTTGCTGATCCCCTTTGCACAAAGAAAAAAAAAAATCTTGAGCTTATTCTAATTGCAACTGGAAATAATTATCTGGACGTGGACTGGGGGAAGCGGGTCACTTGTGATCACCAGGTGTGAACGGTGGATGGTTGTGAGTGACGCTCTCCTGTCCAGCGGGAGAGAGAGCTACAGCCTCGCTTTGAAATGTGTGTGTTATACGATGTGCGTGGGTGGTTGCTAACCTGTTTCTTTTTTGTTGCATTAGAAAGATACCATTAGAAAGGACCATCTCAACAAAGTGAGAAATGTATAATCCTCCTATTCTCATCTCGCACTCACAAAGCCTTAAAATATTCCGCGGACACCCACCCTGTTGATATTGATTCCATTTTTTTGGCTTTCATTTCTCTGAGGTTATGAAATCTTGGACAGGAGCCACATCAGGACAACACAGTCCAACAGAACGGACAGAACAGTTGCTCCAACTCTATGTGAGTTCAAACTTTGCCGAGTTATGTCACTATGGTTTCAAATGGGAATTTACATACTAGTAAATTAAAAAAAAACTAGTTTACACAGAGATTAGTTGAAACAAAGTGCTTACACACTGCACTGCCAGATGTAACTGTTGTGTAACTAAGTGAACCAACTGCCAAACCTAACATAGCTAATACATGACCCATTGAAGTTGAATGATAAAACTAAAAAGGACAAAAAATAAAACAGTTTTAAAACCATTAATGCACGGAAGTAAACAAACTTACACAATAAATGAAACAATTCTAAATACTAGTTTTAAGGCAACTGCATACATAATACTACCTTTAATGTAGATGAGTTTATTCCTTAATATAAGTTTAATAATATTGTTTTTGAAAGGTTGCCTCGTGACTACAGTCTTGACCCCATGTGTTCCAGTTTGTGATGCGACACTGACTTTATGTTTATAGGTGATTCATTTTAAAAGGACACCACGAAAAATGTTGGCAAATCACACGTTTAAATCTAGTGGTTACAACTTGAAAAGGGCTTAACACACATTTGTGTATTGTGGATTACAAACAACCCATGCTGCTTATTCCAAGTGATCTGACAGGCCGTCTAAAAGCCATACATTCAGCTGAACTATCGAAACCATTTTTTTTTTTTAAGGAATTTGTTATTAATGTACTTCATTCAAAGTGTTAACCAGGCATCCAAGTGTGCATTCTAATGTTTTTGAGTGCACTTACATTTAGACACAGAGAATGTGTGTACGTTTGAAGGGACAAGAAACAGCTGGCCGCCCGAAAGTTAGCGAGAGAAATGTTCAAATATGCTTCGAATCAAATCAAAAAAGCGCACACAACTATGCAAGCCAGTTTCCATCAGTGCGGTAAGACCCGAGGCCTTATTGCTTCCAACACTGCAAATGAATTCCATGCATTGTAGTAGTCAGTGCTAATTAGGATCTGTTGAAAACCTCCTGTTTCCACCCAGCTCTTGCATATTCAGTGTCACCGCACAATAAATACTAAGTCTTTAATGGTCTCTCTGTGCAACATGAAGGTGGGTGGAGGACATTATGATCTTTGAGAATAAGCCGCGATGTGACCATAGCGCACTCAACTGAAACTAAACTCCAGATACATTATTCATCAGAATTACCACGACAACTTAGATGATGAGAAGAACCTGGATGAGTTATGAACTCCTCGTCATACGTCAAAGTTAGGAGCATGTGTTCAAGGACTGTTATCTATTAAAAAATAAACTTTATCTGAGGGGTGAGGGAAATTGAGACACAATCGAGATAAAGAGACGGGTTGTGAAATTTTTCTTCTTTTCTTTTTCTTTCTTCATGCTCTGTGAAATAACGCAGACACAAGCTGCTCCATTAATAGGTCATTTTGTTTTGAAGAGCTCAGCAGAGAGCAATTAAACAAGACACTTAAACATCAGCTGTGGGTGCACAATGTTCCGAGATCAGTTTGTGTACTGTAGAACAATGAGTCTCTCTTCTCATTCTTTGCGCATTGAGCGTACGCTCATCTACATATTCGTCTGCATGTTAGCATTTCTCTGTTCCCTAGTTTGTAACACGGTAATTGTGCAGAGCGAGTACCAATGTGCCAGGTCCCAGTTTAATGAATCCCACCTGTGGCACATTTGCACGTTCGTTCCTCTCCGAGGAGAAATCCAAATTGCCAAAGCCAAGCCCGAACCGAGTGGAAGTGTGCGGCTCTGCCGAGTTACAGATCTAAACAGTGTACCCAAGATGGGTGCCGATTTTATCGGCTCCTTTGGATCCTCGCCTCCTGAGAGCACATATGAAACCTATATTCATGTGCATTTGCGGTGCGAATCGTTGAACTCAGCAAACAGACGAGGGAAGGAGGAGGAGAGGCCTATGGAATGCCAGAGCAAGTTGCCTCGGCCCGGAAAACCCTCTGGCATGTGAAAGGGATTTCACAAACATGAGTAGATCGAATGATTAATTCAGCAGCTAATCTCTCCCACAAATGTATACGTAGCAAAATCTTACCAGATTATTAGAGCCCCTCATCTGGAGCGTTTTTTTTTTATTAGTTACTGCACATGTCTGCGATCTTAAAATCACACTTCTGAGCGGTTTGGGGATAGTTTGCCTTGCTCTTGTGTATATGCAGTATGTGCATTTGGTTAAACTTTGAGAAAACTTTGAGAAAACCATTTTCCGCCTGGGGTTCCTTATTACAGATGTAGAAGTTCCATGATAGAAGTTTGAATTGCTTGAAGGATATCAGCCACATGAATAACCCGACGTTGTCCTAAATGAACCTCTCATCATCAGCATCAGTAATGTCTGTCAAATGATGAAATAACAACATAACAATAACAAAATAACAACACTGACAGGGGCTGGATTGATATTTATGATACCTTTCCTCTTTTTACTCGAGTAGACTTTTGTATGGGGGAATCTACCTTGACATTTTTGCGGATGTAAAATACTTTCTCCGTGAACGGTCGTGCTGTTTAATGATGACTCTAAAAACCCAGATGAATCCACCTATTGTTGCACTGCGCCCTCATCACTCAGTAACCTTTGTTGCTCTTTTCTGTAACACTCCACTCCATTTGGTTGTCAAAGCTGAATCACTCATGGCTGTTGCGGTACTGTTCTGTTGTTGCTCATTTCAGTAATGCTGCTCCCAGTTGGTGGTCCCAGTAATGAGCAGTGGGGGGTGGGTGGACCACATTGAATGGGATGCCAGAGATCTTTAGCTGTGCTCCTTCGGGGCCTTTTGCATTTAGTTACCCTGAGCTCATAATTGTGTGACTAAAGCAATTGTTCTCTTAATTGAAGCCATTCAGGGCCTCTACAGGCTTTCCCCCCCACTTCCCTCAGGTGGAACTCAGGTGATCATTCACAGCTCTCAGGTGACAATTCAAAGATGATAAAAGAGAAGGATGTTTTTTATTTTGTTTATCATGATTGTACTGTTCTGTTTAGTAAATATCTATATATACCTATTACTATAGAGATCACTCAAAAATAAACTCTGTTAGGGTTAGTTTTTATAGGAAATGTTAAGGGTCCAAGTGTGTAATTCAATAGTTTTGGAACATAACATTCAGCTCATGTCTTCATGTACAAAAAAATAAAAAAGACTGTTTTGCTTTTGTAGCATGTTGCATGCCAAAAAATGACCGTATATTAGCCATTATCTTGTGCATCACAGTTATTAGAGGATATAATATGCATTACTGTCTTATAAACACAAACATATGATTGTGAAACTGGTAAATGGCCATATGACCCAGCAGAAGCAAAAAAAACAAACAATTCAAGATTTACTGCCGCTCTGGGTGTTGTCAGGACTTTTATTGTGGTCAACTGTAGACTGAATGAATAAATGTGCGCGTGTGTGTGTGTACACATGAGCCTGTGACAACCCCACCTTTCAAGGTCATGCTTAATGGAAAACAAATCCTCCATCCATTTATTTTATTCCCTTAACTTGATTTCTCAAATATTGCAGTTCATTTGAAAAGAGTCATTCCACGTCTGCAGGGTACCATTTCGATGCAATTGCTCACTCTGAACGATTCACAATTCCGAAGAGTGTGAGGTGATGGAGAAGTCAGAGTGGACCATATGTGTAGCAGTTGACACACAAAATAGAAGTTGCCCCGAAACTTGTAAATGGGAAAGAAAAAAACTGCGGGGGCCACAGTTTGTTTTCACCTGAAGCGGTCATTTATCTTGGCCTGAGACCAACACTAAACCACTGTGTATGTTTCTATGGTCTCAGTGGGTTTGTGTATGCACCACAGCCACTTAAAGTGGTAGTGGTGGGGGTGGGGGGGCAAATTTTTGTTCTAATCTAAGAATTTCGAAACCATGCCATTTCCTTGCGTTTGGGGAGCACTTGGCATCTCATCGCTGAAGATGTGTACGTCAGCTCAGACGGGGCACGCAGATGAGTACAGGGGGTGTGTTTGGTTTAGTGTACCGCGGTGGACACGCGGAGGGTGACGAGAAGGTGGCTGGACGTTTTCTCACATTTTCTCTCTTTTGTTTTACTCGCTCAAGTGGACCACGGTGTTGAGAGTGTGCATTTCTTAAGGCTAGAATAAAGAGGTGACAGATGTAATGCTGAGTCCAGGTTCCTCTGGAAAATTTAGAGAGCAGGTTGTACAAGAAAACTCAGACAAACTCTCTGTTTCTAAAGTGTGTAAAGAGATATATACTGTATATATACAGTATATATATATATACTGTATATACACACACATCTTAAGTTAAAAGATCAATGCACATAATGTGTTGTGTTTGTGACACAGTAATTGCACCCATTCTCACTTCCAACAACTTAGTGCTTTAGGTTAGATAAGCTCAAATTTCCTGAAGAGAAGTTGCGCAACATCAGCAGAAGAAAGTCCCTGAAATGGGTATTTATCACCTCCCTACAATCAACAGCCCCCTCGGGAGCTTCCCCGAATGAATCCCAGACTGCAGTGGAGCTCGGCTATCTCACTGCACTGACCTGCCGTGCCACCAGCTACTTCAACCTGGAACCTACTCGCTCGCCATACAGCCATATCCTGGCCATAAATCACCGGGTAGTGTGAACTCCTCAGGAATGCTTGTTGGGTTGCCAAACGATTGTTAAGCCCAAGCAAGGTCCACGCTTTATCAGTGTCCAACACATCTCTGCGCTATCAGAGATGCCACCGATAAAAAGGGATCTCTTTTTTTAGCCCCAGTATAGATTCCTACACGTTATATTTCCAGGAACATCCCTGAAAGTTACGATTACCAACCTGTATGCTATAAACAGGACTATAAGAGGACATATTTTTCAGTTCACCGGAAAACGCGTGTGCTCGGACTTCAAAAGTATGGCCGTGAGTTCAAACAAATGCAGACTTCTCAGCCGCTTCATTTATTCTCCTTAGCGGGGATTTGGAATGGAAATGGTGACCAAAAAAAAATATTATTGCAGTCAGTTCAACCGAAGAGCACTTGCTTGCCGCAATTAAGTGGAAAGTTTTGATTTGCCAATGTCTGCGTGCCGACAGGAGTTCACCCCTGTCCACACCTGACTTCACACAAACTGGCCAGAGCCAGAACATCTCAGAGACTGCGAGACACTCATGGGCCGAGTTTCAGCGCCGCTTTGTGATGTAGTCTGAATCATCCAGTGTGTTTTGACATGCAAATTTGGCCTCAAGCGGCGTTTCTCGCCGACCCCTTCGGAGACTTGGGTGGGCTCCTGAAATACCTCCCTTAATTTGACATGACCTGATTTGGAGGATTTCAGTGTTATTACTCCTCTCGGACGTGTGGGCTCACATGTGAGGCGTGAGGTCGAGGGGAGGCCTTTTATCCCAGCTGTTATGAGAGCTGGTGTGAGACGACACCGTGGACAGTGCCTGGAGCCAAACCAGAGGAAGAGGCGGAGAGAGTGGCCGGAAAGAGAGAGTACGCGGTGAGTGACGGGAGAGAGTGGAAAGGGACAAAAAAGGAGAAGTGATTTGGGGGTGCATGTGGATCCAACCTGTGCGAGCCCCATAAAGAGCGTTTGAGTTGTTCAGACGTGCCGGCTCAACATCCGCTGTCTTTCTCCGGCCCTCCCACGCCATCGCACCATTGTTGTGTTGGAAATCCCTGAGTTTTGACAGCTGTGCTTGGAGTGCTGTGACGGCAGTCTGGAGGGAAGGGTGTGTGCGTCTGGCAGCGTGCTGTCTGATAGTGCTGTAGCGCAGCATCTTTGTAAGCAAATATTAGTGAGTGTGTGTGTGTGTGAGAGAGAGAGAGGGGAAGAGAGAGATAGCCTCTAGGGGCTAAGGCCTTAGGGTGAATGCATGTGTGTAGCGCTAATAAAAATAATAAATCTGATTTATGCGGCACTCTGTGGCCCTGTGCAGCACTTTGACACATGACACAACCTTGCAGACGGTCGGCCTGAGGAGCTGAGCAGAGATTTCTGACACAGCTTCATTGATTTTCAAGCCGCACGAGGGGAAAGAAGCCGGAGATTTTAAACTTGCCTGCATGGTAGGTCACTACTAAGGCTGAAAAAGAAGTCCTTCAAAGCTCTCCTCACCGCGGCCTACTGTCCTACGTGCGACCCACCGTGCGTGCCTGAAATCATTCCTGTGTGCACATTTACGCCCCTGTCTGCACATGCACACGATTTGGCCAACTTTCAATATGAAGCCTTGGAAGAAACAAAAAAAACCTGTGCAAGGATCCCATTTAGTTAATGATGTTGCAGCTGGTATACATTTTGTCCTGACCGGTGTAGCGGAGGGTGAGGCGAGCTTGGGAATAAAGCAGGAATGCGTAGTGGGTGCTAGGCAGCTGGTGGCTGAGCCCCGCTGGATCGCAGGGAGCAAGGCCAGGCCAGCCACATGAGCCTCAGCTGATGCACACAGCCGGTGCCGTGCGCGCACACCCAGGCCCAGTCTGCACGTATCGGCCGTACGATCGCAGCTTCGAATAAGAACGGGTGTTGAGGGAGATGTTGCCGGATTCTAAGAAGGAAGCGATTATCGAAGCTCGAAGCATCTCTGAGGGCGAACATCACATTGGCCCTCCCAGAGGGCGTTGCACAACCATTCTGTAAAAGTCGCAATAATAATCATAAAGGGGGTCAGTGGAGCAATTCGGCCCATTTCCCCGAAAGCAACTGTGGACCACATGTTAACGTAGCTGGCTCCTAACTCGGGACTAATAAGGCAGTTGCACTATCAAATACAGAGCAGAGCAATTTCCAGACGAGCGAGAAGTTACCTCTTCTTACCGTAAGTAACTCCACGCCGATTAGCATCAAATGTGGCAGTAACAGCATGCGCTCGGGTATCAGACCTATCAGTCATGGCCATGGGCCGCAGGGAATTTATGACGGGTCCTTTTTCCTTCTGTTTGCTCTCCAAACAAGGGACCTTATCAGCCGACCAGGGGGAATGCAGGGATATTTCTGGAGGGTCGCCCCGCACCTGCACTTCCTTCCCATCGCTCCTCGGTTACATAACTTCTACAGTAGATACAGGTGAGTGTACATTTGCGCCCAAAGTGGCTGCATACCACTTGTGCGACTTGTCGTAGCCTCAGGGAAACACCCTGCTGGCCTGCGGTGGCCCCTGGAGATGAAAGGCCGGATAAAGTCTGCGTTTCAGAGCTGTGGCATGCCAGCTCTCGTTTGGGTCCTCTCGTTTCCATAAACCTACAGAAACATATAGAGAGCTGCTCTCGCAATGCTCGAATCGGGTGGAAAAAAAAATCAGTTGCCTTTTTTTTTTTCTTCCCTACCCTAAGCTTGTCCTAGAAGCTCGTAAAAGCACAGGACTTCCTGCGGTCCTTTAATGAGACGCCACAGATTGTCATCAACTGAGTCACATAAACACTTCCTGACATGCCAGCCAAAAAGCTTATGTGTATGTTTTATCATTAGCCTTCCAATTCCTTGTGAATGAAATGTGTTTAGGCTCCTGAAAAGTGAAATCTATACACCCAAGGATTACACAAGGAACGTATACTATTTCCTGGAGTGTAGATTCTGATAATTCAGTAAAGATACACTTTAATTCAAATATTTACCATATTTCCAATTTTAAACCAGGAATTTGCAAAATGAGGTAGAATCTGTTAGCAGTTTGGATGACCTACGGTATCAGCTTATACACACTGTACAGAAAACCTTCAGTCGTATGATCTTTGACGCCCTCAACTGGCTACATGCAGTAGCTCCTGCGCTGTAAACCACAACCTCATGCAGCTTTGGTTTTTTAGACTTGTTTCAGTTTTTTTGCTTCGATTTATGCTGAAACCTAAACAAAACACCTAGATCCCCTTTGGGGCTGTTTGTCTGAACATTAAACACAGGCAAAATAAACAACAGTACCAAGATGCATCCAATGCATGAGGACAACATGTGGATGAGAGCATGAAATAGCAAAATCCCAAATGGAGGAGGGATTTAATCAGTTGAAAGATATTTAACTGCAATGTTCGGTCGGTAAGTTTGAACCTTTGCAGTAAATGCTTGTAAATAGTGAATGAAAATATTATAATGTGTCCCTTTTAGCATATAGGTATAAAAAACAGTCAAATGATATGTCACATGGGATGGTCAGCTGGTATACTAAGAAATAACATGTACGTGTTTAACTCAAAATTCAAAAACTACTGCACTAGAGCAAAATAGAGACACTTCGTCTGTGTTCATACGAGTAAGTATTGGGTTATTAGTAGTTGCCATGGTAGCCACATCCTCTCTCCCCATTTCTTTGTCCGAGCCTCCTGTGATTTAGGGCACTATATAAACCCTACTGGGCCAGCCCTCTGTCCCTTTCTGGCTGCCGTTATTGTTCCCGGAGCCCGGGCCACAGCGTTGGGCTGCTCCAGCTGGGCTGAGAGCACCTACTGGGCTTTTCCCATGACGATGAGAACCGCTCCGCTCGGCCCAGTCAGCGGGCAGCGGAGAAAGGGCCCCGAGCTGCTCTAACCCCCTTCCCTGAGGCCTCTCGCACCCACCCTCCTCCTCCTCCTCCTTTAACTTCCCTCAACTTATGATCTGGCCCGTAAATTAGCACGGGGAGAAAAATAGGTTCTGTAAGATGAAACTGGGTTTCTGCGTGTATCAGCACACGACTCATGGGAGACAAGAGAGAAGAAGCAGGCAGTAAATCCATTGGAGTCCACTGATAGCGCCTGTTTGCACAGCCACTGCCGCTTCCTTTGATCAAATGGCTGGGGGAGCGGGGGGTCGTGTGGCGCTGCCGAAGGTCAGCTATATATTACACTCCTAAAAGTGATTACTGAAATTCTTAAGTGAAACCATTCTGCTGCCAGGGTGTGCTCTAATCCCCTGCAGCGTTGTCTGGGCCGGGGCCGGGGCCTCTCTGTGGATCTGTGGGCCCAGCACTCCTTTTCCCCCTTCCCCACTTGTGTTTTCTATCATCAGAGCAGGCCTGAAAAAAGAGCCCCTACATGGAAACATGGCCTATCCAGTTGCAATATCAACTGCGAGGGCTCGGAGGAGGAGAGCGCGCGAGGGGAGAGGAAAGGTAGTGTCAGGAAGCAGAAATGTGCACACACTTCAAAGGCTGGGGCAGCAAATTAAGGGTTAGGGATTGGACACGACAGTAAGTGGCCTTTACATCAGAAACAGGGTAAACAATGTCTGGGTTGTGTTTCGCTTCTTTCCTCCGTGTTGTTGCCCAGGGACCCCCCGGTTCTGCATCTGCACACTGGCTGTGCTGTAGGTAAAGCACTAAAACAACTCAATGAAGTTGATTTTTTCCCCCTTCTTTTTACACCAAGCAAATCATTTTATCAATTGAGCCAATTGAGTGCAATGTTTGCTATCTGCGCCACGGATGTGTGTAAATGACTGGAAAATCTGATACATATCTGTAGAATAATTGAGCATCTCATAAAGCCAAGCCTAAAATTGCAAAATGTATGACTAGTAGCTAATCCCTGCCACAATGTTACACTGTATTAAATCATTTACAGCAACCTAATAAATACAACAGTGTGAAACAAACAAGCTTCAGGAGAGAAGACAGTGTGTGTGTGCGCGCGTGTGTGCGTGTGGAGGTGTGTGTGCATGGCATGGCCTTTACTGCGGCACCATCACAGTTGAGTCGGAGCCAGCCAAAATGATCTAAACAAGAATTATGTGAAGTCATGCTCTATGAAACTTTATACACATTTGCTGATCATTACCTAAGATTACTTTGTGTTAACTTTGGCAGACCCACTCTTGGCTCTCGGGTTGAAAAGGGGATGATGTATTTCCTCTTATTTATTATTTGCACTGGGCTACTGCGAGGAAAAGAAAAAAAAAAGGATTGCGAGTGGTATGCCTGCAACCGGTGCGGCAATGCCAGGAATAACAGAGGGAAACTTGCTCCTCGGCCTCATTAGTGTGTAGAAAACAGTTCCCAGGAGATACAACAGCGTGTAAATACATTTAAAGCGCTTTACACTGCAGGATGCTACGTGCCAACTTCTCCCAATTTCTGCCCCCCCCCCCACCTCAAAATGAGAACGTAAACGGCATCGAACGCTGAAAGTGTGTAGGCTTCAAAAGAGTTGCAACCCCATGTTGCACGTCTCATAAATTCTAGTGAGGGAATTCAAAGAGAAATTTATCGAGCATGGCATTCACACATGTTGACAGTAAAGAGGGCCAACTGCACACCGGGTCTTGGGAATTTGTGGGAGCACATGGCCCCTATTTTTTTTGTTTTTTGTTTTTTGTTCTTTGAACCACCCTCTTTGACCCTTTGTCTGCTTATGCAATGCCTTTGCCCTTTCCATTATGAAAAAAAAAAGATAGGAAAAGATATATGGTGAGTAAAAACCTGTTTCCTATAAATAACAAATGTCAGGCACAGCGTTGTAAACATTCAGATATGTATCTGTCCCGTGTTATATGGCCAGGTCATGAGATACAGTATTTCAAGTCGAGCTTTCGAAGCAGGTGCACTGTGATCCCAAATAAGGGCAATGTGCTATAACATCATCTTCACTCAGCATTTGTTTGTAACGTGAACATGTTTCCGCCATCTGTTTCCACCCTGCGCTGCCTTTTCTTTCAGTTGTTTGTACAGTAAGCGAGGTGTTTATGGCCTTTGGATGTTGCCAATTTCACTGGAGAGAGAGAGAGGTCTGTGGAGCACCTATGGGACTCAGAATACAGGACCACACTTTTGGCTCCTGTTGCCTATTGACACAGCTGCTATCACGCTGCAGTGATCTGATTCCAGGGGTGGTGAATATTTGCACACACTTGCCTACACACTGACACACACACACATACTATGCATGTCTTTTTCTTTTAAGCGCCATTAAGTGCTGCTCAGACACAGCTTGGTGTTGACTTTGGTGGAATAAGGGTGCTTTCGGCCTTTTGTTGTTACTGGACCTAGGGTGGTTCATTCAGAGGCTGCCGCACGGGATGCCACAGTGTGTCGCCATCGGCTATTTGCACAGCCAAACACTTTTAATTTCCCCGTATGTCACTGGTTTAGCAGACATAAAGAACATTGCAAGACTGTCAGACTGGGTTTGTTAAATTAAACTTTGGCGAAAAGTGCCGTGGAGAAGGTCCACCGGGTGAGTGTAAAGATGTCGCTCACCATGCTTACAACCATGGCGGGTCACACAGAGTCAGCTCTGCTCCATATAACCCACCTCTGAATGACCAAATATACCAGATGACATTAATATGGCAATGTGCAGAGTCATCTGGTCACTGTAAAGCTCCTCGGCCGAGCTGCGCGGGTCCTGAGTGATGGAGAAAAGCTGAGAATGGAGAGTGAGAAAGTAAATAAAAAAAACCTGTAGGATAATAAATTGCATCACCGGTAATTCTATCCGGTGCTGGTCTGTGGTGGTGAGCCGCAGTGCAGACCCTCCTCTGTATGCGGGGGCCCAGAAAGATCTGCTGATAACATGGGGATTGATGTAGGCCATTAAGGGAGCGTGTGTGTGTGTGCAGGGCTGAAGGGGTGCGCTACATCTGGCCTCCACAACAGCACTGTATATCAGCATGTTGTCACCTGGGCTGATGTCACAGCGGGTCCTTCGGCTAAGAAAACACACACTCGGTCTTGGGTGGGTGACCAGCGCCAACTCTCTCACTACCCACTAATGTGCTACTCGTGCCGAGGGGGCGTGCTGTTTTGGGTTCATGGCTTCCACGAATGTAATCCGTAACCACGCAGGCATTGCGTGTGTTTAACCATAAAGATCTAACGGCACAAACACAATTATGTGGCTTAACGTGTGGGCAGAATAAAGTGAACCAAAAGTTCCTCCGGGACCAAAACATTCCCAGAATGGTACGGTCTTGACCTGAACTTCAGTTGCACAACAGCGTAAAAAATGGGATTTTTGACTTTTACTCTTATGACTTTTCTCAAGGTCTCTTTAATTTGTACCTTTTGGACTCGTCAACCTACCAACTCTCACTGGAACACTTGTTCTTTAGGTCCCTTCCAAACACTACGCACTCTATGCACAGGGTCAGGGTCCTTTAATTTGTTTTCGTGATTTCTTTCTCTTTATTCTAGGTACATTTTAGTTCCTTTTTAATCAAAAGTTGTTATTTCACATGGCCAGCTGGGTGTCCTTCACGTTGCTGTGGCAAATGCCTGTTATACCTATATTTTGAACGGCTCTCACTTGTATGTTCTTTTCCTTCTCAATTCCATTAACGTTTCCCCACGCCAAGGTTAACATGAACCAGTAGTGGTGAACCTTTTTTTGCCCCCAACCACAATATCATTTCTTATAGCATTCTTTGTGGGTGAAACTAAATTATTTAATACATACTGTCACACTGCGCTCAAAAAAATCACCCTGTGATAGCTTAAGATTTGCAGTCACACACAATTAGGTCTTAGACCACACACACGTCATGATATATGGTGGCACGACACACACTGGGGCCTGTTTTGGACCCAATGCACAACTTTATCTTGAGTGCAACACAGTACTTATTGCACTACTGAAAAAATGTAGGTATCACATTTAACACTTCATACAGTCAGCAACTATGTGTGCACACTGATACTGCTCTCCAAGTCCAATAAAAATGTCCATAAAAAATAAGAACTAATTCTATTAGAGGGAAAGACCCAGCATATATTTCAATAAAAATGCTCAAGTAGATTATCATACTTGACTACAGCTGCAACTGTTTCACATTTGTCTGTGTTAGACAAGGTCAAGCACTTCACCTCATGCTTTTTCTCCTCTCCTCTTATTACAATATACTCGTTTTGAAATAAATGTTTTCCAATACATCAAAAAAAAACTTTATTTCTCATATATAAAGGTCAACTGAATGGTAATTCCATGTGCAAACATGTGATAACTACACACAGCTTTAAAAAACACAATATCAAGTGTGTCGGTAAAGAATGTCGCCAAAAATTCGTCCACCAATTTAATTGATCAATTCCATATTGCGGTGGTATAGGCAAGTGGTCTGATTTAATGTTAAAATAATACATAATTTCAATTATGTGGCATGCTGAGCTAAAAACGCCCTTATTCTATGGAGGAGCTCCTTCTTGACGCTGTCTGGCACCAAGGCTGCAAGTGAAAGAAAGTAGAAGAAGAATTTAGTGACTATGAGCAATTCTTTAGCACAATTCAGTGACTCTGACTGCTGATATGATTTGACCTGATGGTACATAAAACAATGAAAAGTGACATGTGTAATTTACTAAAATATCATTAGGGTGGTTGAGAAAATTATTTGGAGTGGTATTTTTCGGGTAGCAGTAGAACAACTTATGCAGGGCAAAGGAGAAGTCCGTAGATTCCTTAATTGAACTATTGCACTTTTAAACGGAGGTACCTCTTCCTTTTGGTGTGATCTCCACCACCAGGTCCTCCACGGTGACGTGCTCCAAGCCCTTTTCTTTGATTACTTCTGTCAAATGTAAGTAGAGGACAATTCCCATTTACAAGAACTCAGGAGCCACATTTGCAAACCTCCACTCAGCTGGTAGGACCATAAAAGGATTTGCTGTGTATTTTAACGATACCAAACAATAACGCCATTTTACCTTTGCAGTGAGCCTTCATCTGGTCCTTCCATCCACACTCAGTGAGCTTAGCTCTCAGTAACTCCTTCAGCCTGTCAATACGATACAAAGAATATGTCTTTGGAAATATGGCCGGCCAGGCACATTTCTCTAGCCAGATTTAGTTCGCTGGTCCACTGTTTGCCAAACTCAGCTTTGACAGAGTCAAACCGACGACTTTGTTTCTGAGTGGACCTGCTTTTTCAGGTAAGTATAAATATATAGATATTGATTACAGAAACTCCAAGTTACGTTTGCATTATCACAGCAGACAATGCCAACAGAGTGTGACTTCTGTGTTTTGAAAGCAAGGACACAGTCTCCCATATCAAACCGTGCTGTTGGCCAGTCTGTGATTTTGTGTCCCTCACCTCTCCCGCTCGCCCATCTCTGTCAGCTTTTGGTTTATGGTTGCCCTCATCCTGGACTCTTTGCTCATGTTGTGCTCTCCTACGCACACACAGACGCACAACAAAACGGCAGCTCCCGGGCTTCACCGCCGCGGCAGACGTGACGCACTTGGACAAGCTAAAAGCATATGATGCTAACTGTGGCACGCATGTTAGCACAGACCGTTAACTTGGGTTTAATCCACCTTTTTCACGGAGAAAAATGGCTTTAACTTTGGCCTCTGAAGTGTCACTAACAGCGAAGGAAGTGCTGCTCACAACAGCAGCACTGATTACAGTCCGGACGGAAACACTGGCCCGTACAAAGGTTCCTAGGCCGTCTAAACGTGTAGTATACGGGTTCGCCACACGGCGACAGTGTTGGTAAATAAATACAATCAGCTCTGCAGCATTTTTTTTCACCTCATTTACATATTCAAATCCCTCATTTATCAGTTCCTGTTGGCATGTCCTGCGATCCTGTTTCCACTTTCCAGTATCCATTCAAAACAACAACAGTATAACTGTTTTTTTGTGTGTTTTTTTTCTCAGTCACTGGTTCATTAGATGGGTTTTTACTTCTGGCAATGTGGGATTGCTTCAAAAGTATTACAAATCTTATTTTCAAGTAAGCAAAAGCGTTCAGCATTGCACAGCACTTCTTTTGCAGTAAGGGTAAAGGATTTATTACATTCTTTTCATTGATTAGTGAAAGTGAGTATTGTTCATGTGATTCCAGTTTGTTTAAAGTCTGGTTGGATGAAGTGTCATTCACTTTTTTTTTTTTTTTTTTCGAAATCCAAAAGTAGCACTTGGAAGTATTTGTTCGTGAGGTCCTTAGAAAGCATTCTCAACCAAACAATGGATATCTGGGGTAACAGTCTCCAGTGCTCTGGAGCATCCAGTCATAGCCACAGACTTCCTGATGGACTTCTATGACAGCAGCCAAACACAATTGTTGTCTATTTCAGCATATTTCAGATGTCACTAGGGACACTGTGGTGAACAGAGTTTGTAGCCTCGCGTTTTGAGTGGCACCACATTGTATCATGCTGACACGGAGAGTTCTGGACTTGTAGCGGCACAGTCTTATGAATACATTTTCATTGATGAGTGTGGAATTTATTTAACTATGGATGGAGATATTGTTGGTCGGAGGTCCGTTGTCAATGTCCCTGGGCAGTGCAGGGGAAATATCGCTATGTATGCATCACCATGCCCCTATACTTATTGTATAGTACAGCACAGATGAAGACATGGCTGACTGGATGTACTGTACTAAATTATGTAGTTGTACAGGATGGACCAGAGCAGCCCAGGTTTACAGTCATTTGGGATCATGTCCGATTCCTTCAGTCCGTTCTTGCGCTGGACTAGTCGGATTTCAGTTTTATACTTATCCTCTTACTCCCCATTTCTGAATCAAATAGCATTTAACTGCAATAATTCATCAGGAGCCCTGGACTGCGATCCAGAATTTGGCACCTAAATTGATATTGTATATGATATACATGGACTAACATGAAATATATCTCCAAACACAGGAGACAGTCTCAGCCCTTTTGTGCTTTAGGCTCTGAGAACATATCAACCCTATAGTGGTTTCCCAGTGGGGAAATTGCTTTGTCACAGCAGCAACAAACATGGTGTAAAACCCAATTATCAAATAGAAATAAATAGCATCAGCCAAAAAATAAGAAGGAGCTATTCATAGTAATACATGATCAAACCTGTAATATGCCCTTACTATCAAAACAGTCAAAACATACAGTAAGTAAATATAATGAATCCAAACATGACCTCTGAACTTGAAAGGTAAAGGGGAGAAGAGATGCTGGAGCACTGGGGTGTTTTATATTTGTGTTTCTTTTATTATCATTACCACATAACCTTGAGATTATCACTGTGGCTTCCTTAATGATAATGGCGCTTGTCTAATGAGAAGTAGAGGCAACTGATTAACCAATTTAGAAGAAAATTGTATCCCAAAAATGTTATCCCAATAAAAAAAATATATGAAACGTGGTCACAACCTTATTTTCTGGTAAAATAGAAAACACAGAAGTAATGACCTCATCATGCAGAGAAAATGTTAAAAGCCGCTCCATTGGAGTAAAGGAACAATACAGCAGAGTTATAATGTTTTATGGAAGTGTTCTTGAACTGAATAAGCCTCTCTCTCTAAAATGTTGTCTGCTCAGGTGCCCAGTGGACTGTAAAAGAGTGAAACACAAAGCGGTAAGTTTCTTGATTCTCAGGAGAGCAGAGTAAAAGAGTGCAGAACTTTCGAAAATCTGCTGTATGGAGTCAAAATTATTCAGAGAGGAAAGGTTCAGTATTTAATTCAGCTTAAAAAAACTATGAGAGCACTGGTCGGGAAATAATTAGCTCTTCACAGACCTCATATTGTTCTGTGACATTTGTGAAATGCTCCTCAAAACTCTAACTTAGTTGGTGATTTTTATAAACCTATAAAGCAGGAGCTGTACGAGGGGAATAAGTAAGGAAGTGCATTAACCTTTTCAGGGATACTGGATACAGACACTCAGCGGCCCCTTTTCAGAGAATATACTCAATGTGTTGTACTGTACATCATCTGCCCTTGCTGCTTTCACAGTGACGTGGTCCACTCGGTAGTTACTGTGGCAACCTTATGGAGTGAGGAATAGTTTCATTCTTTGAAAATGAGTTAGCATTGTTGTAGATAGGTAGGATTATAGCCAGGAACGAAGTAAACATATTCAATGGTGCTTTTGTGTGCCCAGGCAACTTGGATATTACGCTTAGAGGAAATGGCACTGATAAGAAAGGCTGTGATTAAATGTCATTTTTCCTAAAAGCTGAGCTCATTTTTGCTAATAACAGCAGGGAATAGAATAAGGGAATAATCACAGGTACATTAACACTAATGAGGGAGGGGGACTGCAAGCGCATGAATAGATCCATCAATCTATTCAAACGTTGTGCCTTTGCAAAGTAAAGCCACACTGTCAAACCTCTGTGTTTAAGTTAAGATTTTGTGACGTGGGGGTTGACCCACCGGTGGAACCTGAGCCTTGTCCAAACCAGTGTCTCAAATGACATATTTACCATAATAGGTCCACCCACTGCAAGACTCCAAATTGACAGCAATCTGTCTGGCTTGTGTCGGATTTATATTTTTGCGACCATAACATTTTGTGATCAACATTTCCTTTAGATTATATTCGCTGTTGCACATTAGTGGTATATCACTATTATAAAATACATGTTATATATAGATGAGACCAACTTGTTTAAAATAAGGTAACAACATTTGGTGTGTATGATAGGTTTGTGTGCAAAGAAGGATTTAATGTGTGTTTTTTTAAATTAGTGCATCATACAGCAAGGAGCTTCCATTATCTAGCTGGTCCCAACTGATATAAGTAGGGTAAACAAATCAATATGGACAGGAATGCATGTTGTTTTTGCAGGTGCCTCGTTGGAGGAGTGGTTAGCACCATCTCACGACTAGTGTTCTTGGTCCATACCACAGTCTGTCCAGGGGCCTCTCTATGTGGCGTTTGCACATTCTCCCTGTGTCTTTAAAATGGAACTTACATCTATCGGAAACGTTGGCAACCTTTTCAGTTGCATGGAGAAGAGACGTGAACCTGTGACCCATTTGTTCAGAGTGCAACTCGAATGTAACATTATTCATGGCCAAATGATTCTAAACCCAAATGCTCAACTCATTCATGTAGAAATCTGACCTATACCGAGAACAGGATAATTAGACAAGCCCATACATACATACAGTACATACTTTTTTTTATCAATGTTTTCTCTCTAAAACCTCAAGATGACTGTAACTTAATGTTGCTGTTAGATATAAGGGGTTTACGGTTGTGTTGCGGGACTTGATTAAAAACACAATTATCTTTCATACTGCCTCGCAGCGTAAAAAGAACATAGGGGACATCAAATGGGCTGTCTGCGTTCTCATGCACAGTAATTAACTACATAACCAACATGCTTAAAAAAGTATTCATTAGGCAGTGTTTGTTACATCTATGTTGAGAAATGCAGTTTGGAAAGAACGCCTTTGGGTAGATACAAAAACTGATGCTATGAAGAAAAGAAAAAAAAACATTAGGGTCGACATTGCCGAAAGACTTTTAGCAAATGAATGGCATTTAAGTTTGTCAGAACGCATATTCTATGCTGTCTTCCATCATCGATCAATGTCCAGGCGTCCCGGGCTGCAGCGAGAAAACGGTTTCAAAAATAGCCCCTCCAATCATATCGGATATATCTGTGTTCTGGGTGACTGCCACAATCCCACAAATTACCAGCTGCAGGACAAGGACGGGTGCTGTTAAAATACACAGCGGACCGAGCAGATTGTGCTGAACTGCAGTATATGCTTTTATAGGACACATTAAACTGCGACGTACCCCGTTTTTCAAACCGAAGGCACGCGGGAGACACGAGGGCAGCTGTGATATGAATGTTCAATAGGGCAGTCTGGTTAACCGGGCACATTCACTGTAGAAAAAGAAAATACGACAACTCACTTCAAGGAAGAAAAGAGTAATAGATGCTTATCTTTCATTCCCACACACATCAGTTCAGGGCGAATCATTATTCCACTCTGAAGCTCAACAGGGTGATGCTGAACATAGGGTTTTGACAGTTAATGGCGTCAGATGCACACAATTTATCTCGGGCCCTTTTTCACTGCCGACACCATTTTGACTGCTGCCGTCTCCCCGGAACAGTGATCGTGGCAAGACTCCAAAAACCTCGCAGAACACTCCACCTGCAGCGGCACGGACACTCTGTGAAGTCCGAGCGATCGCAACCCCGCCAACGCAACTCGGCTGGTCAGCTACAATAAGGGAGAACCCAACACCGCCTCCAGTGTTTGAAGGAAAAGCAGCAACCGTGGCCCAAACCACTTATTCAGAGGCATTCGCCCACGTCTGTGTATTTCTGCACTCGGTAATGATGGGGGAAATGAGCGCAGCTTTGTAACAAGAGTCACACGTGTTACAAAGAGGTTTTGAGGAGTTTTGTTCTTAAAAGTGGAATCAAGAACGACCCTCTCCAACCCCCTCATTCGTCATGTCACTGAGGCACAAAGGGGCTGAATGGATTTGTCCTTCCTTTGCCTACATTTCGTGTTGCCTCCTCGAAGAATTTTCCCCGCAAACCATTTTATATTTGAGGTTTCATACCTCTGCTATTAGCACTGTCAGCCTCTGATGGCAAAGTCATAAAAAAGCCAATTTAATGCAGGCAGCCAATTTAGAGTTTTAGAGGTGTCTTGGCCATGGGCAGAGTGCACTGAAGCAACATTGTTTAGTGCGAGGAGTATTCTTTCTTCATGCTTTCTCTCTATCTTGCAGCATTTGCATCACTCTAATTCCCATACGTGCAAATCATTCCAGCTTGTCACGGAGCAAAGTGAAGAATCTCATGCCATGAGAAACACCACCGCTAGGCCAAATCTTTTGGTTTATGGTTAATTAAAAGAAAGAAAAAAAAAAAGAAAATCATCCTCTGTGAGTTGCTGCTGCTCTGCATGTGGGGTAGTCAGAGACGTGCTGCCAAGCAGCCTCAGGCTGCTTCGGCCAAGACAACTGCGTTAATAAGCGGAGACTGTCGAGCGTAGAGGGGGAGGAGGAGCAGATAAGGAGCGGCTCAAAATGCTGCGGGTCTCCCTGAGGAAAATTCTTCATATACCTTGTTGCACAGAGGCACTCCTCTCACACTCTTGAGGCACATCTTCCTGAACACACCATTAAACCAAGGATACATACCTCACATTGTGTATGTGTGCTGTAGAAATGACCAACAGTGGCAGCAATAAAAAAAAAAAGCCTTTTCCCCTCTGTCTCCTGCCTGTGTCGACCAACTGACAGCAGAGAGGCCGGTAATTAAGGGAGCCTCAAGACACACAGACCGTGTCATGTATACCTGCACTTACACGGGACCCCATTACTCTCCCCCGGAGCAGGTAGGGCATCAATCAGTCTGTCATGAGGCGATGAAGAGAGGGAGGCCTTTCCCACCTGAAAAATGAGCGGAAGCCCAACTACATTCCCCCCTTCACATGGACAGGAAGCAGCACTTGGCCAAACCTCAAAAAAGGCAGATTCCCCCATTCAGGCATTACATGAAAAAGTGTCATGCATTACACATAGAAGCCTCCACCCTTCCTGCCAAGTTTTTTTTCAGATCGTTCCCTTTTTGAGTTACCAGAGGTCAGTAACGCCATTAATTAAATAGAGCAAGCGAGCAGAACCGAAGTGGCATGGCTGTGTCAAGGGATCTTTTGTGATGAGGCAAGAAGTGTTGGTCCTTTTAGGTTTTGTGAGTTGTTCAGACTCAATAAAGTTCTGACTTATCACTTGCGTGCGCTTTTTTTGTGCCGTTTACAGTTAACACTGTTTCAATAGGTTTGTGTGTGTGTGTGTGCGCGCCCCAAACAAAGAATAGCCCAGGGGCCTATGACCACTTTCATCTGCCACTGATAGCGCAATCTGTCACAATTCAACTGGTATGTGACCTGAACACCGAGTATGTGGGCTCTATGTACACTCCATCTCTCCCTACCCTATATAAAAATACAGTTCATGCCTGTTTTGTGACCAATGTGTGATTAAAATGAAGGATGACCATTCCCTGGGCCAACAGGCCACAGAGCACACATGACGCAAGGAGTCTTCTTGGCTATGGCTTCATTTGAACCGAAAAATCATTGGCTGTTGAAATTTTATTTCACCCCTAATTCCTCCGTCAGGGTGAAGAAGAGGTAATGGCAGTGGTCTCCTGCTTGTGTCACCTCTGGACCAATGTCTCTTTGATTTTGTAGAGCATAGATCAAAAAATCCTATCCTATCAACATCAACATGAAAGAACTGCAGCCAGGACTCCACCAGGTTCGACTTTATTCATTTATTAATTGGAAACGTCACACTTTCTGTGGGAAATAAATTGTTTTTTAAGACAACATAAGTTGGCTCTCATTGCGGACCTGAAGGAAACCGAATTCCAATCACTACACGCTTTCAACAAATATTCACCAGTGGTGTTCATTCTGTTTCAACATGATTAAAGTGGGCTCACAGGTTGTTGATTGAGCACCCAAAATGCAGGACTTTTCAAGCTAATATGAGTGTTTAATCAAACACTTGCAAGGGGCACGCGCACACGCGCGCACGCTATATAGACACAAGCGAGGCAGGGCTAACGAGACACAGGTGAAGCAAAATGAGACACAGGTGAAACTAATAAGGGTAGGGCAGGCAATCACACAGGAGGGGCAAAAAAGGCATTGATTAAACAAGTCCAATATAAATTGTGACAGCTCAAGGCAACAAAGTCGCAAAGTTTGATTAAGCTTATGGATTTTTTTTGATTTCCCATTATTGGACCAAAAGGTTTCTTTAATTAATTCCTTATATTATCTTCAATTCCTTCTCATATTAGCAGGAAGGAGGTTAGAGCGTACAGCATCACTGTATGAAAAATGTGTTCTTCCTTTATCATGAAGACGTATAGTCTGCGGCACAGTTTTTTTTTCCATCACTTTAATGAATTATAGTGCATTTCTCATTAATTCTGTCTTTTTATTGGAACATTTCTTAAGCAGAGTGCTCTTTTAACCTGCTCCCCCTAAAAGCCTTAGCCTACCGCTTTGTATTTCCTTAACACAACACACGCCTTCTGTGGAGGGAATTTTTTAGGATGAGGCCTTTCTGAGCGGCATTGTTCCTTTAATGGAGCAGCTTTTAACATTTTCTCTAGAATCATTAAAAACAAAGTGAGAAGAAGGTGCAGCCACAGACGAGTTAGAACCAGAAAAGAAAGCTGTAGGAGGAAGTTATTACTTCAGTGTTTCCACGGGTGTTTTAGATTTTACTTTCCCTGCACATATTGGACTTCGTCAATTTTTTAAGTTGAATCTGTTTAAGAATTGGATTAACGGTGCCCTCTCCTGAGTGCTTAGCTGTGCGGTGGAAAAATGCAGTAGACCTCAGATATAAAAAAAACAATTTAACACAATTGGAACATTTCCAGTTTCATGATGTTATATCAGTGCTTTAGCGTCTCTTCTCGCCTTTATCTTTCAAGCTTGGAGGCAGAAATGAGTCATATTTACCCGGCAGCCTCTTCAAAAATGGTATCTGCTTTTGCTTTCAGGTCATCATCTCTATTTTTCTCTGATCTGTCTGCATTATGTCTTACAGCACTGCCACAACATGGTTTTCTCATCATTATTAACAGGTATAACAGTTGATGCACGTGACTGAATAAGATGTTGCCAGAGGTGAAGCAGGCTTCGTGTTAGCGAAGTAATCTTTACTGTGTTCAGTTCCCCTTTTTTCTAACCACAAATGACTACAACCACCGCACAACCAATTTTGCGTGGGCACACAAAACTTTGGGTAGCTAATTTTTCTTTTTCTGATTCATCAAGAGTAACATTAAGGACATAAAGAATTAGCTTGTTTGCCAACTTCCTGTCGGGTATACACACTTTTCTCCTGTCTAGCTTCCGTCAGCTTGCAAATGAAACTACAAACACCGCATGTGAAAACAATTCCTCCTTCAACTAATTTGCATAGTGTAGACGAGTAAGACTTAAGAGGACATAAGACCATGCGCCAAATGATGCGGTATATACCCTATAGCAGGGTATATCTGTAAGTAAATGGTGATTAGGAGACCAGGCGGATTTTTTAGCCCTCAGTGATAGCTAGCTTATTAGCAATTTCAAAATTCCTAAAAACATTTTTTTTTTTTTTGAGTACAGCTTTGGCAAGGGGTAATGCAAACGTTGCTGATTATATTTGGGGTTCTATTCAACAGGGGCATTTCAAAGGGAACTGGTAGCCCTGTCTGGACTGTACCACCACCCTGAGATGCACCGCTCAAGCTGCATTGGACAGGATCATCTGTATGTTAGCTAGGTATTTAAAGTTCCTTTACAATGAGGTCGAATATTATGCCTGTTTTTTCTCGTGTATTTGCAGCGTTCAAACTGCAAAAACATTGCCATATAGGTAGAGATGAGGAATTTACCTACGTTAGCAGGAAGAATCTTCAGACAATCAACTAGTAAATAATATGCAATGCACAAATGCGACACATATTGTGGTAAGATGGCCTGGATCAACCCAGTGTTTCTTTATCCCAATTAAGCAATTCACTTTTCAATATCTCAATTCATTTAAAATCCACTTACCCTATAAAGTAAATGGGAGCGCATGCACCCAGAAATATCATGTTGTCTTGAATACATCATGTTTTTCTTAGTTCAAATGTTGCTGAAGGACATGTTTAGTTACCTGATTATTTTGTATTTTCACAGTAAAATATGTTAATATAGGAATCTACAGTGTTAAACCACTGTGATGTGGGCTGGACTGGGGTTGTGGAAGAAATATGGTTCATATTGACATTTTTACTTCTACTATGCTTCCAATTAGGGAGATGGGCAGGTCGTTCCAGTAATGTTAATGTTTGATACTTGTGTGGAAAAGTGTGAAGTTAAGAGGAAATAACTCTGACAGCTGGGTGGAAAAATTGATTCCGCAGTAGCTGTTGCCTCTGTGAAATGAAGGTTTTATCTCCGCAGCAGGGGAGAAGTGTGTTGAATTTAGACCGTTATATGGAGTGTCCTGAAAAGAAATGCATGAACTAGGTAGAAACTTCTGTCAAGGATTTATTGGGTTTTGTTAGATATAATAATAATAATAATAATAATAATAATAATAATAATAATAATAATAATAATAATAATAATAATAATAATAATAATAATAAGAATAATAATAAGAATAATAAGAAGAAGAAGAAGAAGAAGAAGAAGAAGAAGAAGAATAAGTTTTATTTGTATAGCACTTTTCATACAGAGGATGTAGCTTAATTTATACAGGAGAGTATAAAATATATCAGAAGAATCATTAGAGTGCGCAAAATACAAAATATAACAGAACAAAGGAAAAAGCAAAAAGCAAATATAAAGTTATAAAAACAAAATCTATCTATATCTATACAACGTGCTATAACTCAAAGTCGGTCACACTTCTGGGATATCCACCTGTCTCGTTTGGATGCAACACTGATTGTGAATCAGTTTTAGCTGCTCTTGGGTAAATGGATTAGACAACAGGTGGAAACGAGAGACAATTAGCAAGACACCCCTATAAAGGAATGGTTTTGCAGTTGGTGACGAAGGACCATTTCCCTGTCCTCATTTATTTGGCCAGAAATGTTGCCACTCTGCATTTTGGCAACCAGTCAAGGAAAAATTAGGCGTTTTCTTCCACCCAAAGAGGTTGCTCAGGTAGTGCAACCCATACAGGATGGCACATCAATGCACTCTGTGGCCAGAAGGTTTGCTGTGTCCCCCAGCACAGTGTCAAGAGCATGGAGGAGATACCAGGAGACATGCCAGTACACTAGGAAACATGGAAGGGGCCGAAGGAGGACAACAACCCAGCAGCAAGACCGCTATCTGCTCCTTTGTGCACGGAGGAACAGGAGGAGCACTGCCAGAGCCCTATAAAATGACCTCCACCAGGCCACTGATGTGCACGTGTCTACTCAACATCGGTTAGCCCAATTGGCATTTGCCAGAGAACACCAACATTGGCAAATTCGCCATTGTCGCCCTGTGCTCTTCACGGATGAGAGCAGGTTCAGCCTGAGCACCTGTGACAGATGTGACAGTCTGGCGACGCCGTGGAGAGCTGCCTGCAACATCATCCACTCATAAGGATCACTCCGTCTCATAAGGAGCATGCCCAGCGACCATTCCATCTGCAGCCGTCGGTCCGCCCAGCCACTCCCAGCCCCTCAAAAGGAGGGAGGCACACACAGAAACAGCGGCAATCCCTACACCGCCCATACGACTCGAATGCAAAGACCCAAAAACCAAAGCCAAAAGTCCGCACACAAGGTACACATCGACCGCTCCTACCAAGCCAACAGCGGCTCTGTACAGAGACAGAGCTGCGAAAATCGCGCCAGCGCCCAAACACACATAGACCCAACTGTTAAAAATAAGTTAATAAAATAAAATAAAAATTAAATTGTTATAAATACATACAATTCAAACATTTCTAATGAAAAGCCAAGTTAAAAAAGTGTTTTGAGCCAATGATAAATGTTGCAATAAATTAATATAAATGGCTTTTATGGATATGTGATTAAGTATAGCTTTCCCTGGCTGACACTTCAACTAGTTAATGTGCTTAAAATGCATTTTATTCCCATAATTAATTTGTTGCTGCCGTAACATATACACTGCCTTTTTTCCATAAACAGAAGCAAAACATTGAAAAGAGCTGCAAAACTACCGAAACAAAACACTGAATAACCTCAAATAGGCAAATAAACTACCAGATCTCAATGCAAAACACTCAAGAAGAGTCACAAAGTGTGCTCAACGCCTTTGCCAAGCTTGGACACACACATTGACTTATGACTCGTTGATAAGGAAACCCTTTTAGTTGGCAATTTGATGCTCACGTGTCTAAAGGTAAAAACAGACATGCACACAACCATTGCCCCTGTAGCGTCTAATCTTGTCTAAGATTCCATGAAGGTGACATCCGGCGATGGGTGGTTGCTATAAAACACAAATAATATGTATTTACCGACTTAACTTAAGACGAAGGAATGTCATCGCATCAAAATTGATTGTTTAATACTACATGTGAAAAGGACAATATATCTGACCCCTCTGCGAATGTTTGGGTGGTATGCTCTCCACTATGAATGCGCATGCAGACATTTGCATGTACTCACACCTGTGCCTAGAGGCTCTTCAGAACCCCTTGTGGACCTCCATCCCAGCTGATGGACACTCGTGCCTCCAAGTGGCCATCTGCTCCTTGTTTATTCAGACTGAATCACAGCTGGTCTAACGGGTTGTAAATCAGGTAAATAGTTTAAGAGAGCAGTCTGCGCCGAGGCTCGAGGCCCGCATGAGATGCGATGAGATGGATGCTGCTCTAGAGAGCCGTGATCTGAGACTACCGAGGATCATGTTAATCGGAGTCTCTTAAAGACGGGCTGATGACAGACTGCGCGCGTGTAGGTGTGTCGCATGTGCATATATGCATGCATGAGACAATCCCAGTTGGTACCGTGAAAAATAATTTCCATTTCCTATTATGATATAATGAGTCCTTCTTTGCATCCCTGGTGGGGCTCCGATTGGCTGCGCACTTTATGTATTTCCATATTGAACCTGGCATCCTGCAAATTCCTGCAAAGATGCATTTCTGATGCAAACTGAATCGGATCAGGTAGCTTACCTGCACATTTCAAACTTGATTCCCCTAACTTGATAATGCCATCTATTGCTGGTGTGTAATCATATTGATGGTGACATTTCATTCACAGAATCCTCACAGCCCATTATGGGATATTATTCAGTTGATTTATTGATGAATAATGCATCAGGATATAATGGGGCACACACATTATGAAATAAATCCATGGCTGTCAGTGATAAACTCATATCAAATGATCTCCCTCTCTATGCACTCAATTGTTTTACTTTCTTTTTCTCCTATGTTTGCTACTTGCTAATGCACTAGCAGAGACATCCTAAGGAAGACACACACATTTTCTCTGTATCTGCAGCTCAGGTTTGAAAACATGTCAATGTGACGTTCCTCACAGATTTTAAATTCTCTGTCTGCAGTGTTTTCTCTCCATCTGCCCATGTCTAATGCAGTCACTCATTTGATCCTCCTCTGCTTCTCTTATTCAGCATTCCAAGCCGTTTCCTGCCTTGATTTCCAAAAAAATAAATCCAGCTGTGGAAAATAAAAACCTGCATAGCTTGACCCCTGATGCAGAATGAGCTTTATGTATGTATGCCTTTTAGCAGGTGTCTACCAATTCTTGAACTGTTCTTGAAAATGGCCATTGCAATCACAGTGCCAGCCTTTTCACACAGGAGTGCAGTCAATAACTAGTATCAAATTCAAGGAGCGCTATACAGCTGAGATTGGTCCTTGACACATCTGTTATCCGTGTTTACTCTTACCCATACCCCAATCTACTGGGATGCCGCACTCGAACATTGCATTTTCAGATTTGTTGGAAATACAATAAGATATATTTTACTTGCAGATGCAGACTCAGATTATGATATTCAATCATTCAAAACGTGGTGTGAACTGGTCATGAAGGAATAGCTGAACATCCTTTCTTGCAGCCTAACAAAACACATTACTTCTACTATAAACACCTCAAAGGGCAATTGGTCACCCTCTTTAAAGCATGAGTGAAGGTATATAACACACCCAATGGCACAGGTTTGAAACTTGTAAAAAAAGGCGGGAAAATCCTGTTTCACATTGACCCCTTTGCCATCATTATGCTAGTTTTGATAAATATGTTGAAATAATGAATACAACCGAAAATTAAAAGACTACATATAAAATACATACTTATTATCATACTTTTTTTTCCTCTTTTTTGACACAGCTGCTCGCAAAGTAGCAGAGCAAGACAAAATGCTCTAAGAAGTAACATTTAAAAAAGGAGAGCTACTGGTTATTTGTAATGTACATATACTTCTATATAATATGCCAAAAGTCATATCACAAATATTATTACATGTTAATGGATGGCAGAAATACAAATGTAATGCTTATGAGTTGGCATGGAAAGGAAACATGATTGAATTGCTTTTAGTTTAAAAATGTGTCAATACATAAATTAAGACACCATGTTGTTTATTATTATGAAGCTCCTTGGTTTCATAACCCTAAGAAAGCCATTAGACATGCAATAAGGTCAGCGATCTTATTTCTTTCCACACTGTCGCCTTATCCATGACAGCTCGATGTGATGAGGGAGCGTCAGGAGGCTGATCAGAGCCCTGGCAGCCTTGCAGTGCGTGGCCTGTCCTCCATTAGCATTTTATTCTGTCATGCGCTATTGTGATAAGCCCCCCATCTTCTCAAGCTTGGGTGAAAGAGGCTGACAGCTCATACACAGCAAAAATGGCCAACGGCTGTTAATGTGTACACATTAGTGACACGGAAAGAGCAAACACGTGTATTATTTGAGGTGGGAAACGTGTCTGACAGATTTCTTTTGAAAACCTCTGCTGTGAAGATGTGGACATGTAATGTATACTCCACAAAGTAACAGTGAAAAGCCTTTGAAACAGCCACATTCAACCCACTGGGCAGTGCTTTGGAGTGCCAGGCAGAAGCTGGTTAAAGTGAGCTATTATATTGATATTTCAACAGAAGAAAAAAAAAACATTTTTAGGGCTGGTCAAATATTGATCAGAGTCTTTCCATTCACTCCGAGCTTTGGGGACGTGAGCACTTGACCACTGCCTGCTGTCCCCATGGCAGCAAGCAGAGATCTATATTTTTTTGTCACAGCCAGCCAGACACCGGGCTCACCGGGCTCACCGGGGTTCAGTGGCGGCTGGCATTTCTCCTGTCACGCCATGTATTTTGGTCCTCACTGAACACCTGCCTACCAGCTCCTGCAGAAACTTAGCGCCGTAGTCTACAGGCACTGTGTCACATCAAGAGGAACAAATTAGTGCTGCGTGATGTAAAATGATTTTGTGCTGATTCTTTTTCTGCCTTTGTTTGGAACTGGAGCATGCTGCTCTGAAGATATTGTTTCAACCTCGAGGGTAATCTTTCATAATAATAATACAATACAAAAGCGTCACAAGTGATAGCATGTGTGCTACGTTTTATGGGCCCGGTCAAGCTAGAATAAACATTTACAACATTCAATTCCCTGCCATGACCTCATTAAGATCACTGTCTCTGCCACTGTCTGATCCGTCATGTTTGCTGTTGTGAGTCACGCGGGATCATCGACATAGCATTTGCTTACTCTAATTTATGGAGGTTTTGAACCAATAAAAGAAAACGTTGACGTAGCAGCGCATTTATGCAGTCGACTCTGATTTGTGAACGTGTGAGTAAATCAATGTTGTCATTGTGTCAATGTGTCAAGGCTGAAAAGCTTGCTGTGACAGAAGATTATGGCCTGCTGTTGGCTGTCATACCGGAGAGAGAGTCTGTGTTTACCAAAGACTTCCATGGTGCTTATTCACTCTTCTAACCTTCATTGAAAACCTCACATTCTGCACAAGACTCTTCAGGGGTGCATTTTCCTGTACCATTTATCCATAATATAAATGTATTATGATTGTGTTTGTATATGTAGTGTGCATAAGCACTTATATTTCTATATGCATGAATGTACAGTTTACTCAAGGGAGCTGGGGTGGGGGTTTGAAAATAGGGTAAAACTACTCTAGGAAAGGCAGAGCGCAGGTAAATTGATTCACTTCAGGTATTTCATAAGAAGATATACATGTTTTTTCATGGTTTTGCTAGCCCTTGTATTATGTTGATGATGTTACGGGTCAGATTGAACCGCACTGTGTAAATACACACAAGAACTTTTATTTAGATCATATGGACATCTATTTAGTTTCACTCCAAAGAGGTCCAAAGAGGAAAAAATTGTCACACGTGATGTCGTACACCTGCATATTCCATGCATAGCTAGATTTGGCATCCCACATTGCCCATATTTTGATGCCATGTACTGTTGGAAGGTGTCTATGATAGCACGAGGACCGGGATGGTTCAAGAAAGAGAGAATTTCGACCCATTTATCCCATATATCTCTGAGGTCTATTCTCTACTTTATCTCTTTTACGTTGACCAACTCTGGTGTCATCACGCGAGATAGCCTGTTCAACGACTCGAGACATTGTTCCTCGTCAGATTGGCCTTCCATTCTCTGCATTCCATAGACTGGCAATGCTTTACGCCTTGACTTCTAAACTCCGCCTGATACAAGGATTCCCTTATTCGATCATGCATGGGAGTTCATCTGATCCAGTGGCTTCCATTTCTCTTGAAATACAAGTCGGTCTTGTCCAGCATGATCCTTTCTATTGGTGGTGAAATGAAGGGCTAAAAGGCTAATTGAATATTATCAACTGGTGTGGCAGCAACATTTTTTGTGTGTTAGAGAGATGGCATTACAACAATGACATGGACAAGCATGAGCAAAATTCCTAATCCTTCAAATTCACACACACACCTGCTTCTAAATGGGTATTCAGACCCAATCAAGGTTTGCAGATGCAATCAAAATAAAGAGCCTGTTTATTTTGGGTCTAAAGAGCCCACTTAAAATGTTTTTACCCACTTAAAATGGTCCAGGTGCACTAATTTATAATGTCAAAATAACAAATATATCTTTAAAGTAATATATGCTTTGTGGTTATTGTTTGCCCCAGCGCACAGACAGTTAATTTGTGCCTGGGGCTGATAATCTGTCCATGCCTGGAGGTTGTCACCACGTGTCCAGCATCTTATGACTGAAGCCTGGTAGGTGTTATGAATAATGAATGAAAACTGTTGAGGATGCATGTCTGCATTCAGAAAGTGTGTCATAATGCATACATAACACGCATTCATAATTCAAATACACGGCGGTTATTTATTGAAAAATTAAAACATGTAAAAAGTGACATGTAATTATGTGGACACTTGGCTGGCAGTGGTTTGTATAGCGTAGACTTAAAAACCAATGCGGAGGAGCTAAAAGCTGAGCTTTGAAAAGAAAGACCTTTTTTTCTACCTTAACTTTTGATGATATTACGAAGGGAAGGCAGTGTGTAGAATGAAGCCGAGCTTCCTCCAGCTTCTGAAGCGAATGAGCTTTGAGAGTCAGATCCCTGTATCTAAGCCTGCTAATTGTTTTTCTGTCTGCTCTCCGCCTCACCCTCTCTGATATGTCTCTTTTATCCACTCAGTCTTGGTCTTCTTACCCCTCCCTCCCCAGCAGCATGAAGAACAATGCCCATGTTTTCCATCGGAAGCCTGCTACGCTGTGCTCATGCTCGCTGGCGTGCGTACTCATCTTTCTGGCTTCCAGCCTGGCCTCCCCTCTGTTGGTCTGCCTGAAGGTGGCCATGCACCAGCGGGCTTTAACGAGCCTGAAAGGGCAGGAGGTTTGGACACGGAGCTTTGATGCACATTTGCGTCACACCTGCACACCTGGGGGGGCTCCAGCTCACGCACCGGAGAGGTGGAGAGGAAAAGGCGTGATCCTAACCTCGGGCTTGTCACTTTGCTAATCAAAAGTGACAGGCTGATCAAACTGATCGTTTCTAATGTGTCACATGCAATCAATAAAATGATGAGGTGAGGAGCGTGCCGTGTGAGTTGTTTGATGAGTCTTCTTTTCTTAGATTAGAAAAGGATCTACAAAGCCAGCCTCTCTCCTCCAATAGAAATGAGCCATCATGACTCACCTCACCCTATCCTGAGGTATAAGGCTCTGGGCACGACGATGCAGGTGGACCGTGAGAGAATAAACCGCTGTTCTGAGAGTTTGGCGGGTTTTTCTGTCAAGCCAAATCAAACATGTTGGCATCCATATTAAAAGAAAGTGGCATCTCCCCTGAGGCGACCCCCTCCTCTGTTCACAGGAAACACACGATTGTCAGGTCACGTGTCACAGAACAAGAATCCTGTTAGTGATATTACCTACTCCCAATCTAAACCCCAGGGCAAACCAACATTTAATTTGTAGCATTTTTTATTTCTCAATTAAAGTTCACAGCTCTTGATAGACAGAAGGGTGTCTCCACTCCTCTTGAATTAGGATTTGAATGAGAGTGAAGCCACATATATCTGTTATGTGACTGGTTTTTGAAGGCTAGAACAATTTTCCGGCTCTCATTCTGACGCACATTGTTTGACAACAGGAAGCAAGCTATTCATTGTGAGCAGCTACAGCTCCTGCCGATATTAATATAGCCCTTCACTATAAAAAACTACAAAGGAGAATACAGCATTTGACGAAAAATGGGTTGATTACCTTAAGTTAATACCAAAACTTCAGTCAACAAAGGTGTCAGCAAACGATGTAAGAAATTGTATTGGACAGGGCACATTAATAACTGGGATCCTTATGCATCGGAGTGATAGAAGAGCTATTCCACCTCAGGAGACAAAAAATCACAATTCAGGATGTGACCAGACATAAAGAACAGAACAAAAATGAACAGTACTTTTAAAAAGGCAGGATTGCAGAGAGGCTGTGATTTTTTGAGCGATCAGAGTCATAATCAGGATTGCTCTAATTGCCAAGTAGTTACATTCGAAGGAATTCACGGTGGTGCATTGGTACAAAAAAGGAGCAAACATTAAATAACAGTATAGAAAGTAACAAGTGTATAACTAATGTATTTGGAAAATGTAACAGATGGCTGTTTACAGACGTTAAAAGATGTCTTGTTTGTGTTTGCAAATGTCTACACTTTACATACATGTACTGTATGTATGCCAAGAGTTTTCCTGTTTGTGAAGGAGTACAAACATGGTGACGCGTGTAATGGTTTGCTACGCGGCAAATCCTTTCTCTCTTTTCTCCTACAGCTTCCAAATAGCATCATTAGCATCGAGTAAAATTCCCCTAAAATACAAGGTTACTTTTAGTGTCATTTTTCTTTTTCTTTTTTTTTAATCATATAAACTAAACCTCAAGTTTTAATTTGCGAAAAGTCACATTGTGTCTCTCATCTCAGGGAAAACATTCATTTTGTTCTGGTTCCTCATCCTCGTAGTAAGAAAGAGCCAAAAGTGGGTTCTCATGCTTATCACGCCGTCACCCGCGCCAATGCGGCGCGGGTGACGGCGCGGGTGACACGCTCCGTGGTGAGGACATCAAAAAGATGGACCAGTGCGGCTGCTGAGGTCCTGAAGGCATGTTTGGATATCACTGACTGGAATGTTTTCAGGACTGCTACTAACAGTCTGGATGAGTACACAGAAGCTGTGACATCATACATCAGCTTCTGTGAGGATTGCTGTATTCCAACACGAACCAGGGTGTGTTACAACAATGACAAACCCTGGTTCACAGCAAGACTCAGCCAGCTGAGGTCAGAGAAGGACCAGGCATTTCGGAGTGGGGACAGAGCAGAGTTTAAGAGGGCCAAGTGCCGGTTTGGCAAGGCAGTGAGAGAAGCTAAGCACCGGTACTCTGAGAAGCTTCAACAGCAGTTTTCCTCCAACGACTCTGCTTCTGTCTGGAAGGGGCTCAGGCAGATCAGCCACTACAAGCCAAGAGCCCCCCACTCCACGAACGATAGACGCCTGGCCAACAACCTCAACGACTTCTACTGCCGCTCTGACAGACAATGGAGCAGTCCTAACACCCTCCCTCGTCCGTCCCAGCCCTCCATCCACAGCCCGGGGGCGGAATCATCACCTCCACAGGCGCCTCCTTCGACGCCCTCCCTCCCTCCAGCTCCGACACCTCTGTCTGTACATGAAAGAGATGTCAACAGGCTCTTCAAGAGACAGAACCCTGCAAAGCTGCAGGGCCGGTCTCCCCATCCTGCCTGAAGCACTGCACTGACCAGTTATCTTTGGTGTTCACAAACATCTTCAACACCTCTTTGGAGACGTGTCATGTGCCAGCCTGCTTCAAGTCATCCACCATTATCCCAGTCCCCAAGAAACCAGGGCCCACTGCACTAAATGACTAGAGACCCGTCACCCTGACCTCTGTTGTCATGAAAACATTTGAGCACCTGGTTCTTTCCCACCTCAAGACCCTCACCGACCCCCCCCCCTGGATCCCATGCAGTTCGCCTACAGAAGCAACAGGTCCGTAGACAAGGCAGTGAACACAGCACTGCACTTTATCCTCCAGCACCTGGACTCCCCAGGATCCTATGCCAGGATCCTGTTTGTGGACTTCAGCTCTGCATTCAACTCAATCATCCCGGCTCTCCTGAAGGACAAGCTCTCCCAGCTTGGCGTGCCTGACACTACCTGCAGATGGATAACAGATTTCCTGTCTCAAAGGAAGCAGCACGTGAAGCTGGGAAAACAGATCTCGGAACGTCACAAATGATCAGCACCGGCTCCCCTCAGGGCTGTGTTCTTTCTCCCCTCCTCTTCTCCCTGTATACCAACAGCTGCACCTCCAGTCACCAGACTGTTCCTGAAGCTTGCGGATGACACCAGCCTCATCGGCCTAATTTCTGGCATAGATGAGTCAGCGTACAGGTGGGAGCCTGACCATCTGGTGACCTGGTGCGAGGAGAACAACCTGGAGCTCAATGCCTCCAAGACAGTTGAGATGGTTGTTGACTTCAGAAAGAACACAGCCCCACCCGCCCCCATCATCCTTCCGCCTCCTGGGCTCCATCATCTCCCAGGACCTCCAGTGGGAGCTGAACATCAGCTCCATAACAAAAACAGCCCAACAGAGGATGTACTTCCTGAGGCAGCTGAAGAAGTTTAGCCTGCCAAAGACGATGATGGTCCACTTCTACACTGCCATCATCGAGTCCATCCTCACCTCCTCCATTACCGTCTGGTAGGCTGCTGCCACTGCCAAGGACAGGTGCAGACTGCAGCGTATCATCCACTCAGCAGAGAGGGCAATCGGCTGCAACCTTCCATCTCTGGAGGACCTGTACACCTCCAGGTCCCTGAGGAGAGCAAGGAAGATCTGTGCCGACCCCTCCCACCCAAGACATGGGCGGTTTGAAAAGCTCCCCTCTGGCAGAAGGCACCGCTCCATCAGGACTAGAACCTCTCGCCACAGAAACAGTTTTTTTTCCCAACAGCAATTAACCTTTTGAACAATGCAAAACTCCCCCCTGACCACCCCACTCCCTCCACCGTAACAAAAACTCTTTTGCTCTTATATTAACGCCCACAATGCACAGTACACTTTATTGGACATTTTACTGCCACCTGCAATACTTGTAGTATTCTCATTCCTTCGTCCTGTTGCTCACTTAGCCCATATAACCATTTGGCATACACTTATTTACGGTTAGATAATGTTAATGTTAATATTTACTTCTATTGATTCACCTAGCCATCATTATCTTAGTTCTGTGTCCACTCAACATTCCGCAATCATCAGTTATACACTTATTACTATATATTGTATTTAATGTTTAATGTTTACTTTATTTAATGTTCACTTTTTATTTTTTTATGTTTACTGTTTACTTTTTATTCTGTTTATGCCACCAATGCACCAAAAAGATTTCATTGTAATGTTACTATTACTTGGCATTAAAGTCAATTCTGATTCTGATTCTGAAATTACCAGAATGTAACATCTTGGAAACATAACCTTTGTACAAATAATGAATTAATTGTGATTACAATATATAGCATGCATTTCTAACTATTATCATTTTTGTCGCACATAAAGAAAGAAAATACTTAGCCTAGCCTATTGAAATGCATCAGAAATTGTTGTTTTACTTGTAATATACAAGATGTGCATTCAAATATTTGCAAATATTTGGTTTTCTATGTGATATTGCATGTAAAGATTCAAAACCGATACTTTTAAGTCCCATGTAGATGGAATCTTCTGTGGTTTTCATGGTATCGGTCCAGATAAGAGAGAAAAGGTGAGAGTTGAAATTGGCCTGAGACAACATTCAATAAAAGCAGTAGAGGGGAAAGCCGAGTTTCCTTTGCTGCTGTTCCTTTATTGTGAAGTTGTTGGCAATACAATAAGCAGACCCATACAAAGTGCAGCCTCAGCGTAGCTATGGGGTTTTCACTTTTCTTTTCAATGCCCTGTAAATTATAGCACTGGGTGACCTTCTTTTCTTAAAGACCAATTAAGTAGAGTTTGCTCCCAGTGCTTCCATCTGATTTTAAAAAAAAGCACCAGCACTGAGCAGCCGACAGGGAATCAGGAGCCGGGAGAGAAGCAGCGATCCAGTGGCTGAACTCAAATGACTGCGTGCTCCGAGTCTAAGGACCTTTCCCCAATCCTTTTAAATAACGTTCAGCGAAAAGCTGCGAATGCTTCATTTATCAAACAGATTTTGACCCAAAACACTGTCAATGCCTGGTATGTATAGAAGCATAGAAATGACTTCTCTCGGGATGATAACAACAACGGGATATAAACCGACTAAGTCACGCTGAAGACTTGTCATCTTGTAATTGCTCACAAGAGTGTAAACAATAGACAATCAATCGATGACACATTCTGAACTTTAGGAGGGCTCAATTCCGTCTTGCAGGCTGGGCTACTTATTGGAACCAGACTGAAATAAATGAGATGAATTCACGGAATCCTTGGTGTCCAGATGACGATGCTGAATGGCTGGGGGTTCACTTACTCTCCCTCTAGTGCCAACATGAGGTTGTTTTTCAGTCAAATAACTCCACAACGCTTAGAAGGATGGTCAGATGGACAGTTGTGGCACACATTTAGTCCCCCGCGGGGAAACGTCCTTCTGATTTCCCTAGCCTGGTCAAAGTCCTGTAGCCAAAGTTTTCGAATTTATGTAATAACATCTCAACATTTGTTGGATGGATTGCCAGTAGTTTTGCAAATGAATGGCCATGACATGTGACAGTCATACATTCATACAAGCCCAGTCCTGTCAGCAATTTCAGAAAAAGGCTAAGGCTGTGAAGACTTGGAGACACACCTACCTGTAATAAGTAACTTAAAAGTGCCAACAACATGCCTGTGCAGCTTCAAAGTGAGTCCATTTTTAAAGGCCTTTATAGGCCATTCGTGTTCTGCATTCATACCAGTTATAGTTTTTTTCTTATTTTAGATGATTATGTGTTGAATTGACATCTTTGAGCCTTGTCACTTGTGCTTAAGTAGAAAAAATTACATCATCATCATTCCGCGGAAAATCCAGTGATTTTAGAGTAATTCCTAATCCTTTGCCCACCCTCAACCTGGGAAAAGTGTGCTGTTTTATTACAGACAGAGCTAAAGGTAATGTTTCTGGCAATGTCAGTTTTAATGAGTGGCATGCTTTTTAAACAGCCCTGTTAGAAGTTGTTGCTGGTGAGTCTCTAAATTGGAGAAGTGTGTATGTCTACCTGTTCTGCACAATCGCTATCTCAGTGGTCATTAACTACTTGTCGTCCCCAGGCATTGTCTTGGTAATGATCATCATTAAATAAATTACTTTTCAAATGAGCAAAAAAAAATTTAAAAAGCACAAAAGTCCCTGGGTAATAATTAATTTTCTGTAAAAAGAAAAGATAAAATTGTGTTGTATTTGGCTTTAAATAAGCCAATTACAACACAATTTTGTATTTTGCCCCATTCTCAATGCAGATATGCCTTTTAAAGGATTTGCTGCAATTATTTTGAAGTCAAGGTAAAATGTTGAACAAAATCAGTAAGACATTATTTATGTGACTAAATACAAAACACGAAGATGTTATGTTTGCTACCTATAATTTAATTCAATTGCATTTTATTTGTATAGTCCCAAATCATTAAAGATGTTATCCTGAGGCACTTTACAGCAGATGTATGACGAAGAAACCAACATAAAAACAATTTAAACAAATGTTGTTTTTTTTGCAGCATTTTCAAATAGGTAGCTAGTTTTTACCTTTGCTGACGTTACCTATGGTCGATGCTGGAGGTGAGAACTAAAAATGTAAGCTGGGTAAAAACAGTAACACGAGATGTTAAAAAAGTGTCTATTCAAGCAGCCCCATTCACGTGACAGTTGCTTTACAATTCTTTGAACTTTCTAAAAATAGATATAAGTGCAATTTAAAGATTTAGGACTTCAAGTTATTGTAGTTCATTTGGACACAGTTTTTTGAATTGGTGGGGACTTGAAGATGATATTACGAGGAGATTATGCGGTAAGAATAGGCTTATATGCAAGTATTCAAACTATACTTTGGTGATATATGTTTATGCAAAGCCAGTAAGACGGGCCAGTTCTTCACACAGCTGTTCTTTTATCCACGGCAAAACCAGAATTTTTTGGCACGCGGGTGCGTTGTCATTAACAAGGCTCACAAATCAACCACCATTTCATTCCACTTTCATTTCCAGCGCGGTACAATAGGACACCGGAGCCGGAAAATCACTTTCCATGTGCCAACTCTCGGCTTTTTATGAGGTGATGAGTCTTGGTCAAGAGAGAAGGCCTAAAATTGCAATTTCGGAAAAGACTGCGCGGTAAATTATTTTGCTCCACAGGAAAGCTCCAACAAAATCTCATGCTATTGTGTGATTATGGTCTTACTCAAGACTGTGAGTGTGCTAATGTGAAGTATTAGATGTGCAGCATGTGCAAATACTGTTGGAGCACAACCAGACAATTATGTGTCAATTCAGCTTATGATTGGAGGGTATCTGGAGGAATTTGGTCAGGTTTAGTCTTTGATGGAAGGGACTCAGCTTGTCTGGACCGGACCCCAGCTGCCCTCTCTGACCTTTTAAGATTTGTCTTTTTGATAAAAAAAAATAACTTACCCGCTGGCTGAGAGTGCAGACTTGTTTTCTGTCGAGAAAAAAAAGTAATCTTGACATATTACTTGTATCGCTCAGGTACTTATTTTGGATTCGATCAAAGTAAGCGCACATGACTTGACATGAAAAAAAGTATAGAGTTTGAAAGATAACAAACATATTTTTTTATAAATGGTTTGGATAGAAAATATGTATATGTATGAATTGGCTTTGTGAAGCGAGTTCTGATCAGGCTGATCTGAACAACACGACATGCACATTGTTCAAATGAATTAAGCATTAGACTGCAATATAACATCAGAAAAAAGCTAAATTCAGTCAAAATTTGGCCTTAAGCCTAACAGAGAAAGAATAAGTGGTCTTACTAAGACAGTGTCTATCTAACGGTTATGAGACGACTAAATGAAAGGCTCTCAACTGCTCCCCTGCTCCTGTCTCTTCCCCATCCCCAGCAGCTAAGTTCTATGAAATGTGAAATCTGAAGAGAGTGTGTGTGTAGTCAGCACTTCTATAAAGTTCGCCTTAAAATATCCCCCCATCCGTTGTGAGCATTGAAAAGCTTGATTATTACTGCAACTCCAGAATGACTTTTATTATACATTTCACAATAAGGGAATTAATTGGCACATGGAGTACTAATGATCGAATTAGTAGCCTACAAAACATAATAAGTACTTGGGATGAGAAAATGCCGGAAATCCTTTCAGGCTCCAAATAATTGGACGGAAAGATAGACACCCCTTACCTTTTTGTGGTTTACCTTGACTGCTCATAATGTTATACGATCCCTAAGAAAATAGTTTAGAAGTACTTAAAAAAAAGGTTCTGCTCAGGTCATGCGGTGAGACAAAGCTTCCCGTGTTATGTTGGAACACAAATGTGCATTCTGATAACAGGAGAAATAATCTTTCATTCCGCCAGGTTGTCGTTCGTCATTTTCTGTTCCGCCATTGTCGAAGAGAGATGGCAATGGAAAAGAAATCGATTAAACTTCCGGGCAATTGCAGCGTTCATAAAGGGAAGGAGCCAGGACATCAAAACCCCGTCACTGTCTCGCACGTCATATGTTATTAACCAAATGCAAATAATATTGTCTCTTGGGATATAGGCTCAAGGAGATAATTAAAAAGTTGAGCCATTCATATGGCTCAAAGATTAGTGGCAAGTAAAAGGTTTTTTTTTTCCTGGGAAGGTTTTAGCCAGTGATTGTTGCTCAGCAACATTTCCCTCGACTGTCAGTAGTAGACAATGTGAGGTTGAGGGCAGAAAGGTAGCTTCCTGCTCACCCCGTCAGCAAGATGACATGCACTGTGAGTTTGACATTAAATGAGCTGCAGCGTCGGCGCGCCCACACCTGACACGGATCCCATGGAGTCAATGGAGAATCAACACAGCTCTCCTCCGCGCTGCTTTGTTTTTCTTATCTACTCATCCGCAGCACTGATTCAGGGGCAAATATTTGAACAATCTCATGTTTCAATGATGGTTTTATGCTTGCGCAATTATGCCACTCCAGCACCCTTGTTGAGTGATATGTTTATTTTATTTTTTACTTTTTCAAATAAGCTTCAACATTCTTTAGTTTACAGCGTCCTTCGTTTGACACCTGGAAATGTTCAATCCTAATCCACGACTCGGTCAATGCGCAGCTCATACAACTGCGGGCAACGATGTCAAGCAGACCAACTCATGAATCATTCTATCCTTGAGTAGCAGGTCTGTGATGTCCTAAGTGTACGCCCTACATGCATCTTCACAGATAGGCCCTAAATGACCTGAAGCTTATTAGGAATCCATATGACACTTTTCACATGTGAGAGCCAGAATCTGAAGCAGCCGCCGAGGAAACAATCAGGCCCTCTGTGCTGAAGGAATCCACTGTAAAACAGCACGACTCATTCCAAACTGTTCTGTGGTTGCCGTCTTAATTTATGCTGTGCACTGGATTACGTATATCCGGGGTGTGAATGATTGAGGATTGAGGTTCATATATTTTACCGTCTGCTTAATGTCGCTAACGAGCCTAAATTGCACATGACATTGTCGTGCTCAGGGTAATTCCTCACACAGAATTTGGAGGGCACATATTTTTGCCTTGAAGGGTCATGGGAAAAAAGAGCAAGAGTAAATTTGTCCCACTTGGCCAATCATAATTACCGAAACTATTTATGAATTTCAATCTGAAATCCTTATTAGCATTTAGCTCAAATGAGCACCACCAATATATTCCAATCTAATAATGTATGCATTTCACAGAACTGGTATGCAGCTTCCTTTTTTTTTACCTACCATTTCCCCATTGACAGAGCTTTTATGGATCTGATTATCCTGCCATCTTGGTAGAATTCAATTTTGAATATTTGTTTTTGGAAAGTATTGTATGGGCAACCGATTGAATTGGACAATTGTGTAAAATCAGCTTTTCAGCTGATTTCTTTGCATTCTTAAATAGTGTTGAGGTCCCTTTCTAACGAAGGAAGCAGCACAAAGTGAGAAGCTGAGGCTTCTCTGCACAGCCTCCTGTGTGGTCTCATCTGCCACAAATTGTTTTCAGCCTCCTCCCCGCTGGTCTTATCGACCGCTGGCATGTTTCATAAAGGCTGCGCTCCTGTGCGAGATTTCCAGGGGTTCCTGAGAGACAAGCTGTGATTACATGGCTTTTCTAATGCCACGGTCTCATTCGGTTTACAAAGTGATTGGCTGATGTGATGGAAACATTAGCCTGCCTTATTTTCCTCCCCTTTGCCATGCCTGACTTGGTTCTTGCAGGTGCTACCGTGGTTTGTAGCTTTTGCATTGAAGGGTTTTGCAGCGTCCTCTATATTGACAGTTTCGATTGATGTTCTTCTTCACCACAAAAACAATTATACAGGAAATTAAAAGTTCTTGTATAGAGAAACTCACAGGACACTGTCTTTTGTTGTATTATGTTTTACACTGAAAGTCATTGTCCTATAAGTCGGCATAAAGGGCTCTGAAAATACACTTAATTACAATTTTCCTTTTTAGAAATGTCCTGTTTTTTGCTTGGATTTGGCTCTGACTCAAACAGACACTAAAATGCCTGGACTGAAATCTGAAATTGTGTTAAGGCACACAGATAGAAGGAATGTGCATATATTTGCATAATACTGTGTCCTCAAGATTTGTTGGGGTCTCTGATACAACTTGAGAAAAAATCTAAAGTAGCAATCAAATTTAAACCTTGGACTAATAATTACTCTATAGTTCTGATTTGTTCTTTTTTATTTTCCGAGAAGTTTTATTTTTAAATATAAAAATAATGTATGGGTGTATGTGAGAAAAAAAAGGAAACTAAACCAAGCCAAAACAAAAATTCCCAAATTCTCAACTTTCTCAACAAAGCAAGTGCTGGGGGTCAGGCGATGGGTCAGCCCATAATAATGCCAGGTGTGTTCCATTCTGTCGGTCAGCTGGTAAATGCTCACTGAGACTGGTTATTATCGTTTTATTGGTTAAGCAGACATCAACACCATCAACTGTCCTGTATCCTTGACCTCCATGACCTCCCTGACATCCTGGCTTCTCTGTAAATTATGGGAGTTGTTCATTTAACCTCATGGTCAATCGTCTGTGTTCATGCGCAGTATAAAATATTATGAAACATTTCTGAGGCCCTAAACCAACGCTCCAACCATATATATTTATCTCCAGGAGAATCTGGGACTGGAGCCGCCAAATATTTATGTGCACATAACTCATTGATGACAGTTTCATGCAGAGAAAATGATTTTCATTGTTATTAATGCTATTCGTTTGCTCCCAATTAGTAAGATCCACCATTGTCCTCGAAATGTTCTTTTCATTCCATAGCTGTTATATCTGCCATCTAAAATGCAGGGACACTATTGATCCCGCCTGTCCTGCTGTTTTTACAGCCATGCCTGAACTGGCCGCCGAGTGGGTGGCATTTAAGGCATGATGGATGTGGACTTTAAAAGACACAGATAAAGGGACAAACAATAATTTTTCAAAGGGTGAACCAAGCTCATACAGACAAAACAGAGTGAACCAAATAATAAGAATGTGCGTCTCTGCAATAGGAGATGTTCCTGTTTTCGCTTAAACTGCCCAGCTAGTGCCCTAAATAGTGAAATAATATTATAGGATAGGTTAGATTCATTCTCATGTCCTTTTTATGTGATAATAACCACAACTCTAATTTGCGTGCTGATTACTAATAGTATCAAGGGTTCATTAAGGGTGTTATTGCTTTTTCTTTTCTTTTTTCTCCTAGCTGAAGCGACTTATAGTGACTGTTTCCTTTCTTTTTTACACCTGGGGCTCAATAGCGCATCATAAAATAACGACTGTGTGCTCGCGGAGACTGGTGAAGTCAAGCTTGAATGCTTTTTCTCTACAAGGCATTACGGTGTTTTGTATTGGGCGTGTCCTTCTTGGCAACTACATTAAAATAATTTCAACCCTACTTTTTCACCGTAATTGGCAACTATTAAATATGGACAAACTGAAGTCGTGGGAAATGGCATAAGTGCCCTTTCAGCTCTCCTTTCAGTATATCATACATCACAATTAACAGTTTTACGAAACGGATAACGGGGGAAAAAAAAGCTTGGATGTGATAAGATTTACTGCATATTTCAACATAAATATGTTACTCTACATCACTGTGATGGTAAAGCAAAGATGTGCTATGTGAAAAGGTATTTGTTTGGTTTAATATCCTCTCAGTGCAAAAATAATTCTCTATAAAACAGCTAAATACATGCACAAGCATGTAAATGAACTGCAGAGAAGGACTAAAAGCCATAAATCACTGTCAGAGCCAAGAGATGGGATTTCGCATGAGAGGAAAAATGTTCATCATCACAGCTGGGTTCTTTGTTGGGAATTTGTTGGCATTCTGCTGGCAAAGCATCAATTCCCTTCCTGTTAGTCATTGTCAAAATGAACATAAAAAAGAACAGCATTGAAATAGAGCTGGAACGCCGGGCCTGGGGAATGGATTCCTGGGAAAGATTCATAGATCCAGGGCCATTTCATTGGCGCAGCTGCAAATTGCAGAAGCTTTTATTTCCGACACCTCGTTCCCCTCAACCACTCAAGTCCTGCTCGATGGCTCGTTTTCATACATGTGGATCTTTGAACTCTTTGCCAAATCAATGCGGCTCTTCCTGGTCAGTACAAGTGTTTTCTTAAAGAAAACTCTGACTGCTCATCAGAATGGATTGATGTCATTTTGTGTCAGTAGCATCCTGACCTGCATTTGATTAATATGAAATGAAACATCCAATGAAGAGGATCCGTCCTCTAAATAATGTATTTTTAACTACTGAAAGGTCATGCATAGCTGCGTCTGAGATGGATCGATCTCTGATGGATCTTCCGTTTGAGGTATGTCCATGAGTGATTGAGCATACATGTGTCGCTTGAGGATAAATACTTGTCTAAATGGAAGCACAGAAAATTGGACATTTGAATCACCGTAGGTCAACAGCAATGTGGAGCCTTTGATCAACTCTAACCGTTGATATGGAAACAGAACAGAACTATAGATACGTGAGAAATAGTGGACTTTTTTTTACTGTAGAGCGGGAATGACAGACCGGCGGATATTACCACCTCGAGGGGCTTTGCCACAGACATGGCCAAAATGTATGACAATGACTTTTTATCTGGACATCACGAGTCGTCTCAGATGTTGCGGTATCATCCACTGTGACACACTACACAAGATAATTGTTTAAATTTAACAGCACTTCCCAATTTCTGTGTTTGTTCTGAGGACATTCGTAGCACTTTAGGCTCGTTCCAAAACAGGAAGAAGTTCCAGAACGATGCATGGATAATTACCATAATATATACACTAATGTTTGTATTATCACTTCTTGAAACAGAGGGAGGTCTGATGAGTCAGATATCTGGATTGATGGACATAAATTGAGCGCAGCTGTCATATTGTTTGTGTTGAGGGCGCAGTCAGCCTCTGATAGCTTCTGTATGATGAATTTCTGCCAAAGCAAGCCACCACATGCTAAGTATTTTTTCGAAATGAAGCCATCGACCCCTCTGATTGATGTCCTCGATGCGGTCCTTGCGCATACAGAAGAGGCTATCTGCCTGATTCATGGCAGCCCCCTTGGATTGGATGGTTTCTTCCGCCTGGCTGCTGGTTTAGAGATCATTGGTTGGCGGAGGTGGTGACGGTTTGCAACAAAAGAACCCCTCTGCAGGAGACTTGGTGATGGAGTAATAACGCCCCATGCACGAGGCATTGCAATTATTGTGTGTTTATTATAGACAAAGAACAATACAAAATACAAAACAAATCCATCAAACAGCAAGAGCAGAGAAAAGCTACTTTGAGACACAAATGCGCACTAATCTTTGCCTCAGATGAAAAAACGCCAGGCGCGTGTTCATGCTGCACACTGTGTACGGCGCAGAACAGAAAACATCTCCATTGCAGCTGCTTGTTATTTTCCCAAATATGAAATAGGTTATGACTGAGAACAAAGGGAGAAATCAAAGAAAGTGCACACATTTGAGTAGCCTCAGCTAACAAACAAACTGACCGACAACTACAGTATGTGTTCAAAAACAGATCCACTTTGAAGATTAATAGCCGACGCTCACTGGTTTGAAATAATCCAAAAGACACCGAAGGAATAGAAGATTAAATAAGATATATCAGTTTAAAAATGCACTGGCTGGCACACATTTGAAAATACAATATTGAATTATTTTCACATGGCACTGCACAATCAATTTCCGACAACCACAATATAGACAGAAAAGCCTGCTGTTCCGCACGGAACAGGGTCCCTCGACATTCATATCCACAGAGTGCTCTTCGATTTACACGTGTGTCCGTCTGAAGAAACAGCTGAGACTCTTTCTTTTAATAGCAGGGTAAGCTTTCTACTTAAACGATGTATTGCACCGGCGAAAGAATGGCAATTTGTGGCGATTCCATTTACACATTCCATCGTTGCTCCGTGGGCTAGCTGCGCCGATAAATCACCGAAAAAGTGCTTCACTCCGCAGTCCAAGCCAATATCAGTGAATTACTGCCACAAGAGTCATTTGAACCTTTGACAAACAACCAGCCTGTCTGCACATCAGGGTTACACATTTCTCACCCATTATTATTGCTTATAATAATATGCTGTCCAGAGGCTTCTGGGAGATTACTCAGTGGACAGAGCAACATCAAGGTTGGACTTTGTGTCTGTCACTGTTATAATTCAAAAATCATCAGAGTTGAGGTGCTTTTTAATTCAACGCGGCAGGTGATTGTCTGCGATGACCTTCACTTTCTTTGCTAAGACCTTTTTTTCAAAGGTCATGTAATTCCATGTCTGTGCTTTTCGCTCCACTCTAAAGATTAAATGTCACAGTGTTGTGCAATCGGATTCAACTGAATGACATGGCTTCGGTTGCGCAGCTGCACGGACAACAATGCATTTCCTACAAATAATCTGTGAGACATTGTTACCACTGTTCCAGGGATATTTTGGGGCTGGGATGTTAGAAACAATATAAACCATGATCAGATGTCCCTTATTAAAACATTAGCTGAAGTGCCGGTGATAAGCTAGAATGCAATTCATTTTTTACTAATTAATCAACAGCCAATGTGATTGGTTGTTAACGATTGGTTATTACACAAACACGTTACATGTTATGTATTAAACACAAAGGTGTAGAGATAGAAAAAACATAAAAAGGCATTTTCAATAAATATTAAAAATAAGACATTGGGCTATCACAAATAGTTGACGCAATGTTTGAGTCGATTAAAAACAAAGAAATACCGGGAGACCACTGGGATTCATTTTGTGGCAATAATGCACTCAAACGTTCTTTCCCAACTATGAATAAACAGCGGAAGAAGAATCCTTTATTTAGTATGTTTCTAATTGCCCGTCAACAGCTAAATAAACAGTTGCTCTCAATAGTGCGTAAAAATGTGCTCCTCACCACGGCGCCGCACGGGTTCAAACACTCTCCTAACTGTGTCCACATGTAAAAACAAAACAAAAAACAAGCTGATACCTGCGTATTGCCTCACACAGCAAGGCCGCTAACAAGCCACAAAATGTACACAAATAACTTAAGGGTCCTTGTCATGGGAAAATAAGTTTCTGACATTCTGTTACGGTCGTATGTTACGACCAAATACAAGGTGTCTAAAATAGTCGACTAAATAAACCTTTGAGGGACCTTTTTTTTGACAGTCAACAGGAGCTTAAATTTAAAGCGCTACTGGAAATAAGCGGGGTAGTAAGTCTGCTCTATTGATCCAGCTACTTCTGGCCTATTGGCTGAGACCCTCAGGGAAAACGCCTAAGCAAACTCTGCTAATTCTGATTTTTCTGCATTTGTTGATCATACTTGATGATTTGTCTGCATCATACAAAATCATTTTAAACTGAACTAAATATTCAACTCAGCAGAGTATGACACAGTAGTGACTGGTAATATCTAGAGCTGAGAGGAAGAAGGGAGGCGGTCTGCTTCAACCAAACCAGTGTGTGTGTGTGTGTGCGCGCAAGTGCGTGTGTGTGTTTGTATGTGCATTTGTGTTTGTGTGTAGGATGACCTCGAGGACAAACTTTTATCATGCTAGTGTTTTTCCCGTCACAGTTTAGGTTTCCAGTAAAGGTGTTCGTGCATTATCTCATAAGGGTTAGGGTGCATCATACCCTCCATTAACAACTAATGTATCCTGTTTTCCAGGTACATTCCATGAACAGGTACTCTTTGTGTGTTTGTTTGTGTGATTTGAACAGCCCACGATTGCACCTACCTTTTATCATCCTACAGAATGCTAAAAAGCATATCATCCTGCTCAAATTGGCATCTGGCGAATTGCCTTGTCAGGCGAAAGAAACATTTCTGAGGGAAAACAACTAAACTGGAGCTGACTGTGCACCGGGTCCACATTGCATCGGCCCGACTCTGCTGTCCCCTTTAGGTGGAGCACGTGTTTTTAGTCAGGCTTTGTCATCACGTCCAGAAAGGGAAGGCTCTTCACACGTTACTGTCTTGGAGGTGGGCAGGATGCCGGCGGGTAGGTACTGATCTGTGGGTGAGTTTAATCCGTCCATGTCGTCGGTGAAGTGGTCGGGGCTCTCCCCGTTGGACGTGTCCTTAATGACGCTGTAGGTGAGTGCCACGCTGTAAGAAGCTGGTTTCTCCATGCGCTGGGGGCCGCAGTGGCACAGCTTCTTGAAGGCAGCGCGGAATTTCTGGGACATGACATTGTAGATGACCGGGTTGATGGCACTGTTCAGGTAGATGCAGAGGCGACAGAAAAGCAGGAACCAGGTGTCCAGGTAGGCCTTGTCCAGGAAGGAGTTGACCACCACCAAGGTCCGGTAGGGCATCCACAGCAAGCCAAAGAGAATCACCACCACAGCCAGCATCTTGGTGACCTGATAAAGTTTAACCACAAGTAAGGGTTGTTGTAAAAAATGAAATCACAAAATACTTGATTATGTTGGGTTTGTTTTTTTTGTATTAGGCCCTCAGCTCATGCAAAAGCAAACAAAGTCCAGATTTATGAATATTTAAATAACCTGATCAAATTTGCACCACTACATTACCCGTACCATGCAGTATGAAATTCTATATGAAAACGCCTGATCTTCTATTGATACATTGCTTCTTTGTTGAGTTTCTGACAAAACGAGCTCTATGAGACTTCTGGGATCTGTATTATTGTTACCTGTGGCCCATGATTGTCACCGAATATACTTTTGCTGAGATCTTATGTGATTGCTATATCCAGCAATCAAAACAATTATTTACCCTGAGTTTTTTTTCATCTGAACTGGGAAAATTAAGACTTTGGTTAAATAAATTACATGGTGTAACTAAATGTCATTAATCCCAGATAGGTTCCCTTCTTTTCATAAAGAACTGTGTGTTTGTGCGACAGTCAGTGAGCAGCATGAAATTAGGTACACCTGTATTTCAACCGAGAGATGCATTCAAGAGTTCTCAACTTAATGACAAATACCGCACACATTTAGCTTTGGTCACCTTCCTGGAAAACGAAAACTAATAGGTCTGAATTACTACAAACCACTTTTTGGCAATGTGGCTGAGATTCTAAGTAACCTCAAGACTGATGCCATAAGAAGCCATTAGAAAACTAATCTCTAATGTTTAGTTGTTAGATTTTTTTAAATACAGGTTTCCTTCAAAATATAACCTAAAATCAAAGGTAGTTCAAGATACTTAAAACCATTTACATATAGGAACTTGCACATATTCTGAGTCACCCTTATTGGTCTGTTGCTGTTGAAAATCTCATTTTTGCATGGCAGAGCCTTTAGGGGAATGTTCCAGGTGGACACACTTGGACCATAAATCATGTTCACTGCATGGTCTAATAAAACTCTTTTTGTCTTTCTCATTTCTCTTGGTTTGACTTTTACAATCTTATTTGAGAGCTCTTGAATGCATCCCTCGTTTTGTCTTCACAGGTGCAACTCCTTCATGTTGATTACTGATTGAATGCCGTGTCCTCTAAAAAGGGGAGCTGGCTGAGTTTGTTCTGAAAGCTTCTAGCCTGTGGCACGTTTGTCTGTCTGTGTTGATATGATCACAAGAATAATCATTCCTTTGTTCGTGCTGGACGCTGCCCAGTTGAGTCCCCTTAATACATTTTATACAGAGCAAACCAGATAAAACGTAACAGATTAAAAAAATATATATTTAGCATGGAGACACCAGAGAAACAAGTCCAGTTCTGGTGGTTCCTTTCAAATCTTCTGAATGTGAAGAAAGTGGCAAAGGCTCACGTGAAATCACGCGCATCTAAAGATCGACTCATGACCGATTTGCAGCTTTTACAACTTGATAACATATTTGAGAAAAAACAATTGCTCGGGCTTTGTACAGAGCTGCTCCTTGCGGAAACTTTGCAATGTAACTTGAAAAAGCCACTCATCATAACCCATTTATCGTTTCTTGAGATACTGTTGATTCGTTTCCATTGCGGAAGCCTCTGACCCACTCTGTATGCACAATTGAACAAAGCCTGGATTTGTTAACATATCTTGTGTGTAATTAAATCTTATCCATATTTACGTTGTGACAGCTCAGCCGCAGTGAGCCGGCCCACTCGAATTGCATCAGATAGGGGAAGTGCAAGAATCACCAGTGGGCAGAAGAACCCACCTCATTAATTCTAAACCTCTGGGTCATTTGCTAATCCATGTGGTACACCATATGGATCGGCCCTTTTGCTCCGTGGTTAATGCAGATCACATCATCAAAACAAGGCGTGTGACAGGGGGAAAAAAAGCCAAAAGCCTATTTGAGTTGAGGTTAACTGATTAGCCCATCCAATAGAGCATGGATCTCCCTCGGGGTACCACACCCCCTGTCATTCCAAGAAAAGCTGATTCCCCTTGATCTGATAAACAAACTTGTAGCCAGGGTAGGGTCTGCCACGGTATGTGCCTTCAGAGCGGTCTGTTATTTTTAACGTAGGACTGTTTGTATTCCTGTGCGATAAGCCAGGGTGTTGTTATTCCAAATTGATTTCCCTCTCCCTCTCAAACCAGCAAGGATTAGAGACGCTGAGCTCTTGTGGCATCCATCATTATATACAAGATCTGACACCTAAAGGCCACGCTGTCTATATCGCTGAACTATAGAGTTTTGAAAATATGCTTGAGGAAAAGAGGAATTTTGCCCAAAACGATGCTTGATATGAACGACAAATGAGAGCTGACAGCACTTTGGTGCACAGCACTGACTTATAAAGAGGTGGTTCGGGTCATCTGTCACCTGTATGGAGGTATGGAAACCAGCTGCTCTGGACAATGCATTAATGAGGGGATTGTCCTCATGTGTTGTGTTGGTGGTAGTTGGCAAACGTACCGTATTTTAGGTGCCACATGCCCAGCATCATTTACCTTTTTTTACTTCCTCTCTATATCTCTCTGATTCACTCTCTTTGGTGTCATTTAAAAGTCAGGCAGGGAAACTAAGTGATATCACTCAGACTGCTCCCTGAGTTGGGGATTAGATAAGGCATTGGCACAGGTCTGAGGTTCAGAGGGAGCCCCCCCAACATACTCGGATGTATGAGACGCACGCACACACACACACACACTGGCTGACAGTGTGGACGAGGGGAGGGCGCCCACCTGTCTGCGGGAGGCGGCCGTGGTGCTGCTGCTGCTGGAGCAGCCGCCGCTGACCACCCTGCCCCCCTGGCCCGTCCCTTTCTTCCACTTCTTGGTGCTGTCCTTGGGCTCGGAGGGCAGCGGGTTGAGGAAGAGGATCCTGGCGATGAGTCCGTAGAGCACCGTGGCGAGCATGAGGGGCAGCACGTAGAACACCGCGAAGTCCGTGAAGTAGATGGGCAGGTAGTGGCTCCGGGACACCTTGTAGGCGCAGCTGAGGCGCACCGCGTTGTCGTACGCCAGCTGCTTGGTGTCGGACAGGAAGAGCCACATGACGCAGTAGACGGAGGTGAGCGCCCACACCAGCAGAATGATCCTCTTGGCGCGGGACAGGGTGCACAGGAACTGCGCGCGGATGGGGTGGCAGATGGCGATGTAGCGCTCCACGGTGAAGGCGGTGATGGAGCAGGAAGACGCGTTAATGCCCAGGTACTGCAGATAGGTGATGCCCAGGCAGCCGGCGTAGCCGTACACCCACTGCCCGTACAGGGCGTCGGTGATGTTGGGCAGCCCGGCAGCCGTCAGCACCATCAGGTCGGCCACGGCCAGGCTCACCAGGTAGCAGTTGGTGGGCGTGCGCATGTGCTTGGTGGTGAGGACCACCAGGATGACCATCACGTTGCCCACGATGCCCAGCCCGCAGATGAGGGCCACCAGCAGCACGCTGGCCACCTTGTACTCCGGCGTGTAGTCGCTCCAGGAGCCCAGGGTGTGATTGTCCTGCGCCGACGTGTCGTTCAGCGCGGTCGCGTTATCCATGGTGAGGTTCTCCATGCCCGTGCGCCTTTACGCGTGTCCCAGCGAGCACTCAAACAAAAACGGTAAAAATGCCAGGGTCCAAAAGGGGCCACGTCTATAAATCCCCCCGAATCTCCATCTCAGCCACGTGTGATCCAGTCAGACTCCAGATCCGCGGAATCCAATCTTTAACCGTGCAAAAATAAAGCTCCGGCACAGTTTTCCATAAGAACAAAAATAAAAATGGACGGCAAAGAAAGAAGTGGAGTGAGGTTGAGTTGTTGTTGCAGTGTGAAGTTTGCAGAGGGAGGATGTGTTGCAGGCAGCACCGCGCCCCGCTGCTGTCTGTCTCACTGCTCACACACACACACACACACACACGCACTCAACACTGGGAGCCTCTGCCTCTCACACTCAGAGGGGGACACACAAACTTTGTTTCAATCTGCCGTCAGACTCCATCACATTGCACGGGGATGTCTTTCTGGAACCAAATCCCACCATATCCTATTTAACCTTTGCAGTCGGTACACAAACACATTTTGTTACGTAATGTGATAGAACAGGGCAACTACTGTAACCGTATTCATTTAAATGTGTTCATGAGAAGAAATTAGATTCTGCTTTTGTAGTTAAAACGTAGTCATTAAACGTTTACCCGAAGCACTGCTTTGTTATTTTACTTTTCAAATGGCGCATCAAGACTAAAAAAATAATCAATTGTTTCAGTGAACAGTTTAATTTTTGTTTGTGCATTTGCTTTCTTTGAGTGCAAGTCCGTCGTTCTGAACTAAGTGTAATTATACTTTGAAAAAAGCACATACTGTGGACACACTGGGAGTATCGTCATTTGTGTATTTAATAGGTAATCCCATGTCCATATAGTCCGTGATATTAAGGCCGTACATGATGTACATTTGCTTGTGGCCCTGTTACCAAGTAGTGGAAGTTAATCTATGATCAAATGAAATAAATAATCTCAAAAAGCACAATGAGATCAGTCCAAACTTCTTGTTGAGATCTATAGGCCCACTCTGGGGGCTCCAGACCAAAAAAAGCTTTTGACAGCAAGCGGGTATCATGGGGCCCCACTATAAGGGGGTTCCCAAAGTATCCATTGCAGTGTCTTCTTGGTGGCAAGACATTTAAGGGGGTTTCAGGTTGTCGTCGCTGTGGACCAATGTAAATAGCCGTCTTTGGGGGTCCCCCTTCTTGCTCGGGGCCCGAGGCAATTGCCTAGTTTGCCTGCCCAGTTGCAACGTCTCTGCACACAATGTTGCCCAATTATGGGACTATCCTGGTGACAAATGTAATTAGAGGACACGGCCACTTTAATGTTTTTTGTGTGATATTGCTGTGATGCTTCATTCTAACGTGTTGGCTTGGAATTATGGGAAGTACAGCAGCAGCCCATTGGCACTGCTTCTATTCGTCTATTTCTCTTTCCAGCAGTTTGGTAGCACGGTGCAGTTTGTCACCATTCCAATTTGTGTGTGAACATTAGAGGGGAAGAGTCTCTATGGTTTACCTGTCTCATTGCATCAGTGTTTTATCTCCGGCCTCCTTTTGTGTTGTGCGTCCGCGTCCTGATGGCTTCTCACGCCCCACTGTCCAGGAGATGAAATGAAGGTTCACGCTGCTCAGTTAGATTACAACATTTCAATTTAGAAACAGGTGGCTGAAGTCAGAGGAGCCATCACAACACCCATGGGCGGATCGGTAGCAATTCCCCACTCTTGAGTTATGCAGTGTTAACATTACATACAGGACCAGTGGGAGACTTTTGTCTTACGAAGCTGCCGCTCAGTGGCAGAAAAGATCCTCTACAGTGGAACAACAAACTGAGTTGCACGTGTTCACGATTTACCTCTTCATGACCAGACCAAATCCGAAAAGATGAAACCCACTGGTTGAGGTTTCAGTCACTCAACACCAGTCCAGGCGCACGTCCAAATCAGTGTGATTTTGATTCCCTGGTAAGCTGCATGGGCGCGAGTGAAAAAAGAGAGGAAGGCAGTGGGGAGGGAATTCAGAGATGTCAACACAGTAGGTGACGTAGCTGTTTATACTACATTCTATACAACCTTCCCAGGAGGCTTGTCGGCAGTTGGCAGTCGGGAGGAAAAAACTGGATAGAAGGAAGCAGGCTTCAGCTAGGCTACTTTTTGGACTGTGGACAGTTTCAGACGACATACGTGGATGCACACTGAGATTACCTGACTGTTAGTGGCAGGGTTTGTCCACACAGGAAGTGTTTTTTTTTTTTTTTTAGACTTACCAAGTGGTATGAATTCATTCACACCCCCCATATTGATCCACTATGTGTCAATTACACCGCCTCAGTGGACGGCTTAAAGAAGTGCTTTGTTCTGGTGGGAGATAATAACTCCTTATCGATGCAGGGCTCAAGAGATAAAACCACACAACTCACAGGTGTATGAGATATATTTAATTCTACTGTAGAATTCATTCACTAGAGGGGTCAGAGACGGCAGGCTTGCCAAAACAATTGAAAGTGAATATTGATTCTCTTAATGGCACTGTTACATCTGCCGTCACATGCAGCACTGCATGTGATTGCTTCAGGTTAGGAATCTCAATCTGTCAAGCAGGTCACCAGTCAGTCGCTTAATCCTCAGATTTTAACTTTATAACGACTCTTTTTTCACAACTTTACATCCTTCTGGTTTAAAAGCTTTTCTGCCCGTGTATGTAATTTCCTTTGACCTAAAGCTCTGGTCAGTTAGATAAGAAAACCGACACCACTCAGATGTATGAAATCTATCGTGTACATAATGTATTGCACATGTATTCAACAAAATAGAACATAAACAACAACAAACCATCCAGCAACTGTCCACATATATTTTTAACCAGAGACCCTCAAATGTTCATGAACTACAAATGATATGAAGTAAAGCACTTGACTTGAAGCACACTCCACTCATGAGCCTGATGTTGACGCTGCCTCGGTTCCCTTCATATTTCTCATGGGTTTTTACTGCCACCGCGTGGCTGAATGTAGCCACTGACACATTCATTCGGTCTCATTTTACTTTGATGCCATTTATCTGTGTGGTCTAAACATCTATTAGAACTTTTAAGTCTGATAAGTGATGCCTCCCTCCGGTAGCTTGTACATGGATTTGTTCCTGGCTGCATCTTGAACCCTTTGTTTCAAGATGATACACAGGAATAAAGCCAAGCTATGGCCTTCAAACTCTCACTAAGCTTTGAAAAGCAGAAGTTACTAGGAATGAATATCTATTTAATATTTGCACTGTTGAATACAAAAACATCCTCCAGCTTTTCTTTCTTTTGTCTCTAAATGAATGTATATTTATGAAATGTGTTTGTTCTATTTCTAAACAAGCACATGGGGACATGAAACCAACCATGGTGGAGAGCTGGCTACAAATGTACAACAGTGACTTCTGCGTTAATATAATGCATTGTTCATCCACTGCAGCTCTAAAGAGGGAAGCCCTTTTCATTACTGATTGAAAATTCAGGGTAAATGCCCCAACATAAAAAAATAATAATTTATCAATGGCACTGGTGCCAGCAGATTACTCAATGCTTGGCAAACCTTACATTGGCTTATATAAATTACATTTTTGGCCAGAATTCAAGACTTTCTCCTTTACTTAATGAATTAAATTCATCCTATTCAGCCTGAACTTCTTGCCTCACTAAATTGCTGCCCTCACTTCATTGCACACTAAGGATAGGAAGAGTGAGCCCCACTGTGTATTTGTCAAAACCAATAGGGTCTGACAGCGAAAAAGAAATGTAAATTATTTTATAATCAGGGCACTATTATAATTGAGGCCATCAGAATGGCTCTAAGAGATAATCAGCGCTCCAGATGGAGACTGAGAAGCAGAAGACAAGACGGACAATTATCATCAAGAGTTATTGGGGGCGTTGGAATGCAACAGCATCTCTGTGGCATGTGGGATAAGATCGCTTTAATTATGATGAGAGAGACGACAAAGACGAGAAGGGATAGATGAAATGGTGGAATGAATTATCCGAGTGAGCTTCCCAAATTACAAATGGCTTTTTTCTGCCTTTCTTCTGAAGCCCTATCAAGCAATAAAGCATAAATATGTGTCATGCACGCACACACAACAAACACAATCACCAAGAAAGCCATCGTTATTCCCTCATTATCCCAGAGCGTCTTTGCCGAAGCCAGCCACATCACTTCCATTTGGAAAGTCGCCGTAAATTAACTTGGAGGTCACAGGATAAATATTTCATAACTACGTCTGCCACCACCACCACATATGCACTCTCAAAATATAAAGCCTAAATGAAAGTGAAAATAAATCCAGAATGAACCTCAGTCTGTCTGGGTTCCCTTGTCACCCCGCTGTGAGTCTGCACTCTTCCTCTCTGGAAGGCTTTTTAAAAACTGCTGGAGGTTTCGCGTGCCAGACTCTTCATACAAACCTTGCGGACCCAGTAAATCTGCTTATTGATAATCCACAGTTCCCTGCTGCCATGGCACACTGCCCTCTCTGAGGCCTACGACAGACACGTTATGTGCTGATTTGACCTATGGCATATGCATCTGGTTTACAAAAATTGAAAAAGAAATCCTTTCCATCTATCATTAAAGACTTGCTTTTTTATACTCAGCTGTTTTAAATGTATGTATTGTGTTGCAACAGCAACTGGACACATGCCCTAGGAAGTCAACACTTTAGTAATGAGCAAATTGGCTGCCAAGAAGAACATTACTTCTATTAAATAAAACCACTCAAGTTACATCAGAAACTGTAACGCAACAGCCCAAAATAAAAGGCTTTGGACAGGCATGAACCATTTTAAAGTTAGAGGTATGTAGTTTAAATTCCTTTCCAGTGTGTATTTCACAACATGTTGAAACAATGGTCAAGTTAGATAGGTAAACCATATTTTTTTTCCTATTTTTTGAAACAGGTGCTCATTCACCATTACACTGACATGACACATTGTGGTGTTGGAGGATTTGGCCAAGTGGTAGCATATAGATGGAAAAATAAGATAGGACCTAACATTGAACCTTGAGGTATACAACAAGTAATGCAAGCTGCAGAAAATAAATGTGGTGACAGCGAAGGTTCTTCCTAAAATTGGAAAGAATGAACTTCAAATAAACTAATCCTGTTGTGTGTGTGTGTGCATCCTGTTATTATTCTTTTAAAGGTTGAATGTACAAACTGCTGAAGCAGTCGCCTCTGGGCTTTTCCCGGCAGCAGCAGCAGCCTTTTTCACACTCATTTCATTCATCCATATTCATCTGCTTTAGCAGCAACACAGTCTGCACTCTGATCAGCTGGAGGTGAGATGAAGTCACTCTCGCTGCCTCACTTTTTTATTCACTTCATAATTCACACCCTCACACCTCTTCTCTGTGCCAGTGCCTATGGAGGGACCCCCCCCCCCCCCCCCCACACACACTCTCACACCTCCATCACCCTCTGATATCTGGCTACTGTGGAAAAGCAGTCCTACATCTATGTTTCAAAATATTTTATTTGGCATATGGGTAACACACACTCTGATTGATGGGGTTTAGAAGCACTGAGTCCCAGGCTACCACCCCCCCCCCCCCCCCCCCCCCCCCCCCCCCCCCCCCCCGCCCCCTCTCCCTCCTCCCGCTGACGGCCAAGAGGAAAAATGGTGCACTGTTGCAAACGGATAGCATCAGATAGTCGATTGTTGTTAGCTCCTCAGATGAGAACAGTAAGATTTCAGCTTCCTGTCTCTGTTTCCTCTGTGTGAGACTGACAGTTTGACCAAACACGCCATACATTGCTGACAGTCCGTAACCCTGGAAGGCTGGGCTTCTGCGAACCATTTTCTGAGGCAAAAAAGGGGGAGTCAATCTTTGTCCTCCTCTGACTCCCCTTCTTTCTTTACATTCTCCCTCACTCCACTCCCTCTCCCTTTACTCATCTGCTAAATGGAGACTTGTCGGGAAATGAGCCAGAGCTGTTTGCCCAGCCACTAGGACTCCAGGAAAAGTGGCGACTATATTTATAGCCCCTGCCTGGTTGTGCTAAGGAAGGTGGAACAGTCAGCATGAATATTCTCTTCAAAGTGGGATTAAGCACTTAAATGGCTAACGGTGACCCCGTGGGACATATTTAGTATCTAGTTTGCAAATTAGAAAGGAAAAAAGCGAAAGTCATTTACGGTGCTAGTTGTTGATCGTTCATTTTTTTGAAGAGGTTACTGAGACAAAGGCTCTGAAGATGAAGATTTAGACGGCATCGGGGTCACAGATCAGATGACCTATTAGATGTGTAGATTAAACATGGATTAGGATGGCTTTGACATGGCGACTGACCAGTAATCTTCTGAGAGAGCACGGCAGAACAGATGGTGCGCGATGCACACTGTTTTCACAATTCTCTTTGGATGGATTTATTTTTTCACCTGATATGATGATGGCATTAACATCACTGCAAAGAATTGATTGACTGCAGATTGTGTGCCTGTACACGCTCTTTTGTTGTGCTGCTGTGCAAGAGATTATTTATTTAGGAAAAAATAGCCCTGAAGCCTGTATGGAGATTCCGGTGCATGAGCGTATCAGTATACCACATTTGTATCCGACCTACAGGAATTTCAATTGTGTAGCCTGGCTTTGGGCCTATATGTGACTTTATAGCACTCCATCATGACACTGTTTGTTATTCTGTGCTCCTTCTTTTTTTTTGCCATTTCGGTGGCATCACATTACTGGAGACACAGTGTCTATAGGGGAAGGACAGTAATCATCGGTCAGGGTCCCCCCTCTCAGCCCCTATGAAAATACCCATCACTCTGACAGACACGGTGGGGATCTCGGTGTGTGGGCGGGACTAGCGGAGAGCTCCTCCACAGAAAACATGAGCCCATCAGCGCGTTGTCACCGAGAAAGGCTCCGAGAGAGAGAGAGAGAGAGAGAGAGAGAGAGAGAGAAGGAGGGAGGGGGGGGGGAGAAGCAGCCTCCGTGATGTTCTCCCACCGGCCGCTGTGCCTCCGGCGGAGAAGAAGAGCGGGCGAGGGGGGGATGCTGAAGTAGCGCGGTGAGTTCAGCTCCTTGTGCCGAGGTTTTCAGTTTTTTTTTTGCCGGAAGCAGATATTGGAAGCTATATTCATGTTACGTAGCCTCCATTAAAATGCCTGGTTATAGTTTTTCCTCGTTTCCACGGAGCTATCTGTTCCACGGGCTGCGTCCATTTTAAAACCAGAATTAGAACAGGCGATATCTTAATCTCGGTTAATACGTGGATTGTTTCCCTAATTGGATACAAAGGTACTTGGCTAATCACAGCCCCTGTAAGCGCCTTTCGGGAAGGGCTCCGCGGATTTCCCCGAAACGATCTGATCAACTTTTCGCTGCCGATATCTGTAGTGCCGCCGTAAAGTTTATAGTGCATTTATACCGGTTCATTTTTCGTTCTTTAGTTTGCGCACTGCTTAAACATAGGTGGATTCGGGGCTGTGTTGGAATAAAGAGGCAGCTGTGTCCTCTCCTCAGGGATGCAGCGGAGTGCAAACATCGTGGCAGGAAGGCTCAGAGCGAACCGGCGGGTGGCGATAAGCGAATGGCTTCTGCGGGGCTGCTCCCCGCCGACGAGGGAGTCCAACAGACCGACCCCACCGACGTCCTTGAGCGGGTTTCCGGCGCGCCGCATGCGCGCAGGTCGGGCGCATCAACAGGAGGAGCGCTCCCCGGGGAGGCCGCCTGTAACCCGGCCCGCGGCGGCCATGGCCGGTGCCTTTCAGCACCAAGGACGGCGCCGCGCAGGGGCGGCGCGGAGCTGAAACTCGGCCACCACCTCGGCGACGAGAAAGTGCGAGTGTGCTGCGACGAAGAGCTGGAGACATCCTTCGCCTATGTCGATGAGAATGTCAACCTGCGCCTGGCCAGTCCGGACACTGGTTCCAGAGGTGCCCACAGACTCGTGCGCAACGCCGGGCAGAGCTCCGAGACCTCACCGGAGCTCTCCTTCATGTCCGAGGAGGATCTCTCCTTCGGGGAGGGCTCGGGGAGCTCCGTAGACTACGGCTTCATCAGCGCCGTCACGTTCTTGGTGACGGGGATCTCCCTGGTGATCATCTCGTACGCGGTGCCTCGCGACGTGGAGGTGGACCGCGACGCCGTGTCCGCCAGGGAGATGGAGAAGCTGGAGATGGAGAGGGCGCGGATAGGTGCCCACCTGGACCGGTGCGTCATAGCCGGCCTGTGTCTGCTCACGCTGGGCGGCGTGGTGCTGTCCACGCTGCTGATGATCTCCATGTATAAGGGCGAGATGTACAGGAGAAAGGTCATCGCCTACTCCAAGCGCTCCGCCAAACTCTATGGTTCTATCAGCCTGAAAACCAGGTCCAGTCCCAGCCACTCCTCTGCGCACCTGTCCCTGGACCAGGAGATGGAGGAAACTTTGACTTAAAATGCTGCTTTGCATAAACAGTATATCAATTGCTTTGAATATATAACATGTGTACTAATGAGGAATTAATGCCATTCACACATCATAGCCTAAGTTTGTATCATACATTCAAAAAAGTCTGCTAAATTTTTTCCCCCTCAAGTAACAGGTCACGTGATGAAGTGACCAATCTCTAGAAAACATCCCAGTGGTGTCAAAATTGTTCCCAAATGATTTTCAATGGCACCGAACTATAAAAGTGGCTGTTGAGAGCTTTGTGTCCCTGACCCTGGTCCCTGCGTTTTTGTGCCGAGGATGCAATCTCCAGGAGCCTCCATTTATTATTAAGGCTATCCATATTTAATGCGAGTGTTTCCGACGGCAAAAATTGTGCACAGACACATTTCAGGAAGCAAGCGAAGTGTGTGTCCCCAGGGCAGGAGAGTGGGTGTAGGGAGGGATTTATAGCTGCCCCTGTTCGCTGTGATGTGGTTGAATCAGCTCAGTGGTCCACATGGTAATATCCAGTGACAGTCCCTCTCCGGTGCAGTGCTGAGGTAAGCCAGTAAGCCTGGCGTCAGGCATCTGAGCCAAAGCTCCACCTCGGTTTTGCTCGTGCTTAACAATTTGACAGCATTTGACAGTGCTGACGTGCACTGTGCGACCTCCACGGCTCTCAGTCCATCCTCTCTGCTCTTGTTCCACCCTCCGTCCTTCCCTGCCCTCCTCGCCATGGGTCACTTGTCTTTTCCTCCCTGCAGATGTGTACATGGACAGCTGTTCACACTACAGATGTAGTTGTTTTTACTTTGATAGGCTTGGAGGTGTGTGGACTCGTGCACATGCACAGTTGGTTCCCTTGCAGCATGGTGATGTCAGTGTGTATGACAAATCCGAGGCCAAGGAGCAATGTCCGTATACAAAGATGGATGACCCACTCCTTTCCACTGTACAAAAATGAAGACAAAATACACATATTATGCACCTTTTTTTGAGTTCTATGTTTTTTTTTTGACAGAATCTGTGCAGTTGTGTGGGAGTGAAGCCATGTTGTAGAAATCATGGTGATTTACCTACCTGACAAAGTCATTTCGATAACTTTTTCCCACATTTTTATAGCATCCAATAACCAACTAAAACCACATTTATAAGAAAAATTAACACTTGAACATACGTCAGCGTAATAAAAGCTACCTAACATAACAGAAACCATTTTTGGAAAAAATATATCCGTCTACTGTGATATTTTTAAAAATGTGCTCCCTATAATGTCCCATCTGCTAACATGGAGGGGGCTGGCCTTGTCATTTATACTACAGCCATATACTAGGCGCTTGGGTTTTAAAGTGTAACACTAGCTAGACAGTCTCTAATCCTGGAGGACCATAGTCAAATGCCTGCCAGTGTCAGAAAAGGTCTTATTTGAAAGCAGGTGGCTGAAGTTTGACGCGAGCAATAACAATAAGTCTCATATGTTTTAGTAGACTGTAATTAAAGACAAAAACTACTATACAGAGGTTATCTAAGAACTAAGCCTACATCTGCAATTGGTGACATTTCAAGGTTGATCAGCCTTTTTCTCACCATTTTTGCTCTCCACGTGCGGATGGACTTGGGATCACGTAATCACACATGAAAGAGTTGCCCCGCTTCAGAAAACCTTAATCCGACTCTATACTTCAAAGAGCGAGAAAGAGTGAGGGATTGTTCTTTTTAAGAGGCTATTTTTGATGTTATCATGGTGATTTGTCAACTGCAAAAATTGCAGGTGACAAAAAGAGCTTAAGGGAAGATTTATCATGTGCAAAATGTTAATTTGCCTTTTGCCCAGAGAAGTCCCCCAGCCAACTATATGTTCTCAGTTGAGGAAAATATTGTGTGTGATTTGTGTACCCTTTAAGGCTTATAAATCATGCATGAATCACTAAAATGTATTTATATGAATATATTTATATTCATCCAATAAGCAATATATTTATATTCATATACAGCCAAACGCTGTCTTCCAAAGGACATGCACCAATAATTCTTATTCACTGACACCCTGTTACTTTGGTTTCTCGTCCTCCTGTCTTCCCAGGCTGTATGACCCCCCAGCCATGCATTCAAAATGACATGACTCAGCCTCTCTTAATGAGATGCGTAGGCTGATTACTCTTTGGTAAACAGCTCTAAGCCACGGCAATGTTGTGTTTTCGGTGGCATTGCTCCTTGCTGTCACTACACGTGTTGTAAGTGCCAGTCAGTGCATACACTGATACACAAGTGAAAATACTTGTTCACTTGAGCCAGGATTATCATCCAAAAAATCATTTGTCGCAGCAATGAACTCATGCTACTCGTGTAACTACCGCCTCTCCTTCTCTCTGGCCACAGAGGTGACAAGCATGTGTGCATCCCAGAAAAAAAAAAGCATTACATTTTGTGATGGCAATAAAATGCCCGAATGAAGAGATTTACAGGAATGGTAATAAAAAGAGTAATGATCCAAATGAGGCAATGCGGCCCCATCCTCTTTCCCGAAGCTGTAACTCCACAACCAGTATTACAGATGTTAAAGGGAACTTTCCAGGTGTTGCGGGCTGTGGAAACGCGGCTCAACGCCTCAGTGCTGGGCGCGTACTTTTCCCTATCCACACGTAACGGGGCAAGAATGCTACTTTGCCAAATATTGCAAGAGATAACACTACATTACACTGGCAGTACATCAGTGCTTTGGCTTCAGAATCAAATTCATATTCAGAGGTGGCATCATCTGCGAGAATGTCACTCTTGTTATACACAGAGGAACCTTAATGCCTAAGGGAGACCCTTAACATTGCAGACTTCAAACAGACTCATCTGCAGCATGTTAAACACTACACTGTATAGGTTTTCCGACACACACACACACACACACACACATGTATATATATTATACCCCTCCCACCGATCTTTCATGTTTCTTTTTCACCCCCCACCCTTTCTTTCTGCTCTCCTCCATGGTTGGCACTGTGCTTCATGGCCAGCGCCGAGCTCCCCCTCAGACAGCCAACTAAACGTGTTTGGGGGGGTTTAATCAGGGATTTGCTTGAGGCGACAGCATTTTACACGCCATGCTCAAGTGTATTTCCAGAGGTTTCCTGCATAAGCTCCTTATCCTCCAGCAGCACACAGCTAAATCAACCCTTATTGATATTTGGTTGGCCTCCTACGTAAGTCGATCCCTTCAGGTAAGGCCGAGGAGCTGCTGAGCTGCTGCCATCAGCTAATTTCCCAGAGGTGTTATTACGCTCCCTCATCTTATCAACGCTAATGCTCCATGTGTGAGCACGAGTGTGTGTGTATTCATATGACTTCGTGCAGGTGTTGTGGATCACCTTAGATCAAAGAGCTGCTGACCGAAAATGAATGTTTCAAACAGTTTCTGTGGATACGCGTAGGCCAGTGATGGGCTAAATAATCTTACCCAGCTGGAAAAAGTCTGATAAAAGTCATCCAGGCAGATCAAGGGGAACATCACATTGAAATACTGTACATTATATGGCAAAGGGCTAAAATGAATGATTCAGCAGTTTGGAAACTATGTATGTGATTGTTACATTGTTTCATATTGCTCAATTTTCAAATATATTTTTAAAGTCAATGCTTATGTTTGTTTTTTGCCTTTTTGTGTATTTTTATTCTATGTCCGAAGAAGAAAAAAAAAGCATTATCATCAAAAAGAAAAATATTAACACATGGCCCGGAAAAATCGGATGATTCTTCTATGCTAGGGCTTCTTCTTGGCGGGCCTCCTACCCCAGTTGCCTGGAAACCAAAAATTGGCGACATGACACCCGGAGGACACTGTGCCTGGTCCTGAGGTAGTTCCCCATATAAAAACAAAATTTGTGATAAAAATATAACATGTTACTTATTGAGCTGTGGCTGTTTCCCCGTTTACACTCATTTTGCTAAGCTAAACTAATTGGCTAAGCTTTGTTCCTATGCTGCTACTATTTCAATATGCGTGTGGCGTACATGCGTCTGTGTGGAGTGTGCACTCATGCGCTCAGCTAAAAGTAAAACGGACAGCCTCTCCTTTGTCATACATATTAGATATAATCATATTTATGGTGAGCTTGGCCCTCATCTATCAGAGGGTAGTGAGGCCAAAAAAAAAAAAAAAAAAAAGGTTCCACTCCGATTGATTGCTTCAGAGGGGAAGACTAAAGCCAAACTCCTCGGGGATATGACTTCATTCTCGGTTGCTTCCTCCGTGGCCTTACTCAGACAGGATATTTTTAGTCAATGTTGATATTTGGCCAAGCTCATTGCATTGTAAATGTAGTCCACTCAGCTCGGCTGCTCTGCATTCGGCCCGTCCTTGTTCACCCTCATCCATGCCCTTTGCTATGGTTTTATTTTTACATGGCATTAAACTTAATGATGAACAAGTTTATTGTGTGTGTTTGAGTGTGTCTGTGCGTGCGTGTGTGTGTTTGAGTGTGTCTGTGCGTGCGTGTGTGTGTTTGAGTGTGTCTGTGCGTGCGTGTGTGTGTACGTGTGCGTGTGTGTGTTTCTTTGAGGCAGTTTATTATTAGACACCCCCTTCCTCATCCCGACTGTTTCGCCCGATCCTTTTTTTTGTGGTGCTGTTTTGCAATTCTCAGTGGCTCAGCAGTTTCCTCTGCTGTGTCTAAGACTCAACAAAATCCTGTTCTTACGAGAAAAGACCACAAGTAGCGCTCAGTGTCGAGTCTAATTATGTCTTCAGTCAGCCCCGTTCTGCGGGGGGTTGACGCTAACACAGTCCTTAAGAAGTCACTCACCGACTGGTCGACCTCCCTGATATCGCCGCCTCATTCCGCAGCCGGCAATCGGGGCCCGCCATAACCCGACGCAACAAGGTCTGGGGGGGCCATTTCCTGTGTTGTAAGTTGCACCTTAAAATCACTTTTCTCAGACGGATAAACTGTCGGTACTTTGGCTGCCATGCTAGATCAGAGAGGAAATTGAGGTGATCGGTTGGATCGGTCTTACGGTAAAACCACTCAACCGCTCCGGGGAGGCAACAAAGGTTTACGTCTGTCTGTCTCTCCCAGCCTCTCTGATCATCCACTACGGTGAATTTTAAATGTGCTTTTTTGCAAAAGCAGTGATGTGTTACAATATGATACGCTGCGCTGTTATAACAATGGCATTGCTGTCGTATTTCTAAAGAGCTATATATCCCCCCTCAGCTTAGTGGATATTGTTGATGTAGATATATTGCAGAAGCAAATCACTGCTTGATCACCTCGCTGTTTAGCTCCTGTTGTAAATCACATGGCGCTGGGCTCCGTTGATTTCATTTGCGTCAAATTGCTAATGCGGTTATGTATGGCCTCCCGTGTATGCATGTTTCTCCCATTATGCTTATGCATTTACCTCTAATTACAGTAAATGATTGCTTGCCATTTGGCCGCAGCAAATACTCTAAGTGGGCAAGAGAACCCAGAGAAGGATGTGTTTATCTACAACTGGACAGGACTCACACTCAGGCCTGCACAAAGACAGGCAGTTTATTATGTGGCTCTGTGTTTCACTTTTCCAATATGTTTCCTCTGTGAAAAAACTATCATGGATTCCGAAAACCTGGGTGGAACTAAAGACCTCGGGCATCTCTGTGGGGTTTTTCTTTGGCCTAAAAGCCAATGTCAACATGCAAACCTTGACTATGCAATCGCACGTATGTCAAGTGGGAACACATTTGTTTGTACAAAATGTAGTTCCAGTCCTTGTGGTAGATTATTGAATATTTACGTTTTACCGAACAGTAAACCATATATTAACAGTACCTGCTGTTGGTCCTGAGAGAAAAGGCACATAAAGAATCAGCCTCTGGCCCATTTCTATGCAAAAGATATATCTAGCGGTTGTGGAGCTATTTCCGTCTGGACCAAAGCTGTCACCAGGCCGACCGACAGGCTGTCAGCCTGACATCACCATCCCACCACTACGCTGTGTATCATAGCTCGAAACAGCGAGGAGCTGATGATTACAAGTTTGAATTAGCCACAGTGGCCTATCCGGTGCTGACCTTTTCAAGATCATGTATATCATGGTCATAAACGAATGGGGAAAATTCCACTGTCATCATAATTTAATACTTATTTCGGCTTGAGTTATCTGGCGTTTAAAGTTTGCCATTTATCCAACTTTGTGTTCAAACCAAAACTGTGGCTTGGTGGCCCCGCCCACGGAGGTTTAACCTCGACCAATGAGATCATCTCTGCCCCCAGGACATGTCTTTGGAACTACACGTCCAATCTGCTCGCGCACGTTAACATATGTCTATTTGCGGCTTCCAGTGTGCCTTTAGCCCTGAGTTTGAAGAGGAGAAAATCAGCCCCGTTTAGTCTGAGAGCCAGGCAGCTGCTAGCGGACAGGCCCAGGACAGAGACAGCAGAACAAAGGCAGGCACTGCAGAGCTGATTGTCGGCGCTGCATTTCATTTGCCTCCAGTGTTGGGTTACCAGCGAGGCATCAGACTGCTGAGAGACGATACAGGCCGCTGGACGGAGCCAGCAGGATGTGGAGAGGGAGGATGCTGACGGGGTGAACGCACACATGGGTGCGTGCACTTACACACACTTTCACACATGAGTCCCCTTTCATATAAAGAAACAACGTCATGTGCTCATGTAGCCGCATGCAGATATGGACTATGTTACACTATACTTCGCTGCTAAAAAGATCTTATTGATCACTTTAAGTACTCTGGTTCATTACAGCAGCCAAAAAGAATGGTACTATGAATACAGATCAAGCAGTAGAAAAACGCATATACTGAGTGAATGTTGAGTCTCACATCATTATAACAATTGATTATTATGGATCAACAAGTACAACTAACGCCAACCATAAGTGCCTCAGGTTGTAATCTACTTTTTTACATCATATAAGAAAATGTAAATGAATCATTGCTTTTCACTACTTTATCAAATAAAAAAGTGGAGAATTACGTGGGGCAAATAACAATGTTTGTATACGATGTATTCATACTGAATCATTTATTCACAAAATGAACAAAATAGCTCACAATTTAAACTGAAACTGTTAAAATACTTTGAAAATAAATGTGATAAAATTATGACAGGTTAAAAAGGGTTGCATGCATTGTTTTGAGGGGAAAAACATTTTTTAAACTGTAAAGAAAGCAGCTTTGGTGCATTTTGGTACAATGAACAGCAAAGGTCACAGATGTTTGTTTTGCGACACGTTAATACTAATTCATTCATCTAATAAGAACATTTAGAGGCAGGCAACTAACCAAAGGAAACACTCAGAGCAGTGCAGAGACTGAAGTAATGTGTGGTCTTTCAGTTGTATCCGTTAAAACTCTGGTTGGTGTGTCCAGTGTTTGTGACACCCCTGAGCAGAGAAAATGTGAACCTAACCTGTAATAACCACACGTTACTCTGCGCCACTGAGGGATCGGGGCAGTTTGCACATGATGGAGAAACGAGGGGCAGCAACAATGTCTGGTGTATTTAATCACGTTTATAATGAAGGATGGCCGCAGCCGGCTGCCGGGGTAAGTACTTTTAATCATTTTATTTCACAGTGCAATAGCGGTATCTGATTGCCTCGGAGTCCTCGGAGCAATATCGGTTACATATGCAGTGATAGATAGCCTGAAGGACACAATAAGTGATGCACCACGGGACTTGGATTACAGACACCAGCATTGCAGTACTAGTGTGCATTCCCATTGGCTGAAGACGACCTGAAGATGGCAGCAGTGGATTTCCCAAGCCCAACTGCACTCACGCTGGCCTGTCGGCAATCAGGAGAAAGATGCTGTGAGAATAGGCTGTGCGGAATCCCTGGATTACCGTAAATCACTGTGGTTCTGTAAAAATGACCACTGTTTAAAAAAAGCAAACAGAAAGTCTCAAACTTTCATGTCATTGTTTTTTTGAGCTTTTCCATTCCCTTTAGCCACACCCCCTGCTTACTACTGGCATGCCCGTGAGTACATGTATAAATGCAGGCACGCAACTGCCTATAGAGGTTCCTCCTCTACGAACCTTTTCTCTCCCTGGCGTGATATTGTGCAACATCTGGCTACGACCGCGTATTGATCTTGGCCGAGGTCAAGAAGAGGGGAATGAGCGGGGGAAGGCGGGGAGGGGATTGAGTGTAAGTTAAGTGCACAGGTCTCCTCTTTTTTTTTCTTAAGGACCTCTTGTTTGTCCCAGCGAGCATTTACCGTCAAGTGGTGCTCTAACGTCGGAGGAGAGCGAGTGTCGGTCCCGGAGGAGATCCGCCAGCCAGTAAATGAATAATTCATCCGGGCCTGGGCTTCCTCACATGCACAAGGAGCCCGGGATGATGAGAGGTTACAAAACGCACCTCCAAACTCCGTTCTTCTCGCCTTTGGTTTCCTTTTTGTTAAACTTTTATCTCGCTGATGCCTTTCAATCACTATCGCTTTCATTTATCAATTTCTACCTTGGGAGCAAAAGTGTTATGCAACTGATATACTTATGATGGTGATGCCCTGGATCTGATGTCTTAACGCAATAATACCTCCACCCTTCTAACCTCCCCCACTCCCCGGCTCCGTCGATGCTCTGCCGTGTGTGTGTGTGGGGGGGGGGGGGGCTTTTTGCGGGAAACTCTAGCATCCAATCGTATCTGCTCGCATCTCAAGTTTCTCAGTGGCACAGCGCACCACCGATGCAAGGCAGTGCATTCTCATCATCCTAACCTTCAAATCTCCACCTCATCCTCCCCCTCGTTTTGTGACTCCTCTCTTTTTTCGTTTTTTTTTCATACTTCCCTCTCCTATCCCCACCCCACTAATGCTCCACCTTGCAATGATGCAGGGGGAAAACAAAAATTGGGTTCCAAAAAGTGACAGCGAGGAATTGAAATCATGCGTGTGCGTGTAATTGCGTGACTCGAAAGACATCCATGTAGCCAATAAACCTGTCAAACATGTCGAGCGTGAAATTGCAGGGGTGTCTCTGTTCTGCTAATGATTTTGGAATTTTGCTTTGATAAAGCTTTCCTCCTCGGCTAATTGATACTGTGTCCCCTCCTTCCCCTTGACAATGCAAAACATGTGGGTCTACTCAGGAGCAGCTGTTAGCCTTCTCGGAGAAAGAAAAAATGTCTCCCTGCCAAAGTTTCATACTGAAGGTCTTAACATCCAAGGTTAATGTTGTTACAGTTCATTTTGGATGCATGAAAAGAGGCCAGCAACAAGACGGAAATGTAATTCTGTCTGACTTTCACTAACAGGGTGGAAATGGGGCCAAAATGAGCTTTTCCTGATTAACATGACGACTCCATTCATCGGATCCACAGTTACTTACGCGATAAACATATAGTATACCATTACTCACTCAACAGTGGAAGTAATCAGGTGTCCGCTCCATCAATTTGGCATCCCAAGGACTTCAACAAATCCAATCCGCCCACATCAGGATTTCACATGTAGCTATAGAACACAAGACAAATGCAGCCAGGCCACAACCATAATCAGCGATTGGGTGTTGCCTGTAGCCTTCTAAAATAGTCAATTCTTTTATGGTGTGGGCTCACATACTTCCCCAAGCTTAATCCAGGTGACAAGCAGGCGACACAAAGAGCGTTTCATGAAGTTGTGTATCTTCTCGTTCTCGACAAACATTAGCCGCCTCGTCTAGGCCATGCCAAAGACCGACGTGTACTTCAAACACATTCTTACAAAGTGTGTATTCTCCCCCCTGCTGTTATCTGGTCACGGTGTCTCAGTGATGGTCATAGCTGGGCTGTGGGATCTTAGCTGCCAGCAGGTTAGGCCTATTGGAGCCTCGGGGCCTAGGTGTGAGCAACTCAAAACCAGTTGACCTCTAAAATGCCAGAGCATCACCGGAACAAGACTGTTCACCATCCTTAACTCTATTCTTGGAGAAAAAACTAAACAGTAATCATTCCCTAATTTACAAATACTGTACACTGATCGCCTTTATTAAATAAGTGCTTTAATTTAAGTCTCTGCGAAATAAGCCTGCTGTCACCCTCCTTGACACACACAAAAAAATCTACTTTATCTCCATTCCGTTATATATGATGTAATGAAGTATTTGGAGTCAACAATGCAGTGACTGGCCAATATGGATTAGAAGCCTGAATTCAGTGGCTCGACATTGTGCGCCGATGCATTGCGTCACCCCCTGGGTGCTGTTAGTCATTTCTTGCAGCGTAATTGAAGCAGCCACAGATGATGTCATCTAAACACTGGACTTCCATTCAGAAGTTGTTTTGATGCTCCCGTACATGACCAGGCCGACCGGCCACATCACCATAACTCTAATAAATGGGCTGGATATGGTGAGCTGAGAGCATACTTGGCCACCGCTGAGGAGATTGGCAGGTGTTTGATATGCACTGAAGGCTACCCCCTCCACGTCTCCGTCCCCCCAGCCACCACCCCTGAACAGGCACATCCGATGCTAAATTACAGACTACGAGACTTGGAACCTGTTGGGAACAACGGATGAGTCATCTTGGGCAGACGGCGACAGAGGTGTGTACCTCTAACCCATCCGCTCGTGAGATTAATGACCTATCAGCCTGTTTATTGACACAAACACAATGACTCCTCTTTACTTAAGCCAAGGGTCGCTGTCACTTTCTCCTTTCATCTCTATGTTATGTCTTTCTCACTCTCGATTGCTCTGTTGTGGTGGCCAAGGTTAGAGAGGCGCAATGGGTAAGGGCGGGGAGTCTGAAAGGAGAGGAGAGGGAGGGGGAGGGGGGGGGTCTAAACAAGTGTCTGTCCTGCCAGAACGTCCTCCTGCCAAGGTTTGTCTTTGGCGGCGAGGGATGAATGAAGGCGGGGCCACTGGGCGTGGAGGGTGGTGCGGAGGTGGGAGGTGATGGGGAATGACGTGATCCCCTTCATCCTGGCCAATAAAACAGAGTGGCCGGTGAGATCCGGATCCGTACGTGCCGTCAAATTCAATAAGGTAGTGCTTTAATGTTTTCTTTTAATCAACCAAATTGCATTACACACTGCTTCCTCGGCGAGGCTCCGCGGCGTAGAGAAAAAAGGGAGGAACAGGAGAGTCTTAGCTGCGGGGACAGCATAGGGGGACGCTAGAATCACCAAGGGGGGCAATTCCCATTTATCCCGAGGAATTTTGTATGGAACATGAAGTCACACGTATGTTGAAGAAACTTGTACTCTTCGGGGTGATTCAGAATGTCACCTCTCCCGGTTCCCCTTCAATGAGGGGAAGCAGAGGCCAGTGGGATTTCAGGGTCAGAGCGGGGATAGACACGGTGTACAGACAGACGACGTCATTCTCGTAATGAATGCCAGCTCAACATCGGCCACTTTAAACGCAGAGCACTCCCGCCTGGACGATGGTGTCTTCTATCATAAGCAATGCCCTCGGCAGTGCCTTCCTCCTCCTCCTCTCTTTTCTCCAGCGACTTCCTCCTCATCAGTCCCTCCTCCTCCTCACCCTCACTGACCTCATTCCTCCTCCCCTCTCTCCCTCCAACCGATATGACTCACCCTTTATTGAAGGTACATCGAGAATGCTCTACCAGTCTAACAGTTCATCTTCAAAGCCCCCTTTGACTTCACCTTACGCAACACCCACGTCGGACAGAGAGAAATTGTATATCTGCGTCATGTACCGTAGTAATCACCAGCCACCGGATCGGCTTGCTGCCCCAGTCCGCTAGAGTTACTGGGATTTGAATTCTGATTGGGCTTTTACAGTTTGATGTTTCATTCCACCTTGGATCAGGCAATGCTGTTGTGGCCGGCAGGATTACAGCGCGCTGCCGCTGTCGGCCGCTCATCCGTGGACAGATGAAACTTCACAGAGAGCCGTAATCCACCGAAGAAGGGTGGCTTTGCCACTCAGCTGCCTCAGCCACAACTTTAAGGCCAGCTGACATTTAGCATAATGATCAGTCAGAGTGGCTGAGCGTTTACACACAGGAAAGGTTTCCCGGACACAATTAGACCACAGTCCTCACATGGGCTAAAAATGAATCACAATACACAATACCATAGTGTAGTCCCACTAGCCATCTAATGGTAAACTGTGAGTGGAGTGACTGGAAGAAAAGCCTCAGTCTCAGCTGTGATATTACGGTGGTTTATCCGCAAAGCTCGAAATGAAGACCACAGTTACAATATACTGCACAGTGTATAGTCTACAATACAGGCTGCATTTTGCTTTTAGCAATCCATTTTGGTATGAGTCATTTACGGTATGCTATTAGACAGAGGGGTTACCCAAGTTTTCCAACGCTAGAGCAACACAGTGATTGCGAGAATGTAATTCCTCACTCTGTCTCCATCAAGAGTATAGAAAGATTTAACGGGGAAAATACTCTTCTTCGGACACCAAAACTCCAGATAAAATGTCATTCTGCAATAATAGGCTTAATAGACACCAAACACTGAATTCATTGTCTCATAGCAATCCTGGCGTGCTTACATACTGTTCACTACCAGGCCATGATGCCTGCTTAGCAAAATACTGTGCACATTGTATGTATAAATATTGTGCATTGTGTTAATAAAACCTCGAAGGGGCAACTTTGGCTGATGCGAGGCATGCATGAATCTTGGTTTTCAGAAACATATTTCAGAAAATAATTCCTTCCAAATGATGTTAGTATCAATCACATAGATTGAGAAGCAGTGAGTAGATATTCGTTGACCTTTTGATCCTGTTAACCCTAAAATCTAAAAAACAACAGTAGATCTACAGGTCAGGATGCTGGTCTATGGTGCAGAAAAAAAACAAGTGTAACAACAGGAACAACAACACCAACATGCTGCATGCCTCATGCTGAACTCGCCCTGAGGTCCCCCTGATGGGTGGATGACTTCAGCTGCAAAGTCACTTTGACTCAGTGAATCAGGAATTAGGTAACGGGATCAGGCTTCATTAGGTGACTTCAGCCGAGCTGGCAGACGGCCAGGTGAGCTGGACGCACAAATGGACATTGATTTTTCAATAAGGGCCATGGAGCTGTCAGCCAACCAGGCCATGGTGATATCTTCTCTCGCGGGAACGGCCTTCTCCCGATCAGGGCCTGACTGGCACCCAACCATAGGCCAACCGAGCGGCCTCCACTTCAGCTCCACACATCCCCGGGCTCTGCCTCTTGCCCCCACATGTGTGTTAATAGGTATTATGCTGATTTAGCGCTTAAGCTATAAAGCCCAAAACAAGCATCGGCATAGATGCAGGACTCAGCTGACGGGACAAATTGGCCCTATGATGTATTTTTGGAAAACTTCACAGGAGTATGCATGTGCCCTGGTCTTTACACACGTGGTTACCCAGTGGTATTTTCAGGGAACTGGATTTAGGGGTTGTGGCTAATCAGTGTGTATTCGTGACCCGTTTTGAACCATTGAAGGCATGTGATTTAAAAAAAAAATTCTGTAGTTTGGATTATTTCCCTCGGCTTCAGGGCTTGACTAATTCAAACAATACCTAGACCAGCCACAACATTGAAACCTGATATAACGTTGTGGCTAACCAGTGTATCTGTATTTTATTGATTGACTTGTATTCTACTGAAAAAGGCGCTCAGGTCTTCTCGGGTTGAAAGAGATTTTCAGTCAGTTCATCTGTATTTATCTGGTTTGGTCCTCTGCTGGCCTTTTCTGACCCAAGCATGAAGGGGCTCCACAGAAGCAATGGTCTCCATCCATCAGGCCACCCTCTGGTCGCTCGTCCTCAGCTATCAGTGCCGCCGAGATTGCAGCCATCCCCTTGCGTGCCCTTATGCTGAACCGCGCAGCCAGCAGGGCATCGTGCATTGAAGAATGTGGAGGAGAGCTAACCCTGGCGCGACCTACTCGGCTCTACTCTGTAACCTTCCAGAAATGCAAATGCAAAATGCGAGACTGCATTGACGCGGGGAGGACAGGAGGAATGAAAGGGAGAGAAGAGGATGAGTCACAGTCAACAATAAAGATAAAGAGAGGAACTCATCATGAAATAGTCGTAAAAGTTAGAGATACACAATGACATGAATGGTTTCTTTACCTGGAGAAGCCCGAGTTATCCAAGTATCCGTCTGTGAAACAAAGGCTTCCCTTTGTGCGACGTGTGGCACAGTCCTGATCGGCAGTTCCCGTCCCACACTGGTATTCTCAGATCTACCCTAACGAGGTGTCTTGGAGCTACATGTTAAATCCCGAATGAAAAAAAACTCAAACTGCTTGAACTTTACGAGAGAAGAGAAGAAAAAACTATTCAGAAATATTTGCAGCTAACCACTTCAGATACATTAATCGAGACTAAGTAACTGTTCCATTTTCCTCAAAAGCACATGTCGGTGTCAATTGTTGGTATTTGCTATGCACGAATGACTCTGTCTGATGTAACAATATTGTCTCTGTTGAATTCATTACAACATGCGGCCAAGTTCAGATGGGACTGAAAAAGAAATCCTGCTTGTTGGGTTTGTTTTTGCATATTAGCTGTGTTATAATAAAGGAATAAGTCCTAATTACATGTCCAGCAGCTTATACACTGAAACCTAAAAGCAGCAGATTGTAAATCTTTCTGAGTCCCACGTCCAGGTGAGCAGGGCTTCATTTAGGAAACGAGCATCCCCGTAGCAACAATTGGCCACTCATAAAACCTGCAGTTTAAATTGGATATCGGGGCTATAAAAAAATCACCTGCAGGCTTTTGGAACTACTTTACCCTCACACATCAATCAAGTCGCAGTTTAGTGCTCGCACTGGCTCGGGTTTTAATTTCTCTTTGAGCTTTATTGGTATTTGATTTGCCAAGATAAAGTTGAGGCCATTAATCTTGCTCTCCCCACGCGTCCCCTCCAATAAACTCAATGGAACGGGCACAAATGTCTCATTGGTTAAAACCCCTCCAAAGTGAATGAGTGTGTAGGTATTTGCTGACACAATGTTGTGCTCCATTCAAATATGTGCTGTCAGAATCGAACAGTGAAAGAAACTGCTGCAGATGTTTGAAATGCGGACAAGAACCACAGCGGTAATCGCTTTCACAGCTCTCAGCGTAATCCCAAACCATCGGGGCCGAAGGCGCTTTCTGCACGTATTGCAGTCGTAGAAACTAGTAATAGCACAGCTACTGTATGAATAAGCCTTCCAAGATCGATTTCCCATACCTCCGAGATTAACATTTTCCAAATATTTCAGAATGGTTCCAGACTCCCAGTTAGGCCACCTCAAGTCCTAAAATAGTTGCAGCGAACATATTTGCATGTATAAAAGACAGTAAATCATACCCCCGAGTGTTATTCGCAGGATGTGGTGCGCTGACTTCATGTCTAATGGGCACTCGCTCTGCTCAGTCATCTTTCCTCAATTGTTTCCCTCCGCTTCTTGGACACATAGACCCCGTCCACAACTGTCACTATCAATCACCGCTGGCCTTCCCCTGCATCTACATAACCGCCAGCGTCCCCGTCGCTGCGACAAACACATGCACACCCACACTCCGGTAATTACTCTCCACCCTCCGCCGTCAGCTCAGCGTGGCCAGGGCCCAAAGAGAAGGGTGTCAGCCACGCAAGTCCCAAGTTTCACCTCGCCTCTGTCTCATTAACCGCACGTTGCTCAAAACCTTTCCCAAACTTGTCCATATTCCTGCAGCAATTAAAGCATTTCTCTGGTTCTCTCTTCCTTTCTTCTCCGTCCCTTTTGGCAGGGGACACAAACATGTTGGTCAGGTCGTCTCAGTGTTTCCCGGGGCCAGAACTGACACAACCAATTGGTGGAGGCCACCGTGATCTGACGAATAGAAGGAACACAGCGGAGGAGGACGTCTGGGGTTCGGCGAGCAGTGAGAATCGCACAGGGCGTGCCATTGTTTCTCAACCACCAATCGCTTTTGGCAGCTGGTGGGCCCTTTCTTTCCGAAACCCAAAGAGCCGTCCCGCTCTGGCAAAAGTCTCCTAAAAGAGACATAGAGAGATTGCAGTGAAAATAAGAAGCATTCGTGTGGCTTGAGGGCTGCTGGCATTTTGCGCTGACGTGAAATGTAAACCCAGCTCCGGGGTGAAAGGGTGATGGGCAGGGAAGGGGAGAGGGGCCCTGACGTGTGCTCACTGTGAAAAGGATGAGTTACTCATGTTTACTGCTAATGCACTTGATAGAGGGAACGGTTAGCATTATGTGAGGATGACAGATGGGCCGGCTGCCCTTTTAGCTTGTTTTGTTCCGAAAAATCCCGCAGTACTGGAATCCCTGGGAGTCCGGAGTAGCACTTGTTTCCATTGGCCTGATCATTTGAAAAAAACTGGCCAGACAGAAAATTATACCAAATGACAGCACATTTTCCACTGTGCCTCTACCTTGTTTTTTCCTGCCGGTATAGACTGGTCAGTGGGATTGTTTTCTTTTATTTCACCTCTTCATTTTTTCTTTCATTTATCCGCTCACCAAAAAAAGTTGTTCGAAAAATTGATTGCGTGGTTTCGTGGAATGCACGTACTTACAGTTAGCTCGGCACAATGATGTATAAACATGGTGATCCTTGCAGTAATGGTTATAAATAGCTCCTGGTCAAGAAAAATCCCAGTATGTTCTACCCGAAAAGCTGCAATGTAATGTCCATCAATTTTAGTTTGTGTTTTTGTTTGTGTCAATTTAGGTAGCCAAGCTAATGAGAGCATCTGTTCCACTTCCTGTGGATCAGCGGATGTGTTTTAAAAGAATCAGAATCCCTCCTCTGTGACATATGTACCATCAGATATATCGTTTATGTCATTGTTTTTTTCAAGAATGTAATATCTGCGTCAAAAAAGAAATGAATATGGATTCGGCATCTGGGCCCCTCTGCAGTGAATGTAATGGTGTACTTTCAAACAATGCACTTTATCGTTGAGGCCAAGAGACAGAGCACGGAGACAGAGGTATGGGGCGATGGAGACAGCCTGTGTTGGAATCCTTTAATAGTGTTAACTGCATGTCCATTTTCATTATTTGCCGGGCTGGGAGAGCAGTTTGTGTGCGTGCGTGCGTGAATGCCCACGAGTGAATCCACTACGTATAAGAGAAGAGAGGCAGAGAAAGGAGACCGAGGACAAACACAAATTTGTCTTACAGCTCTGGACAATGTCAGACCCATCCGCATGAGAGTGCATACTTTGGATGAGACCTGCTCATTATTTATTATTTTACTACTGCTTTCATGACCAAACCAAGCTTCCAAACATCATTAACAAACCAAGCACAGATCCTGTCTTGTTTATGCAGCCAGGTGCACTAAGGGCACCGCAGGACAAAGGGGAAATATCCTGGCAACTAAACGCTGAGGGGTTTTGATGATGTCCAGGTTGGGAAGTCCTAAACATTCTCACCTCTGCTTCAGGTCAATAAAGTTAATCATAAAAGGCTATTTACTTTAGGATTTTGAGGCATTGGGCTCAATTTGTTTCGCTTTTTTGCCTGGGAAAATGTTTTGCTTAAGAAATACGTGTCTTTCATTTGACCCGTGAATATAAATAATAATAATAATTTAGTTCAAAAGTTTTTTTTTCAAATACCTGAAACACAACAATATTTAGATCCGAAAAAGGGGCAGGAGGTGGCCTGTAACTCTAATTGCAGTCACTGCGGGAGAGGGAACTGCGTAAATCAACGCTGAGAGAGTGTGAGCTTATTGTGAGTAATTGGGGAGAGATGAAATTGAATGCGATTTGCTGCAGCAGGGCCGCACGCTGCACCAATGTAACCGAGCGGCCGTCAGCTCTACACCACAAAGCCAAGATGAAAAACATCTGTTTCAACATCTCCCACTTCCCATGGCAGTGGGCTCGAGTGGGTTGTGGCACTGTGACCTCGACGGCGTTCCGTTTTTATTCATCTTCGGCGGCTGCGTTCGTGCCGGTGCCTCCGTTGCCTCCGAGGCAGAATTACGACTGCGGAGGTAGACTATTGTTCTGTTATGACTGCTAACCATGGCCGTGACTGTTTTCACGGTCAGTCAGAAATGCGGCAATAACCATTATGCGCTTACTGGATGGGGCGGAGTGGGGGGTAGAAGTCCATCTCCTGTGTCGTGGTGTTTTGCCAAATGTGTGAAATAAAAACTCCCTTATCTCAGGAATGTTCTTGCAATGAATAAGTGAGTGTTAATTATGCAGCAGAAACAGATTGAATCGAGGAAAAAAAGTGGGGCTTGGGCCCCAGCAAAGAGAAACTGAACTCTCGGGGAAATAAGGTTAGATTTTGCGTGGTTATTGTAGTTCCATGATTTTCAAGACAATATTTAACATAACATGTGGTATCTCAGTTAAAAACTGAAATGATGGTGTTATGGCAATATGCTCGGACATCCAATATAGCTATATGGTGGACAAGTACGCTGACATTCTGCCAGTAGCCAAGAGTGATTGGTCACTTTCTTAGCTTCTTTTTGTTTCAATATCTCACACTTGCAGGCTTATTAATTTGCAAGAAGTCTCGCACTGTCTCTCTCCGGACCAAAAAACAGCTATTTAGCACAAACATAGTTTTTTATTGAATTTTATTGATGCTAGCAACAATATACCCTGTCTTAGTTGTAGCAGTCACTGTTCTAGTTAACACCTTCAGTCATACATTGAATTATTATTATTATTATTATTACTTAACTGGGGGACTATGTATTTATTTAACCCAAACAGAAATGGCTAATGTATATATATTTTCAGTAGGTTCATGCAGGATCCAAGAATAGATTTATCATGATGAAATATTTTCAGCTCGTGCGACATATGAGTCTGCCACTCTGGGGAAATATGCATCACTTATGGCCCATTAACATTGCTTTACTTTTTATAATATCATCACATGTCTAACTAACCTTAACTTCTGTGTACGGACCAATGAATTTAAATAAGTATGGATGACATGACCGCTCCCCTAAAAGGGAACCCAAAGCATGTTTGCAACTTAATGGTCAGCTTCCCATTGATTCTACTCATTTACTTCCTGCAGATGTTTCAAAATAAAATCCTCAGTAAAGCAAGAGGGGGGAATTATTCTTCCATCTGAGTTGCATGGAGAGCTGTGTGAAATCTAACAACATGAAACAAGCAGCAGACCTTGTTTATCTTGCTTTAAATCAGCCAGATGACACTGAGAAGTGAAACATGTCATAAATCAGAGGGGTTTCTTTTATTAAAACTGTAAAAGATATACAACAGGGGGAATAAGGAAACTCCTCCGTCTAGCCAAATAAAGGCCAGGTTCCTTTGGGTCAAATAAAGCCCTGGCCTCCTGTTTGAGAATTTACTAGACTAACGCTCACTTAAGGGAAGATTACTGCAGTAGCATCAACAACTTGACATTTCTGTCAAGATTTATGCATGGGAAAGTATGCATATGTTTTAGGGGTACGTCTACTGGTCTCAGCTGCTGAAGTGGCTATAAGTTACAGCAGAGTGACCCTGGGGTGTGTTCAGTAGCTCCTTGAGAGTCAGAAAGATAGAGAGGCAGCCCCCACCATGTCTGTCGACCTTCCTCTGTCAAATGTTAAGATGCTAAGATGAGACCCAAATGCTCATAAACCTTTTTTAAATACATTTTATCTTATCTTAATCTGTCTGGATTGCCCTTTTCCCCCCTTGCAGATAATTCTTAAAATCAGAAGGACAGGAGACCAACGCAATGGGGGTCACTCTTCCATCTGTGTAACATATACTTTATGCAAACATTTATTATTCCCATGTAACCTCTCATAAAAGTCATTTCTAATTTTCACATCATCATTATGTGGTTTATTTTATTTAAAAAAAACATAATAATGCACTTTTCATTTCGGGATAAATTACAAAGACTGTAAATCAAACTCTGCTGGGCAGCAAAAGAAACACAATGGATGAAATGGAAGGAAACACAATTAGGGCCTCTGGGTATTGTTACACATTCTCACTGGTTTTGAGGTGCTATCTTTGATATTTTCACATGCCTCTCTGGGGTTTTTAGGGTCAAGCGAGCAATCTGGACCAAATGCTAGGCAGTAGGAGTCACCAGGAAAGCCAAATATTGTTTCACAGAAATCAAGTACGTACAAGAATGACAGCTAATACTTTGGCCACCGTCCTCGCCGTGAGCACCACCCACCAAGCGGCGGCCACTCACGTGTTAAACCCCACCCCGTGTCTGGGTGACCTCACAGCTCGGACCCCGGCAGAGGTCTCTCCATTCAGAGTTCAACAAGCCACCCCGTAATTCGCTAACAGTCTTTTCATTTGTCCTTCCGTCCTGTTATAGGACACAAACACCACATAGCTGCAGAAATTCAGAGCAGGGTGCAGAGCGTCGGCCGAACACTACACTAAGTGCGTCCAGATTAGCGTGGGTTGCGGCCTGGCGCCTCCATTGTTCCTCGTTGTTATTTCAAAACCGAAAAAAAAAAAAGAAAACACACACACACACACACACAGGATGGTTTTCACTGGCCGAGCCATCAGTGTGAGTCGTGTGAGCTCCGGTGCAGAGGTCTCTATTGCAGTCGCGTAGCCCCAGATTTCCAGGAGAAGATAGCCACACCACTTTGCTGCGTCATAGCCCTTTGTCAGGCATAATTACAATGTCAGTCTGTATAAAATGCAGTCTTACGGGAATGCGAGGGCCCCATTACTGCATCATGATCGTGCAATAGGGGGCCGTCGGGGCCATAAAACACTCATCTGTGACCGGCAGTAAAAGAGGCTGTAGTGCAAAAAAAAACATGGCGCTCTGACAACATGGTATTTAGTGCAATAATAATCACACCCGCTTTTTTGCTTTTATTACATGTAAGCTTGATTGATTCATGACCTTGCGGAGGGAACACATGGAAATGTACTTGTCACAGTGTGTGTTACCATGGCAGCCTGTTTTCCAATGACCAACCTTTCTCATGTAGTGCCAAATGTGTGTGTAAAAGGTGGCTGTGCAGTATCAGTACATTAAACATGTGCAGTTGGTCCCTCCTTATTGTGTGATTGGTTTTGTTCTGTGAATGAATCTCATAACTTTTCCCAATTATAGCAGTTAGATCTGACTGGGCACCCTGCCACTCGTCTTTTATTATGCTTGTCATCGTTTCACTATGATATTCTGTTTAATGTTAATGTATTTTAAAAAAAAAGGGCGAATGAGAACAAGGATACTGTATGAATGGTATTTTCCAACATCTTCTGTCCTGAAAAACTGACGACAAACCTTTTTAACAGGCAGGGACAGATATACGGAGTGGTCAAGGCAGCTGGGACAACAAGAGTGGAATATGCTGAGTGGATTACCATAATTACAATACTCCTCCATCACCACCAGACTGTGAAGAGTTTTGAGTGGGATTAATTGGGTTTGCAGTCATGAGAAGAGTGGCATTTAAGGAGAAATTATTGTTGGAAAACGCCCTGCCTGGGCAGATGCTACAGAGAAAAAGCCAAAATAAAAACAGCTAATATGTTTTTGCTTGTTTAATGGCTCTATTTGAGAAAAGTCTGGATTTTTCTGTGGCGTAAACATTTTGTTACTTTAACAGAATGTATATAGCACCTAGACTGACTTGATAATCAGTTACTACATGGGAATTCCACTTGCTTCAATGCAGAACCTTGGATGGGCATCTAACGATTTGTAGATTGTAATGAATCTCTTTATTCTATTGATGTATTAGAGCAGTCACCTGAAAATACTCAAAAACAGTTTCAAAAGTCAATTACAACGAAAAAAACATCTGGCTCTCTGTGTTTTAATTGTGAATTGAACCTGGGTCACTGCTGTTAAAGGCAAAAGTACATTGTCCTCCACCACCCCAACCACAGCACCCTCACTTTCCAGTGTGCTATTTCTATGTCAAACCACTGCCTGTTTCTAGTCATGTAATCCTCTCGTGGTGGGAAAATGTATTTCTCACTTGTACAGTTTAAGACGCTGTACTCCTTCTGCCAAACTTTAGGACACCACACTCGTAAGGATTTATTGCTCAATGGAAATGATAACACTGTGTTTGATGCTCTCGATGGGATTTTCCCAAGATAGAAATAAAGCGTAGCGCTAAATTTATTACGTAACATTTGGTCACTCTGAAATAGGTACAGATGCCTTGGTTGTCAATCATCGAAGGACAGGAATAGTGCCAAGCGAGTCTCTGTAAATAACCGAGTGGAACTGTATCTAAAACAGTCAGAGCCAAAACTGTGTAAAGATTGGATTCTGTGTGGTTTCCAAGTCAGCATGTGTAGCAGTAAGACAATAATAATGGGCAAGACTAATGGTCAATAACATTGAAACTCATGCAGGACTTCCAATTGACAGCTAAAATATATAATTTCTATTGTACAATCTGACAGAACATTGCATTTAAGTAGAATAATGATAGTGCCGAGGGCCTTACTTATTGAAATATAATATTCTGAGAACTTTATGCAGTTCAATCTCCTGTTCAATGTTCAAATCGTGCAAGTCAGCGAGTAAATCAAAGATGGCTGTCCACATCCGTATTCATCTCACTCAGAATAAACATGTCTTCAGTGCAAGCGTATTGTAGATGTTGATATTGTATCTTCATTTGCTCGTATTGATGTTGTGATCAATCCAATAGGCCCAAAGGACCAGAACAAGCAAGGGACGATGTTAGATATCAATTTTGATATAAAGATGTTATAATAAGATGAACTGGCCCTCCAGGCAAAGGTTCAGGCCGGAGGCATGTGTCTTCAGAGTGTTGAGCGGATGCCAAAGGAGCAGGCCACAGCAGAAAAAACAGGTCAATACTGACTGTTAATGCCACGATTGGATGGTCTGTGGTCTGACCATTGAGAAGCCTGAACAAAATAACATTTTACTAGGGTTCATAAACCTCTCGCGGACGGTTATAATGGCTCCTTCATAAATCCCCGAGTGTTGACGGCAGAACGTTAAAGTCAAAACTACAGGAATGACAAAATATGTAGAAGGACAGAGATTCGGAAGAGTCTCCGGCTCGTGTCGGAGCATTAAACAGTAGCTCTGCTGTTATACAGGCCATATAAAAAGCCAGTAAAGATCAATGAGTGGTAAAAAATAATCACTTCGAGAGGATACAGTGTGCCACAGAGCCATTGCCTTGATCTCCCATCAGCCCCTTCAGCCACAAAGATAAGTCTAATTTATTTACCTGTAAATATATATTGCATATTATTATTATTATTATTATTTCATTATTTTATTATTATAATTATTAAAATTTTAGTTTAGTCTTAGCCCAAACTGAGAACACTTTGTTCAGCCAAACAATTCATCCAAATGGTAATAAAGCCTGCAAAGAGACAATAATGTTAGCAAATGTTTAGTTTTATTTAGGACTGTTGCCCAAAGTTTTTGTTTTTGTTTAACATAGGAACGTCGAAGGTTGAACGTGCGTCTCATTGCTCCTGGCAACGCCGCAATTCAAATGTCAGTCAACAGCTGCTATGGTAATCTCCTTTTAATGCAAAATAGCTGAACATAAAGGATCCAAAAAATGTGTTTCCTGTGGCCTGTATGAAAAGGAAGACGTTATTGTGTAACTAACACATCTGCTGAGCCGCGGAATTTCGGAAAACGTGGTTCATCACCTGATTGTAACTAAAGACGGGAGTAATTCTAATGTCTCAAAATAAAAGCAATTCAGCTCAAATTGGATAATCCCCAGAAGATGTTCTTCACTTACGGTTCATCAATATATGTATGGATAGGATTTAGGATGCACCATAGCACATATATTAACATCCCCAGAGATATAGACGTTTACTGTTCAGCAAATCTCATCTCCTGAAATATATGCCATCCAAGCTGTTTTTTTCTAAATTTTCTCCGGGTCAGTTCAATAATGTAATCTATCTGAGGGTGTGAGGGGAAGACATCTTCATTTTTAAGTAATAGATAACACCTGCTGGTCCATCTCAACGTTTTACCTGTGGCACATGTGGAATTCAGCCCCACGGTGGTTGGAAAGATGATCCTCTGAGAAGTGTGGTGAAGTCCACAACAGAGACCCAGCTGTGACCAATATATAACCCAGCGTGAGTCATCCTGCCAAGACCCAGCAGATATGATGGGTCCCCCCCCCCTCCGTTGTCCTGTTTCGCTGCATCACTCGGGCCCCTTGCGAGAGCAGGTTTGCATCAAGCCTCTGTGATGGTCTTCAGATGTTCCTCCTCTACCCTGGACAGTGACAGGGCCGAGAGCAGAGGTGGAGAAAATACAAAGCGAGTCTCCCGGAGGCCTCGGGGCGTTTCGTTTTATACACTGCATCCTGAACTGATGCCACTGATCTGATTCGTGTATGTTTAAAACTACAATTCATCACTGCCATTTCCACTCAGCAACTCAGAGAGAGAGAGAGAGAGAGAGAGAGAGAGTCTATGCAAGGATATGATTGGACGGTTTGATTTCCATCATGAGATGATAATGAACAATCAGAAAGATGGATGTAATAATAAAATCAATTAGGAGCTGATACATGGCATCATCACACCGCTCACCTCAGCCATTATTCTAGATATAGTACTGCTCATTGCTCCAGGGATCGCACACATGCACATACACACACACACACACACACACACACACACACGGGGTGATGAGGACCGTCTGGCTGACCCTCACCTCAAAGAAAAAACCCCAGCAGGTGCCAGGAGCTCCCGGAGCACAGAGGTCACATGAGTTGTGGAAAGCAAACACATTTAGAACTTGGCTTTCCTTGTATGCTGCCCTCGGGTTTGATGGATTTCATTAGAGTTGGAAGTACATGCAACCACCAGTACAAAACCCCGCTGGATGCAACAATATGTGGTATGTGTTTGAAGCGATAACACCACTGTAGCCTCTCCAGAACAGATTCCATCCAGACCTGCAGTTCACACACCAAAAAAGAAAAGGTCACAAAGAAGGGGAAGACCCACTGGTTTTCAGAGAGACTCCACGGCATCAACAGGCTTTATCTCAAAATGGACTTATATGTTGCGTTGAAACTGGTTTTCTTTTCAAAAATGGCAAGTATAGGTCAGGGGGGTTCAAACTCTTAAGAGCGCAAATTTGTCTTAAAATCGATTCACAGCAACATTTTGCTGACGTCACTATTTCAGGTGATAACACAATGCCTGTTGTTACAAACTTACATAAGCCTGCCTACATGTCCTGCGCCTGTGCCACTGTTCACCAAGTGTGACGACTAGATTTATAAATAAAATGTTGTGCATTGATTGCTGGATTTGAATGAAAGATTATATGTTGTTACACACAATTACAAAAAAAAAAAGAAAAATGCCCTGCTCTTTCAGGACGACTGCAAGGGAATTTAAATGTAACCTTATGTTAGGTGGCCAATGCTTCAAAGACAAAATGTACCAATAATCATCTTTGCCAGGGGTCTACAGCTTGCACTGCCAAGGTATTTTGGAAGTCTAGATTTGATAAATATTAAGTCAAAGTCATTTTGGAATTTAATAACAGATATCGTGTTACCAAGAAAACCAGAGAATTTCATTTAAAAATTATACATTTGTTTTATCCTGAAAGCCAAATGGTTTCAAGATTCAGACACAATATTGATGGAAAGTGTGTGTATTGGAATAACGAAACTCAGACAAGTCATCTATTTTACGAATGCATATGTATTAAATTATTTCGGTTAGATGTATAATACTTCTCTAAGATGCTGACCGATTCAACCATTCGTTTAGAGAAGGCATTTTTTTATGACAAAACTTTATATTAATTGTGAAATACTATTTTAAACAGCTTTGTTTTATATGGAAAATACTATATTTCACCACTGCTAATGGACCAAAAAGAAACCACACATGAGAAAAATCCAAATATAATTCAGACACTTGATTGGATCATTACATGGATGGAAGAACAGTAAATCAATCAAAACGAAGCTCACATGTTTTTCTTTAATGACCTTTCTTGTTTTAGTTCAACCATATGTATATACATTTTTCCATTATCAATAGTATAATGGGTTGAAAATGATATGAAAATAAAACTACTTGAAACAAAAAAAGGTATGTATGTCAAACTGCACAGTGAGGCATTTTCATTTCTGCTAAAATCAGTGTCTCTATCTTAGTTAAATAAGGCTCTGGCGTTTATTATTTGATAACCCTTGAATCTGAGAAAGCACTAGAGCACCACATGTTCAAAATCTGTAAAACTGTGAAAGTGCTGTAAAAACACAACTTTAATTGTGTTTTATGAAATACTGCTCATTAAAGATCAGACATTTGCTCTAAATAATGGCGCTGTAACTGTAGGTTTATCCAATCGTCCTGCAAATAGTGCACATCAAATTTTTATGGCATCAGCACTGAGATGATAACAACTGGACATGGCTCAGATCTGATGCTGAAAGAAAAAAAAAACATAAAAATGTTTTTTTTCCCCCCAATGTTCAGCCAAAGTCAACGGTTATAAGTTCACAAAAATAAAAGACTTTTTTTTTTTTTTTTACAGATGTTTCCAAGCAGCCTAGCCATCGCGGGGAGACGACAACATGTTTTAACATTCGGTTCAAGTGTAAACGATGGCGTACGGACTTGTGTTCTCTGTCGACACTGATCGTGACGGAATATTTTATTTATTCACGGAATGATACAAGGATTCTCACATGTCCAACTGGACGAGATATAGACCCTACATAGACCGAACCTGTTTTCTCTTCTCTGTGGCAAATGGTCAAAAAGCAAGCAAAACACAGTGTGCGGCGCAGCAATAACATTTGCACACTATACAAAAACAATCCCCCAGTTATGTTTGTCAGGACTTCGGCTGGAAGATAGATAGTAAGATTCGGTGTCCTCTGTGGTCTCTAAATGTGATGAATGCCAAATATTCACATCTTTTCCCAGACACCCAATCTCTTTACGTTCTCCAGTCCGGCCAGCGGGGCCATGTGCATTGGGCTTCACGCTTCCCAAGCCCATCGCCTGCCTGCTGCAGACCGCCACTTCCTACCACAGGACCCCTGCCGCTAAGCGAGGCCCGCGGGCCAGACCGCTCGTCTACCCGACATTAATGGCTCTGGTTAGTAACACGGAGTCTTCCGCAGTTGAGCCGAGCCCTCTCCAGGAGTCAGATTTGACACGGAGACCTGGAGCACATTCTCGCTGGCTCCAAAATAACAGGAACAGGTCAACATCCCCCCAGCACCCTCACCGTTGCCGATTTATGGACGTTTAGGTCACGATCGGCTACCAAACTGTTATTGGACATACGGGTTGAAATGTGTCTTTAAAGGGCTCTTGTGGGACCACCGTGCTGAGCAGGGTGTTCATGAAGAATAACAGTCAATGCATGGATTGTAAAGATATGTCAGAGTTGTGTTCCTCTGTGAATTGACTTTCCCGAGGATTTACCCTTCTAGGGTACCAATTGTAATGATTGCAAAACTTAAAACCAAAATTCTAATGACATTCCCATCAGCCTTCGATTTGTTTCGGGGATTAGTGCTGAGACCCAAATGTCGGCATGTCAATGTGCTGAACTAACGTGTCGACAGCAGTCAGCATTACGTGCTAAATGTCAGCCGTTACCGTGGGATACTTGTCCCTGTCTCCTCTGGAACTCCGCCCCGAGGATGTCCAATCATAGGAAGAACGCGCAGCACCTGGTCTGTGCTCCTGTGCCACCACCAGAAGGTAGAAGCTGTTGTGGGGTTGAAACTGCTGCAGTTTCTTTGTTGCCTATTGCTTTGCTTTGCATCGTTCCTTTTTTTTGTGTGCATTTTGTGTTTGTTAAATTCTCCTTGCTTTAGTTGAATTTGGGTTCATGGGTTGTGTCTTGTACGCCACAATAGGGCCACCGCAAGGTGGGGAGTAACAATTGGGGGCTCGTTCAGCACGTCTAAAAAACAAAGCAAACTGTTATCACTTAACCTCCTGAAAACGGTTGCTTCCCCTGAGTTTTTTGGTTGTACAAGTCCTGGACTATAGACTCAAAAAATCATGTTGAAGGGTAACCAAAATCGTACATATTGCAAAACTGAAATGCAAAGCATATTCGGCAAAACACTTCAACTTCTAGTATCTGATCTATGGTCCCAAGTGACGACATTCCCACATTCACCGGATACCGGCCAACAAAAGAGGGTCTGCGCAAACCCTCTGGTATTTGGCTATTCACGTCACTTTGTCCGGCTTGAATATTTACATTTTCAAGGACCACCATGACCAGAGAGTGTTGAGTACATGTGTGACTTGACTGCCAAGCCTCAGCAAGGAAAGCGTGACGAAAGTGTCTGGATCCAAGGGCGTGCGAGGACAATAGCGGACTATGGTTTTGAAAGCGGATCAGAGCAGGGCCATGCGGTCGGAGAAAGACATGGAAACAAACTCCAGCGTAACACTGCGTCCATATGGTCAAGAGTGAAACCATTCCCAGAAATAGAGGCGAGAACCATGTCCGCGGATCAGCAGGCGAATCCTGCTGGATTCTCAGAGAGCTCTTTCACTCTTGCCTTCATTGAGCCATCAGATTTATTGATGGGCCGTGGCAGCCATTGAATTGATTTTTCTGGTCTTAGCCGGACTTGTCTCAGGCCCGCTAATGCAGACCAAACATGGCCATACTGACATGTGATAGTTTCAAACATGCACACGCTTCCAGGAAACCAGCATCCCCAATAGGATTCAATATGATCAGGATGAAATCCATTTTAACCCATACCACGCACTTGCAAGTATGTAAAATGTCAAACATGCAGAATGTAATATACACTACTATATACAGACTGTGTTGCGAATTCACTGCTTGGAAAAAAATGGGAAAATAGTTGGAAATGCAATGCATTGGATCGACACAAAGTCTATTTTCAGTTGTTCATAGTCTTTTCACCCCCTTCTGTTTTCTCTGTGGTCTCTTTGGTTTACCCGACTGGTCTATTTTTCAGCAAAAGCAACGTGTATTTATACAAAACTTGTTGACCAATACAGTATGTGTCGAAGAGAAAAAGCCAGGCTTGATGGGGGCTCCAGTTGAGGAGCAGAAACAGGTTAAATATGACATAATCCTTGGTTCAAAGTTGAGGAGGCTCTTGTGCTGTTAATTGTTCATGCCAATGTAAAACAATATGTCAAATCTAATATCTGTACATCTCTTGTTGTTTTGTTGCTTGCTTATGTAGCTTTTTTACAGGGTTTTTCCTTCATTTGATTATGAACGTAACTTTTAATTTTTTTTCTGAAAGCCAAAATGCACAACTGGAAAATCTCCAGTTGGGCTCGTGCTCGATTTGACTGTGTCAAATAAAAGGCACGCTGTGGTCTCTGCTAGCGAGTTTACTTATATTGTTAACTTGATTGAATGACCAAAAAAAGGCCTGTCCTTTCATACAATTTCTCCAGAAACGATTTGTCAACCACGCAAACGGATGACATTTTAATTGGACATTGTGTGTCCTCATGTCTTTTCCCACCTTCCTGATTACCTGCCAACGGGTTCCACCTGTGTGTAATTGACTCCTCCCCCTTTCCTCAGTATTTGGTGTCTGTGTTTTCACAGAGTGAGTTTGATTGTTCCCCTGTGCCAGCCTTCAAGCATTTTTGCCCTTGTTTCTCTTGTGTGTTTTTGATCCCTGTCTGTACTCCCAGTTATTGACCCTTGCCTGAAGTTTTTTGTTGCTCTGCCTAATTAGACTAGCTTTTTGTTCCCTGACCCTTTTTTTGTGAAATAAACCCTGTATTATTATTATTTCACTGTCACCCTGTTGACTCATGCATTTGAATCTCAGTGGAATCAATCTCGCGTGTCCCTCCCTTATTAACAATCATTATGTGGCCTAAATATGAAGAAAAGTAAAAATGGAATGATCAAAAACATAATAATAATAATAATAGGAAGAAGAAACAGGAGATGACTATTAATAGCAGAAGGTTGCAGTTTCTATTACTCTTAACGTCATTGCTGCGGCTTCTACCACTACTACTGCAACTACTGCTCCAACTAAAAATAACCGTAAGCAGCTGAGGATCCACGGCCGCTGGCTGGTTGTCATCTTTACCCTCTCCACTTAGGCATCCAAATAAAGCGTTGGCTTCCCACTTGACTAGCTGATGGTGAGTGACAGCATTCCCTGATTCCCAGAGCGGACCAGCACGCAGACAAGAGGAGGAGGAGGAGGAGGAGGAGGAGGAGGGTGGGCTGGGATGCCAGTGAGCTGGATCAGGGCATCTGTTCTGGATGCTTTGGCACTGGGCCGGACAGGACAGCCATGAACAAATCACCGCTCTGCAGCCCTCCTGATGATGGAGCATTTGCTTTTCTTGTTTTGCTGTTAACAGACAAGGGACATTAAAAAACCTTAAGAAATAAAAAATAAATAAAAAAGTCTTGGTAATATTTAACCCCTCATTGCTCATACTGCGGCTGCAAGAGGGAGTGATGGTGGCCATGACGTCCCTAGTAGCAGTGAGAGAAAGTAATGAGATGGAAAGTCTCACCCAGCGCCAAACGCTTGATCTGTCGCTTTGAATTATTTTGCCGTCTGTGGGAGAGTGTCTGTAGGATTGAGCCTGTATCATTAATCTCCAGGGATTAGTCCAAGCCAAAAGGGACCTGCGAGGGTCCCTTCACACTTCTCGGACTTGGCGTGAGATCAGCTGATTTATCTGAGGAGCATGTCAACCACATTCTTACTCATTTGCCCCATTTTGCTTTTCCGATGTAAATATGGCACAGTCCAAGTGTATGTTTTCATTTGTTTCTCGCTGCGTTTTAGAGGAGGAAAAGGCATTCTGCCTTTCCTGCTTTACGCATTGGCCCACCGGCATTCGGGTCGACTTTTAGACTCTACTCCGAATAAGGGCTTGATAATTCTCCAACAATGCATTAAAAGAAAATAAGAACCATAAGAGTGTTGACGCAAGAGGGCAAAACAGCAATGCTCTCAGTCAAGAAAACTTAATAGTTTTTTGTTTTTTTTTAATCCAACTCGCTGAGGACTCTCGGAGGAAAAAATTGCCCAATTTGGGCTGCAAGGAAACCGGACCGGTCTCGATCTTGGACTGAATCATAGCCTCCACAGCAAAACAAATTTGCATCAATGATTATTTTCCATGAAAGGAGAACAATCTTGCAGGGCCTTTCCAGAGGTATAAACGGCGTAATTATTGACAAACAGTCAGGTAACCCTACCCTTCTCTTGAGTGTGCATCATCCAGCATGTGATGTATTACTTTTGCGAGTCCTGATGTGCGACGCCTTGACGTACGACCGACTAGGCTTAATGTGAGCAGGCCGTGGCAGTTGAAATTACTGAGCTCGGCTAAAGTGCTTCAGTGGCCAAAGGGAGGCTAAACTTTTTTGGGCCTTGCAAAATTTGATCGCTGAAAGAAAAACCCGATCCCTTCTTTCTTTTCTGTTCGCCGTGGTGTCGCCGATGCTCCTCTGGATGTGCTGATACATGCATAGCTATGATACCCAGACTCGTGTCATTTAAGTAGTTCAACCTAAAGCCTGTGTGATAACATGACATTCAAAGACGCCCTTGATTTTTTTTTATTAAATATTGACTGAATATGCGTTATTCGGTGGTGGATCCACTGCGGACCGAAAAGCGTCACTGTAGTAATGTAATGAAATGTTCCATTACAGCTTAAAACTCGGATTTCAAACTCACTTCCATTAAACCAGTGGCTACCAACCACATTTACATATGGATGCTGGAAAATACCTCCATTCTTCTTTTTTTTTAACATTTTATTATTCCTCCCAACCCCAACCATACTTTCAGTGCATCATGCCAATAATACCGCGCAGCTCTAATTGCACTCGTCTACTTTAATACTTGCACGTACAGTACTGCACTAGTTAATGCAATCTTCCAGCACTGGTGTTAAAAAAAAAAAAAAAAAAACTCCATGCGACTCACTTTGAAGCTGTGGTGTAAAGGGAAGCTGCAGATTTAGGTGATAATCCCGTGAATGCTCATCGTTACGATCGATGCCTCGCATTCCTTTGGCACCGTCATCTGACGCATTTAAAGATGTCGATTATAGTCCCCGCAACCTGTGGAGGCGTCTGAACGACCATTTGACATACATCCGCTGTGTGCCTCTGTGGCGTCTATAATTATTCCTGCTGCTTTTGGTGCAAAGCTTATGAATAATTAAGGACAGACAAAGTGGAAATATTGATTATGAGGCTTCTTTGCAAAGTGCAACCCATCTGCAATGTCGGACTTGTCAAAAAAAACTATTGGAGCACAACAGGCTGTGGGAAGCCCCATTGCAGCACCTACTGCATATAGCATGTTTTCATGTGAAAGATCCCGCTCTGACCCAAAAGAAGTGTGTGGTGAAATTAGACTCTATGGTTTGGCTCGCTGGAAAAACCAAAGAAAAACCTGCTAACTTCAGCCAATACTAATACCGAGGGGAAGGTCACAAGAGGCGGCCGCAATTTATCTGATCAACTGAGTCATTTAATATAGGAAATGTAGTGATTTATATGTGAAAATCTACACCTATGACGTTGGTGGCATGCCTCTAACGTTAGTGTGATGATCGCTCGGACCCAGTATCAACAAGTAATATCCAGATGTTTTGGTTCCTGAAAAGAAAAAAAGCAATTAAGACTGTTTGGTGTCTGTAGTCGCATCAAAATGCTGCAATAGGTCATTGATTTGTGGCTGAAATGTTTTGTACTGAAAGGGATTCGAACTTTTCATTTTGTGGATGACTTAGCTCATAATCCAAGTTGTTTTATTGTGTTTTTCTATTACCCTGTCAACGTTACCTCACGGTTTGAAGCTGTCTCCGCGAGCAAGACTCAACCCCCATTAGCATTTATTTAAAATTACAAAAACAATCCCTACCTGGAAGTATCGGCGGAAACCGGCTCCAAGATTTACATGGGTAATAACCGTATGAATAAGAGATTCTGTTTGGTTTGCAAAAACTACGTAGATGTCTGAGAAATGTTACAGTAGCTGCCAGCGAACTGGAGAAGCACTTTGTCGTTGTGCCGTGGCCCATGTTGTACGAGGTCCAAACGCTGTGGAATGAGGAGTCTAGTGCTGTCTGGAAGATAGAGACTGAGTGGAACCCATCACCATTACCTTGGCTGTTTGTGGTCGTCCGCCTGCCATATCCCTCTCCCCACAAGCAGATGGTAGCATCACTAGCCTGCCAAGTTTACACTGACGAGAATGTGTGCGAGCGTGTGTGTGTGTGCGCGCGTCGCAAGCATCCATCGCTGCGTGTGTGCGCGCGCACGTGACCGCACATAAAACTGTACGTGGCAATAACACGGTAGAGTTCATTCCCATTCATCGCGAAAGGCCGTTCGAAAAATTCCCCCTTATCTCCCACAACAGAGGGCTGCACTGTGTGTTTCCGTGTCTATTACAGATCGTGTCACGGGGGGAGAGAGTGATGGGTCCTGACTGGATATATGCGAGGAAGGATGTAATACAGTAACCTTACTTTTGCTGCGAAATGAGATGGCAAGTGAACAGTGGGTAAGTGAATACAGTCAGAGCGAGTCAGCAGACCGCATTGCATGTCAGTATGTCCTGCAGATGGAGGCCCGAATCTCTGCCTGATGCCACAATTTCCACGTATCAAACAACGCCAGGCTGACTCGGGCCTTTTTTCTTATTTACCAGGGATCCTGGTGTTCTTTTTAGCCCCTCTGTGTTTGCCAGATATCATAGTCGGGCCATGAACGGTGACCAACGCACATCAGAGACGGCGGAGTGGACGAATGGCTACCATGAAGACGGTAGCACTAGCCAAGTGATAGATTAAGCCATGCAGGGCTGCAGCTCTTACGAGAACACGCGGACTTAATTGATAAAGCAAAACTAAAATTGTGCTTTTGTACAACTAAGAGTTGTAGAAAATATGTTGTTGAATATCTCTTCATTTATATCTCTTGAATGAATGAAGTGCTGCAGAGACACCAGCAGGTGGCCGAAGTCTACGGGTGTATAATGTGCACGACCCCAATGATGGAGATTAGGTTTTACGTCCACGTTCCGCTCCACGGTTAGGTTTAGGCAAAAGTTTGCACTTTGGTTAACGTTAGAGAAAGACAAAATGTTTCCGCAAATAAGTTACCTATTATGTTTTGCAGTTTAGCTTTGGCTGTAGAAACCTAGTTTTTTAGGAGCAGGTTCAAAATGCTTTGAAATGAAGCTGAAGACGAGAAAGCTAGCCTGGTCCAAAATATGGACATACTCGAGTATGAGCGCTTCAATGAAAATGCATACATTAGTATTATAATTTTTTATAAATGTTTTCCTACATGCTCTTTGCACTTTTTGTACCTTTATTTTTTTGCTTTGTAGGTTGTACTGTCGCAAAACATCCTATATCCTGTGTGTGTATATATATATACACACACACACACACACACACTACATATCACCACTGTCAAGATATGGAATAAAAAATAAAAAATTGTAAAAGAAGAATTCGTTCTCACACCATCGACGCTGTCAGGCACAGGAATGTGTGTCCTATTGTTCCCAGTGGGAATGAGGCTTGCCATAAGGCCATTGATCTACTTTGACAGCGCCGTAGTAAAATAGTGTTTAACATTCCTGGATGGTATTATAGACGGAGATGAGATGTCACACGATGCCTATGGAATATTATAACATGTTATAGCTTGTTTGGTATTCATAAACCCGTGTAAAACCCTCGCCTGTACAACTCCCAGCCTCCCATGCTCCAACACACTCCCGCTCCCCTGCTGCCTCCCACTCAGGGTATAATGTATCCCTCTGTGGTCGCCATTAACATTCACCCAGGAAGTTCAATCAGTAGCCAATTCTGGTTTTCCCTCCTTTTTGTAATTAGGCCTCCTCGGCCCTGTGTGGGGTGAGCCCGTGCATTCTGGCTGAGAAGAACCTCTAGAGAGAGGGATTTGCGGTCTGGGAAGCCTGGGCTGGAAAGAACAACTGCCTATCGGAGCCAGCAACTTGCCCCTCTCTGATTTGACACATGCGCTAGGCTGTGACAAGCGCTCGCACACAGGATGCGGCCTCGGCATGCGCGCGGGTCGAGGCCTCTGCCAGAGAGCCCCGGAGCTGGGAGGCCCAGCGGAGGCGGCACGATATCCACTGGAAGAACATGGCAGCAGTCTGGAGCCTCCTGGTCAACGGGCTTAGGAGAACAACCAGCACAGCCCCCCGAGCCAATAGTTTTAATTCCACAAGCAAAAGCTCCTCAAATTGCTTAAATTACCATAGTCTCACACACACGCACAGACACACACGCATTCACTCGCAAACTCAAGCTGACACAAAGACATGCCTGCTTATTGTCTGCACATTTATAATCACACTTTCATAACCGCAAATTCTATCCACACCCCCTCCGTTTCTCTCTTTCTCTCACAATACACACACGCTAAAAAACACTGAGTCTGCTCAGGGATGTTGAGAGGAAATTTTTTCTCAGCAAGGATTTTTTTTTTTTAAAAAGAAGAAGTTCATGCTGGCCCAATTGTGTAGGGAACACAATCAGACCAAATCAATAAGAAAACATTGTGCAACGATCAAAAAAGAAAAAGCATCCGTTTGCCAGGTGACCCCACCGCCTCATATGCAGCGTTTAGCATGTCATTACGCAACGTATTTCCGAACCTCCTTATCAGTACCACTGTGTAGTAAAGCCCAGTGTGCCTACGAATGGATGAGTGGAATGTGGTCGACTCTCGGCGCTGTATCCAAGAGCAAAAAAAAATCCCCCCGAAAAAACGTCGAGCATCATTTTCCACAAATCGCGAAGAGCGAGTTAATTGGGCGTGACAAGCCAGGCGAATCAATACAAATACACCCAAACATATGAATGTGCTTTTACTGTGGTGTACATGTGTTAATATTCAAAGCTAATTGAAAGGGATCATACGCTTGGAAGCCGCTCGGACTTGTTCGGTGAGCGCTGGATGGCCAACTGGGTGGCGAGCGGAGCAGTTATCTCCTCACAGCCCCCGCCCCCCTCCCCCCTCCCCCCCTCCACATGTCAGGTGTTATTTGACTGATCCGTCCTCGCTCTCCGATTTTCCTGCCTCTCCATTCCCAGAAAAAAGGGAGTGGGTCAGGCAGTCCCCACTCGTAGCCAAAACACTATTTCATCACCAGGGCCCGTTTGTGTGACTGGACAGGGCAGGATTAGGACTGCATGCCTCATCCATCTTTAGCACTCCCAGCATCTCCCCCGAAAGCGGACAGAGATGGATGAGGCCCGCTCTCCTTTTCCACTCACTCCCTCACCTTAGGAAAGTAACATCTGATCCAGTCGCGAGCATCATGGAGCGGCTTTCTCTCCCCCTCGGCCAGGCAGCCCCTTCGCTTTTTCAATACATTCACCGTTTCCTTGAGCCCGACACACAGCAGTAGATCACGCAGTTGCTTAAGTGCAGTATGAAGGGGACATGATTGTGCGTTTCAAATTATTAAATGAAATATAAAAATAATGTCCGCAAGTCGGATGTCGATGTGCTGGCAGCGCAACATATGCTGGACATCGTCAGTGCATGCTAATAATGAAACTTCAAATATCACATATCGATACAACGTCGGTGGTGTGCAATTTCGCACAGCAGTTGGGACCAACAAAAAAACAAACCTGCTGTTGGCCCAGCAATAATAGTCAGATCTGCAAAATCGGTCGCGTGTTCATCGGGGACCAAAAACCTCTTTTTTCTCCCTCTCGTGTTTTTGGCGTTTTTTTTTTGTAGAAATTAAATGTGACAATTACCAAGAGGACACACCTCGGCAAATAACGTCTCATCGCACCAGGGATCTGGATCTCCGTGCAAGCAACTGTACGTCACTGTCGTCACCCTCGCTTTTGATGAACAGGCTCGTCCGGTGCAGCGCCAGCCCGCCGTAAGCTTATCATCCCGGGGCTCATCCCGTTCAGCTTACCTGGCCACTACAGAGCATCTGCCTTACAGCCAAGCAAGCCCTCTCTCCGGGGACTTATCTCCCAGGGAATCCAGGATTATGGGCCGCAGTAATAGTGACTCCCCTGCACACATTAAGCTGAGCTGACGGCTTAGCGGGGTTAGGAGGTTGCCTCCTCGCCTGGCTGTCTTGAGGTCCGGCTGTATGCCTGTGCTCCAGGTATGGACTTGGTAGATATTCATAAGCTGCGTAGTGGGACAAAGGCGGAAAGGGGCTGTGGGGAGCTGTAGGTGTTGTAAACACGGAGGTGGGAAGCGATGTTTGGGCTAACGCTGACTCTACAGTACAGGCCGGAGCCAAGGTGCTGTTTTTCTTGACTCTACAAGGGTACGTTTGGAAGCCCGGAGGCAGGCAAAGGATTTATCAGATTCATGACTTATAAATGGGGCATAGCCATTTCACCACTTTTTTTTTTTCTTCAGCAAGAGTTTCAGACAGGCTAAGAATATCATTACAAGCAGGTTATGGTTAGTGCACGACAACTGTAGCCCAGTTCCAGGTGCATGCCGTCAGCCATTGCCAGGAAGGCTTTTCCCAAAGCGATGAGTTCTCCATCCGGTCCACAGATGGCACTATTGCCTCAGTATGGTTGGAACGAGGGAGCAATATCTCATTACGAGGGCCCATCAAACCGATTGACATTTATTCTCCTTTCGCATGTTCATAACTTACCATTGACCTTGGAGATGAATCAGAAATGAGTCACTGCTTCAAATCAAACAGCATTCAACCTGTACCGTAAAAAATTGGGGGGCTTCGTTTAGCCAAAGCCTTTTTCTTGTAAAAGAAATAAATAAAATTACGGTTTATGCGCAAACGTCGCCCTGGCTTTGATTGGTTCCGCCAGATTGGTGGAGCAGCCACAGAGTATTAAAAACTCCAGAAAAATGGCTTTTCACACTCCGAACTGGTGACCCCTCTCAATTCAAAGGCTTTCCAAAAAAAACACTCAACACTCAGGTTTTTTTCCCATCAAGAAAAAGAGAGACAATTGCCATGACTTAATCAACAAAAGAAATGGGAGTAACAGCCGACCCCGCACGGGCGAGAGACGCCTTCAGATGATCGCTTGGATCAATTGTGATTCAACAATTACTGAACCGAGCGCACACAGTGTTCTGCTCTAACAGCGGGCCTGCCTCTCACTGCACTGAGATGTCTTTCTTCCCTGCCTGTCATGCATGTTCCCAAAATCATGAATAGATTTTTTTGTTTTTTTCTTCTTTCCAACTTGTGGCGTGTTAATTACTGGCAACGTTCTCCGAAAGCTCTCTAAACTGAAATGACAGAGGTGTTCTTCTGTGCGCTGCAGTCGGTTCAGCTGCTGGCCGGGGTAATTGAAAGGCAGGGTTTCCCAGCTGGAATCACTGGGGGAGAAGAGGCCCCTGTTGTTGCCACCGCTGCCTTCATAATGACAAATGTCTCTTATGCTTTATGCGGTAGTTATTGCAGGTTCGAATGTGTCTGCTGGGGGAAAATGGGACTGTCTAGATACACCGAAGTCCCTAAAAACAAAACAAAAGCCCGCCAACTGCTTCTACGTGGCTACAAAGAGACGTGAAGAAAGTGTATTTTCAATTCTACTTTTATTAAGACACTTTGATCCATTTGACAAAAGAAAAAAAAAATATTATTTTTTTTCTGATTTTTTTAAGATGAGTCATTTACAACCAGTAGGAAAACATTAAAGCACCTCAGTGCCAACAGGTGGAATCTCCATAATGTCTTTATAAATAGCATTTACTGTACAGCTCGATGTCTCTCCTGGTCACATGGTTTATAGGTTTGATCTGGTAATTAGTGAGATTAGTCCAAGGTGGAATTAAAAGACACAAGGGGGAATGAGGAGGATTAGTATAGTCCAGTCTGTGGAAATAGCACATCTGGATTCACATGATTTAGAATGTTTGTTTTTTTTGTTTTGTTTTTTACTGTCGTAGGTACGACATTGGTGGGGAATTTTTGGGGTTACGAAATGTCGTCCATCATCCGTGTCAAGTTCACTAAACCACAGAACCAAGCGCGAAGGGCTAAGGTAAAAAAAAAAAAAAAAAAATAGGAAAAAAAGAAATCGGTTATAGATCTGGTTGTGGTCACATTACAAGGCTATTTGAGCTGCCGTGTTGTTCCGACTGAACAGAAGGGACAAGGCGCGGACGAGGGGCACCTAAGACATGGTGATCTGCATGGACTCCAGCATCTCCTCCACCGCCTTCATGGAGCACTTATTCTCTTTAGTTCCGCGGCCGGCCAGCTGCAGGTCAGAGAGGGAAGGTGAAAGGCAGAGAGACAAAGGGAGCGAGGGAGGGGTAAGGAGGAGAAGAGAACATCAGCTCATTAGGTCTCTCCGCCAAGCAAAGTAATGAAGAGCCAAACACACTTGAACACAGCCTCACGGAGGCATTGATAACCTCATCCGCACTATATCGCGCTCCACCGTCTGAGGGAAAACATCTCGGTCCCAGAAGCAACAACGATCTTACAGACACCAACGCACACTGGACGGAATTGGCAAACAAGCCACGCAAAGTAAGAGAGTACCTCTACTTTTAAAAGGGTTGTTCATAAACTGTTTCATAAGTGCCATTTTTCAGTGCGAGTGTGTGCCTTTGTGTGTGTGTGGATGTGGAGAAGGACGTCCACATTAGTCCACTTCCATAGCCTCTGGTACGGGAGCATGTAACGCTGCACTCCAATTTTAGCGCCGCGTTCACGGGGCTTCACAGGAAGTACCGCAAATTATAATCCACAAGCATGTACAGGTTTGCTCATGCGTGCGTGCTCACACGCACACACACAGACGCACACTTCCTCTTCCCAATTAAAGTTGGCAACAGCCAAGGCATCCCCTCGAAACCTACCCGAGAGACGCACGACTTCCTTAACCTCGGGCAGGGGACCAGGGATGAAATAATGGGTCAGACCAATTAACCGCACCACATATGCCGACCAACAGCATTCTTTATGAATTCCCCGCAAAAGTTATCAAGCGACGGCCAGCGGGTCCATCATATGCAAGACTTCGTCCTTTACGGTTGCAGCCACTGCACGCAGCGACACTTCGTTTATGCTTTTGTCTATTGTGTAATGATCCTGCTCTGCAAGGCTGTGGTATCAATGCTTCAAGACACATGCATTGGTCAGCAGGCCAATAATCATCGAACATGTTGATGGTAATCAGCTACGTGTCTACTTTGCACACATTGGCATGCTAACATTAACTAGTTTGCAAATTTCCCCCCAGTGGCAGACAATAAAGGATTATCTTAACTAATTGGCGCTAAACACACATAAATTGGATGTATATCACAACCACAATCCAGGAGTGTGTAATCCCGAGTGGAATCTGCTGACACAAAAGCGAGAGTGCCCTGGTCATCATCACAATCTCGCTCACTTCCACTTATCTGCTCGTCTGGGACGACCTTTAAGATAGACAAGAAGGAGGCGACCGCATCACTGCGTCCTCTCGGGTTAACTTATTATGAAAACACCATTACCCAGAGTCAAACACAGGCAAGGGATGTGGTTTCAACCACATGGCTATACTGCCTCTGGACAACCCAGCCCGTTCTGCATGTCCTCCGAAGTGGGAGATGACCCCCCCCCCCCGAGAGGGTGCGCAGAGTTGATCACACAGACGCACACATTGTACACACAACTATTATCATCACAGTGCTTAAAAAAACATATTGGCTGGAAAAGTTTGAAGGAATCCGCTTTCGGCCAACTATGGCATCTTGTTGTTTTTTTTCCCCCAAAACCACATATGGACCCTCTACTGCATATATTCTATTTGTAGAATAAAAAAAAAGCAAAACAGCTCAAGCGTGCATTCATCACAAGGCACTGGTTTTTAATGCTGTGACACATTTATTCAATCAACCTTTGGTCCTGACCAGGTTTCCACAAACAGGAACTAACTGTTGCCTTTATTCTATTTCCACGGCAAAACTTTGTTTCCTTTGTCTTTTGCCAAACTCCAACTTAAGAGAGGGCAGTTGGCTAAGGTGTGCAATTGGCGAGGCAATTTCCAATGGTGACTCATTCTTCTAGATTAAGGGTGTGTGTGCGTGTGTGCGGTGGGGTAGCTATAATGATCAGTGCATTTCATTGCCTTGCTGCCTAATGTGCCATTACCCCGGGCCCGGTGGTCAATTATCTCCGCAGCCTGAGGTGAGACCACCACATTAACTCCTGCTCAGTTCTAAAACAGTAGGAGCAGACCAGACAGCTCCGCGTCTATTTAGAGCATCTGATAATAGAGCCGTGACGCAGCGGGACCCTGTGGTCCGTGACAGAGGAGCTAATCAGAGAATCTGCTCGGAGTAAGGGCGGCGGGAGTGGGCCTCCTTCAAAGTCCCCTGCACCTACAAGCCACACGTCTTTTACATGTCTGATGACCCCACTGTGGTAATTATATATGTATATATTTTTTTTTTTTGTAAATGCGCCCCACTTAGCCGTCACCTCTCGCTAACGTCTGCTCCCACTTGCACTCACCTGCCCACCTTTTTCACACACCGAGGTATGACAATCACCAGGTACCGGGGGCCTAATAAAAGTGGACGACTGACACGAGCAACGCTTTAAAGGGGCCATCAATCAGCCGGCACAAGCCAACGGCAGCCTGCAGCTGTGTGACCGGGGCCCACACCGCGGCTCCTTTCTTCAAGAGATCACAAGTGATTTCACTGGAGGAGGGGAGCGGAAAAAAAAGAATAATTCGACGAGGCAACCTTATACCCTGTCATTTAACTTGTCTCAGACAGTAACTATACTGAAATCTAGAAGTGACCATGTGCACCGTGCTGGGCTGGCGCACACATACTGCGCACACACACAAACGGGCGGTAGAATTGAAATTTCGTTACAACCCATCAATTACCGGTTAAACACAAAAGGCTGCACATCAGGGCAGAGGCAGCTCACATCATGTCCCCCCCCCCGAGGACAAAAGGTGTGACGGTCCGAGAGAGGTGTCTCATTGTCAAAAACACAAAACTTTATAAACTGCTCAGCCAAAACTATTTTCTTTTGGGTCCCCAGAATACCAATTACCCGTTCATAACAATGCACACACTGGCTTTAATTACTGATTTAAATGCAACTTCAGTAACTATTCAATCTAAAGCTGCATGAACAGGTGGAGCAGGTCATACTACAAAATAGTTCAATCTTTTACCAATACATTTATTTTCAAATTTTATATATAATTATAGGCAAGAAATGTATAGTCATTTCATAATAAAGCTGTCATAAACAAGTATACTGTATTGTTTTGTTAAAGACACATATTACTGCTTTATTTAGTTTCACATGTCCATCTCCCTTACTTCCCGGGTAATAAAAACATATTTCAGAAAGGAAAACATGTGCAACAGTCTAAGTTTCAGAATAAGTTTCAGATGAAGTCCATATGATTAACATGTCTGATTCCAAGCTTGCCTGATGCACTCCCGTATATAAGTTTAAAATACAAATATAAAATGTGGTGTAATTTGTCCCCAGAAAATGGGGGTATGGCTTTACCAAACACAGCCCGATTCCTTTGACGCTCCGATTATATCCCTCAGATCTTCGGACACCGTTTCCACAAAATATGATTTTCCTTTTTGACACTTTTCCAATACTCCCTCTTTTTAGCCCCTGACTTATGATGAAAAGTTTGCACTTTGAGATATCCATCTTGTCCCCCGGTGGGATCAAAGAACTGCTTTAGAGAGCGAGGCAAGGTCAGCAAGCATGCTGATCAAAGTGATGGGTACTGAGTAATGGAGACATTTACACTTATTTTGTTCAACAAAACCCACTGTACAATCTCTGTACATTAGTCAGAGTCTAAAAAAAAACCAAGCCGCTCCTCTTGAGTGATGAAAGTTAATTCCACCTCAAAGAACAAGCTGAAGCTTCTCTTCTAGCAGAGGACAGCCGCGCACTGTGACGTTACTCGCGCACACACTTTGTGCAACAGAGCCCTCAAACCTGTCTAAGTGCTCAACGTGTGAAACGTGCCCGTACGGGAAGGGGAGCCAAGTGTGGTGAGACGAGGTCTTTAGAGGCTCAGCAGGGAGCCTCTCTCTTTCTCGTGGCTGAGCAGGGAACCCACTTATTATACATTTAAGTGTCGACGCTCAAATAAGCAACACATATGGGCTCGCATGGCAAATAAGATTTCTTTCAAATATGCTTTAATGCTCGAGCTGCCGTGGCAACAGCGCAAACCCTTTTAGCTGAACAATCTGAGCAGCGCCTTACTTTTTCCCCTCAACAGTTTGCGTGCATGTGCAGATACTACTATGCGGGGGCGCCGTGTCCGCTTTCAAATGGACATGAATGGGTTCATCGGCATCCCGGCAATTAGGTTTTAGGACAACTCTCTGGGGAAACAATTGCATTGCAACTTTTAAATCCATAATCAGCCTCATGAATTTGCTGCAGACTTCCCGAGGCTAAGTTCAACGGAATTCCAATTTGCGTAACAGTAAATTAGCCAACTCCCCGCTACAGTCATGTCAACATAATTGTTGTCCTCGAGAGAATCAGATTGTGGCTCTGCGAGAAACCCATCTGTGCAGCCAGGGAGTGGGATACGGTCTTAGCAGACATTGCGGCCTTAAGTCAACACAGTAACTGTGCGCAGACACACTTCAAGACAACACGGTTGTAATTTCAGCACTGCGAGTCAAAGTCATCCTTCAGGATTGCTCTGCACTCAAAGGCCATTCGGTGGTTGCGAATACTTCTGCATACTATGCAAATGAAGGGGGATTTTCTAGAAGTCTGGATATTGTGTGCAAACACCCCTCGGTTGCTCAAACACAACAGAAGAGTCACAGGACAATATGGTCAGTGGTTTTCAGTGTCTGGCAAAATGTTTAAACAGTGAAAGTGAACATTCTCAGTAGTGGACCGAGACACACACAAATCAAATAAACGATAAAGCCAGATGCTCTTATATCTAGTCTATTGATCATCTTTAATGACTCACCTTATAGGCTCTATTTATTTGAGCAGCAGCCCAAGCAGCATACTTCATATTGTCCTTCTTCACCTTGGCACTAACTTTAGGACTGGCAGCGATGTGACTTGCAGACTGGAGGAAAAACAGAAAATGGGAAGAGGAAGAAGCACAGGGAGAGGAGAGAGGAGAGGGGTGTTCTTATATCAAAACTTGGTGAAACAGCAATAAAGGCGTAATTGAGATGAATGTGCAACCACTCTCACCATCCACCACTCCACTAGTCATTGTGGCAGAATGGAGAGAAAAAACAGACCTTGGCCTGATGACACAGGAGAAATCATTTATGGGAGGAAAAAGTGAGCATTTTTAATGCTTCGTACGTAAATTGTCACTTAACGGGGGCCTAATTTCTCCAACACCATTGATTCCTGGTGATGGAAGGACCTTGTAAAAAAGAAAAAGGCAGGAAAAGCCAGCGCGCAGCGAGAGCAGCGCCTTGTGAATCACGGTTTTCTGCTTGCCCCGACAGCTCCCCTCCGTACCGCAAATCCCATGTCTTTCCCATGTTCCTGCCATCATCTCCACACAGCAAACCCCAGAGGGCTTACCCTGCCTGCACTTCAAAGCCCTCCCCACCAGTGTGCTGAAACTTTAACTACACACCAATCAACCTGGCCCTGTTTTTTTTCTATAAAAAAAGGCTCTTGGCTTCTGTATTATTTTTTTTGTAAGCATTTTCTTTATTTCGTTTTTTTCTTTTTTTTTTTTTTTTTTTAAATGGACCCGGGGAGAAACCTCGATTTAGAATGATGTCAACCCAGACAGGCTATCCCCACACAACAGCGTGCGCCATTATGGAGGGGAATCCCCACGCCAGTGTTGTGAGTAACTAACCCACAACCCGACTGTGGTTAGGCGCTACCAAGTCTTCTGGGGAACTGACTCAGCTGGTGAGGGATGGTGACAGTTCGGTGCCCTCTTACTGAACTTCTCGCACCTGTCAGGAACCGGGAGCTCCGATTGCGAGCTGACAAAACTGCAACACGCACCCGTACTGTGGCTGGGGGAGAACAAAACTCCCCCCCTCCCCTGTGTGAAGTATCTGTGTAAGAGCAGGGTGTCGGCGGAGGGCTTGTCAGAAAGCCGCGCGAGGCCCTGCACTGTCTCCGGACGAACGTGAGAGTTAACAGAAGGGGAAATGTCTGGGCTCCTCCTGTACGCTGCCTAAAACCCTCTGAGTGGTTTCGGAGGTGTTTGGACTACCTGAGGAAACCCAGTGCCACGCGCAGGAAAAACTCTGGGGCTCTCTGTGCAGGCACTGCTTTCCCTGCTGCACCTTTGACTCGCTGCGCCGCTTCGTTTGTGTTTTTATGTCAACTCTCAGTTACACGTGATGCATTGGCGCTGGCGGACAACATCCTGCTTAAATGTATACAAGGGTAAAAGGGGCGTGTTAGCCCGAGACTACAATCAAACTGGCACCTGGTTGGATAGTTTGCCAGTTTGCAAAATGCTCACAGCCGTTGTGCGGCTCTCGTGCTTTTCGCTCTTATACTCCATGACTACTTTATTTATTCAAGTCATAAACATAAAGTAGGCTTCACCAAAGGAGTATTATTACTAAAATAAAGAGCTCCAGAGGGGCAGATTTTCCTCACGCTGGAGTTCACCGCCTGAGTCAGCAGTGACTTGACCTGTCTGAGAGCGCGTTCTTTGCCCCCCCAATACACGCTTACACGCACACTCTTAGTCTTACTTGACAGACTCATTGGCCGGCCTCAACCTTGAACACAGCAGGGTAACAAAAAAAAAAAAAAGGTTCTACTGTTTTTGTTTTCCCTCTCCCTTTCTCTCCCACTTTCTCTTTCTCCAAACAAAGCGGTACTCACCATGTACAGACCAAACAAGGCCCTCATGTTTCGGTTGTTCAGCCTCAGCGCCTGGGCAAAATACTTTCGGGACAGCTCCAAGTTTTCCAGACCCCCCTGAGTGTACTTTACCTGTGCGAGGGGGAATAAAGAAGGGCGGAAAGGGCGGTTCAAGCAATGACTGCGCGACATCTGAAAAAGCAATACGTGACAACCTCGCGTAAACACGTCTCCCCTCGTTGGGCCCTGATTCCCAGTGACCTTAAGTGTCTTTCTCTATCCACAGAGAGGCACCGTTCACACAGGGCTGAACATTTATTCCACAGTTTGCCCTCACGCTTGATGACGGACATCCAGGCGCGTACCTACCTCAGCGTACTGCTCACAGTACAAGTGATTGTGAGGGTTGGACATCATCAGCTCCTCCAGACAAAACGCCGCTTTTCCATAGCTGTGGAGATGACAGGGGGGGGGGGGGGGGGGGGGGAAGGGGGGGGGGGGGGGGGGGGGGGGGGAACAGTGAGCCACATTGATACAGCTGCGCGTATGTCATCCTTCAGCTTGCTCAACTGTGAAGCGCAACATGTATGCCTAATAAATTTACAGGTATAAATCTCAATTGAAAACTGCATGGGGCGCGGGCGCGACAGACTTATAGCCTACCGAAAGCTGCAGAGATCCGTATAAGATCTACCACATGGCATAAAGTATTATTTAAAAGGTTTACGGTAAAGGTTACTCAGTCCAGACAGCTGGAAAAGGTAAAGGCCTATCTCGTACGGCGATTCGCCCACACTTTGGGGACACGGAGGATCAATCTTCTCCGCCTGTGTGTGTTTTTTCAGCCTTTAATGTGTAGTTAACTACCTTCCTGAGGTCGGCACTACAGTAAGAGCTGGCACCCTGCGCCTATACTCAGATGAGATCACTCTGCAGCAGCAGACTGCTGAGCTGTTGACCTCACACTAATCTGCTGCCACTCCGCTTCTAATACACAGTTTCCCCCCCTCACGATAACCAGGCCAAGTTGAGCTAAGATACAGTATATCACTGGAAAACAAAGCCATAAAGTGCCCACACACCTAACAAAACAGAAGTCAACGCGCACATGCACACCAAGGCAAAGGCAGACTTTCCCACAGAAAATGGGGTAACAACACATTCGAAGTTATGAGGATTTTAGTTTTCACGCCTTGAGCAGTCCCTTTTTTATTTTGCTCACATTTTGAACATTTTGTTTCCGTGAGGGAGCCTTTTTTGTTTACCCTGCTTTAGAGAAATGAGCGGGACGCTACAGATTTCACAGGTCCTGAATGATCCAAATCCACTACGTGAGCAACCATCGGTCCATTTAAAGTCTGCCGTGGTAACGAGCCGAAAGATCAACCGCATGGGAGGGGGAGAGGAAGGTGCGGACAAAGAAAGAAAGAAACAAACAGGGGGAAGGGGGTTGAAACGGAGGGGGAGATCAGAGGGCCTGGATGGTCGGGGGGGGGGCTGCTTACAATTACCACTTCCTCCCCATAAAAACTTTCAGATGTGCTCGTGCTGTGGCCGTGGCCTGCAACAGAGCCCCGCTCCATCAGCTATCAACCGGAATCTTGTCCCGGAGCCAGGCCCTTACCTCTTTCGCTCTCTCTCCCGCCCGACCCCGCAGACATCCAGCTCCTCTCTAATGCCGCTCCTAAGCTCTGCCTTTACCACGGCGCTCGAGTACTGGTTGTAGCCGCCGTCATGTGCAAGACTGCGAGAGTCGTATTTGTTTCTTTTGGAGGTCAGTAAAACCATCAGCAGTGGCTCCCCCCACCCTCCCCGTTTCAATACCACATTCTGACTGCGTATGAGACAGAAATGGATTCAGACTGTCTAAAGTATGTTTGAAAGAATTATTACTATTTATCCTGTAATTTTGGATGACCGGTCCAATTTTGCTGAACAGTCTCATGGGGTGGGTGCGAACGAGCGCCAACGGCAGGCTACAACTGTGGCTCTATGCAATAGTGTGCAAAGCGGGCAAATAACCACCCGTCTAAACACGGTTGGCATACGAATTGGTTTAGCAGTGTCAACCCAGATGCTATTAATTACATTTTTAATGTGTTAACACTGGTGCCTGCTGCAACCCCAACAACCCCGCAACAGTTGCGGAGACACACTGCTTTGTTTATTTTTAGCTCCTGGGGTGTTGTGCAGCGAGGGGAGGAGAGCTTATTTCTCTTGCTCCCTTCTCCGTCAGCTTCTGTTTTCTCTGGCTCGGGGGGTTAAAAAAAAGTGCCACCACCTTCTCCTGGGAATTTCAGTGCAAGTGCTCTCTCTCGCCCTCTCTCTCTCTCTCTCTCTCGCTGCCTCCCGCTCGATCCCACTGGGAAAGAGTGGCGATAATGCGGGGCTATCCGGAAGAGGAGGAGGAGGAGGAGGAGGGGAAACAAGAGTTTGTCGCCCAAAATAAAGAAAACAAAGAAAAGAAATTGACACGCCTTTAGATAAGACTCTGTGGGAGTGAATGGTGTGATATTAGAAGTGTGGGGATAAGCCGGGAGATAATCCGCTCACCCCTGGATTTCCTCTGACTACTACAACAATAAAGCCTCTCAGACAAAAGCATGAAATATCCAATAAGTAGCCTTCTCACCGTGAAGCACATTCCTGCTCCCACTGCTTTTGTACCGGAGCAACCAAGCAACCTGAGCCAGCGTGCACGCACACACACACACACACACCTAAAAAACGTAGTTTAACTATGGACGCTTCTTCAGCAACTTCTGAGCCCTAGACAATCAAAAAGGGATAAAAGATGGCACAAATTATTTTCTTTTTCTTACAATGCTCGTGTCTGTCTGGCAATTCTCCTTAGCAACTGAGATATCAGCGGGAGGCCGGGGAGCCTTTCTGCTCCCATATACAGGAAAGGGAGACTTAGGACCGAAATCCCATTAAACTACTCTTATGTGGCTAACATGGACATGGGCTCCATTCAGACCCCTGGCTGAGTTAGGCATCTCACTGCCTTCTATTGTGGCCTTCCGACGACCCGCTAGAAATCAAGCCATCAGTCTGAAGTGGAGCCCTGTTAAACTGACATGTTCACCCTGACCATCTGGTGGCCTTACTCGAAACAGATCATTCCTCTGCATTTTGAATTTTACAACGCTGGACTTTAGGACCTATTGCTTCTTTCATTATCTTCTCGCCTCTGTGACATGCAAAATAAATATTTATATATCATTTGGGGAGCTTTGGGGGAGATAAAATAGACATTGGCCTTGGCTTAAAATAGTGCTAATTTCCTGCATTATCTGACCATACCACAAATCAATTTCTGGCTATTTCCCCTTTCTCACTAATGTAGCCTCTTCTTTGAAGTTGCTGATCTGAAATCAATGCTGCTCAAAGCTAATTGTTTACTGGGTGATCCTCGCAATGGCAGACAGATGGGTTGTAATTGCAACAGTGGGTCACAGCATTACCACAAAGTGTGTACTCTTGAAGTGCAAATCAGTCATTTGAGATGGACTTTGAAATCCGAATTTACATAAATTCGGATCCAACATTAATACAAAAAGATTGTAAACTTTTTGAAAAAGGTTTTCAAACATTTAAGAACTTACTTATTACAACTATACTCGCTGACCTGAGTTTTTGGTTTGGATTCAAATTTGTCCCAGTTATTTTCTGTCCCATTAAGTAAAAGTTAATTCATTCTTGGGTTCTAGACCAACAGATTTGCAGAGGATATTGTGTAAATGTGTAGTAAAAAATCTGTTTACTCATGTTCATTGATGTAGAGCTCTGACAACTCGTGCCACGCTTCTTGGTCCCCAACAAACCTGTAAACCAAAAAACAAAAAAAGTTATCTTGTTTAAAAAGTACCGTGCATCCAGTCATTACAGTGATTTCAGAATGAGGAGTGTATTTGCAACATAGAGTAGAATTGAAATGTGAGTATATTACTCATTATAAAAACCAATAATGTCCGACTTCCGATGGTAGGGGAATAGATTTCTAGCATTATCTGCAAGAGTTGTGCCAGCTCAATTGAAAGCAGACTTGGTTTTTAATTAAAATAAAAGCCAGGGGAAGTTGGGAGGAGGGGTTGCCAGATCCTCTCCCCGTCTTAAAGAAACACTCACTGCTCCAGATACTCGTTGAGCTCCCGGATGGCTTCTGCGCTCTTCCCCTGGGCCTTCAGTATGGAGATCTTACGCTTCCTTGCTGCCTGTAGAGCAGAGAGTAAACAGGATTAGGAACTCGGCTCCTCTAGTGTTTGCCTGAAGGGGGTCAGAGGCAGAGTCTGTGCAGGGAGCTGCGAGGTTGCCCCCATCTACGTTGGTGTATTTTCAGCGTATCACAAGCCTTATAGACAAAGTTCTACAATGACACCAAATAATGCTGATTCATGTTATGATAATCTATTAAACGAATGGATTACAACAGCAGCAGCTGTAAATAAAAGAAACGGGACAGATTACTGAGGAATTTAAACAAATCCAAGTTTACCAAGGCATAAACGGAGACAGTGGCCAACAGGAGAAGGACACACACGTAATGATTCAAAGTTTGGGAGTTGGAGGGAGTTCAGTGGCTTAGATAAAGGGATGAGTCATACTCTAACCAAGTGGGGGAAATGGCACACTCCCCCCCAAACCCCAACGCCTGCCCTGCTGCCGGCGCGGCACGCATCTACCGCTGCACCAGCCCCGACTTACATCATCTGAAAATTGCTTTCCGCTTCGTTATGTTGCTGAAGTGACCTTAAGGTGGATTATATTCTCATCAATCTCAATCATAAAGTATAACTCCTTTTGCTACGACTTCACCAAATGCTCCACTCGCCCGCCCCCCCTTTTGGTAGCAAGTGAAAACCTAAACAGGAGGCTGCCACTCCATTAGAAGTGCGCCGCCCTGCCACAGCCCATTTTATTTATGGACTGGCACTTGATTGAGTGGGGCTTCCTCCTCTATACTCAGAGCTATTGATGGCTGTGTATGAGTCATGTCTGGGGGGGCTGTAAAGTTGGGCCTCTTCTGACACTTTCATCATCAGAAATCCACTTATCCATCGAGCTCGAACTGGGACATATGAATATACTGCAGGCTCACCTCTCGGTGAAAAGCAAAAGTGTTTTCTATCTACAGCACAGACCGTCTTACTTAACTGATTTCTAATAATTGTTATTATTTTTACTATAGAAACGTTATAAAGCCATTGCAAGCAGTGAATCTCCAACCCATTATGGCATCTTTTGTGATTTCTGACTATAAAACAAAGAAGTTGATTTTTACCTTTGACCGGAATTTATGTTATGTTCAAACTAAATTATAAGCATGTGGGATCTTTCCTCCCCACATCAAAAACGGGAGAGCAGGAGAAACACAACAAACTCTACATTCATGTTGAATGTGGAGTTCTGGACTTGTGTGACTCCCACCACCACCACCACCACCACTACCACCACCACACCTCTCTTCTTTCCCAACTATTTTTTTCTTTCCCAGATAAAGAACCACTTGGGACTACAGAGAACATATGGAAGTTGGTAGCCCAGAGAGTCAAACAGCACTTTATTAAACGTGAAGCAATTCCAAACCACCTCTTTCTCCTCCTTTCTCTAACTAATGACCCAGAGAAACCTGGCAGTGGGTCTGATCCCTCTGTTGTCATGATTCTTTTTTAATTAGCGCTCTGAGGAGGCCTTAGGAGTGAGGAGTAGATTATTTACACCACCCATGGCTTTTTGCTGTGACCTACCGCAACCTTCCTTAATAATAGGAAACATCACGCCAAGGGTGGAACACCTAGCACAATCTACATACCTTAGGGGGTCCAATATAAAGGAAGAAGAAGGAGGAGCCAAGTGTAGTGTAAACAAATGCGTTTTGATAGTAGATAGAGTATTAATTTGTTTCCGTGTGCACGCTGCAACAATTAACATGTATATTTTCAATTGTGAACGTGTATGAACTTCTTTTTTTAAGTCAAACGCGGTAAGGATTAGCATTTGTGGTCAATAACCTCAACTGAGGCTTTACATTTGAAATGACTTGACCCACACAAACATAATCTAGTCCTAAATTTAATCTGTAATTGCATGCGATTGTGGGCCCACCTCAAGATTCATCCATGTGACTTTAAGGCTTATTTAGGAAATGCTACCTAATTATATTGAATGATTAGGGTTAAATGGGAGCATTGGAATTCAATATTGATGCAATCATTGAGTCCATCTAATGGTATATAAGTAATTAATCAGTACATCCGTGTATGCAAATGTTGTGGGCACCACATGATCTAAAATACTCGCCAAAAGCAATGAAAAGGTGGAAAAAATGCATTTACGCACGCAGACAACAATTTTGCCAGATCATTGCTGTAGGTATTGGAACATAGCAAGCAATGGAAGGGCTAAGAGTTTGAAACATTTTTTGGACACCGCCATGGCAAAAAAAAAAAAAAAAACCTTGAGCAATTTTTGTTGATTCAACAATTTTGGTTAATGGGTACCACATCTATTCCATAGCCTGTAATTACAACAGCTCAGTTTCCAATCTCTGCTTCGCATTCTGGGATGCCTCGCAAGTCTTCCTTGTGGTCGCCAATTTTCCGCCATTTCTCAGGCCCATCCCGTTGCCCGATTCTTAAGAGCATGGTGGAGAACATGCAGGAAGGAGATGGCCCTCTCTGCAAAACAGGTGACCTAATCAATGTCCGTGCCCCACCTTCCGCTGTGACACCCAAGTCGCTCGGGGAAAGGATTGTGGGAAAAAAAGGTTTAAGGTTAACGTCCCATGGACAGAGAGCCCATTTTTCTGTTTTGTTCCATTCCCGGCCCCGTGTTTGACTGACAGCTTACACTCGCTAGGGTGGCAGTATCCCGTACTCAGAGACCAGGAAACCGACCGTTCCCTTTCAGAGGATGTCTCTGGAATCCCCCAAGGACCTGTGCTGTGCAGGGGAGGTGCCGTGGGACGCAGTGAAATTACAACTCCCATTGTCCAAACAGTGCATGAATGCAAAGCAATTTGTTGCAGACTACGGCAATGGTTTAAACATAAATTTGCTGGCCCAATACCCATTTTGTATATGAAAATGACAGTGTTACAAGAAAATAACGTGATTTGTGGCTTTTTCTTCAATCTTGTCTTGGACAGAGTTAGTGTTTTTTTTCAGATAATTCACTGCAACCATCCAAGTGTTATTTTCTTGTCAGACATAGCGTGGAAGAACCCTCGAGCATTTCCCCAGGAAAGTAGACAATCACTAAACACAAATGTTTTTGCAAGTTGTTGCCGTTTTTAGTGTCACGCGCATTCATAAATTCTGAGAAATCATTTTTGTTGTAAGGCATTTGCTTTTGGGCAGCATCGATGGAACATACTTGCTGGACACGATACAACATAATAAAAGCACATTTGAATTGTATTCTTTTGGTTATTTGACTTTTGGTTGAGAATGCAATGACGCACGGATTGGTGAAATTCGGCCTATCTCTTGGCTTTGGGAAAAATGCTGCTGTGACCTGGGCACTTTCAAATTGAAAGAACAGAGGGGACCTGCCATTGAAAATGACCCTTTCATATGTTTTTTCAGGCCCGACTTGCCAAACCCACTTGCAAACTTCCAGCAGCAACTAAAGCATAGAATAAACAAAGATGGTCCTGACAACGTGAAGGTGGGAGGGCGACAGAGCATGGTGGGAGGTGGTGGCAGCTGTGGCAAAGCACGGTGGGAGGCAGCAACATAAAGACGGCTGGGCTCTACTTCTGCGCCACAAGGGCAGAGCACGCAGGGGGTGGGTGGGGTGCACGAAAGTGAGGTATAGATGATGAGATTATTTTCAGTGAGGATTCTATTTGATTTAAGTAGACAGCTGAAGATATGAGGAGTCTTCCCGTGGCATCTAAAGCACTGTAAGCCGTAGGGAAAATGCTGAACACATTTAAAGCAATCCATATGTCAGCATGGTACAGGAAACTTGTTGAACATCTTTGGGGTGGGGTGGGGTGGGGTGGGGTGGGGTGGGGTGGGGGTGCTACAGCCAAAGTAAATAAGGTCATGATTTCGTTTGAAAACCCTTTAAAAGATTTATTTTCTTGCATGGCCACATGTCCTTATGGAACCAATTTGCAGCAGGTACATTATGTTTTGAGTTGGTGGGTGGGGTGGGGGTGCTACAGCCAAAGTAAATAAGGTCATGATTTCGTTTGAAAACCCTTTAAAATATTTATTTTCTTGCATGGCCACATGTCCTTATGGAACCAATTTGCAGCAGGTACATTATGTTTTGAGTTGGTGGTGTGGGATTGGCTAGACATGCTTCTGCAAGTCATTTTACAGCGCTGAATGGTAAATTGAGAAGAGAAGGTAGTGCGGCGAGGGCTTCAGAGAACCCAGGGTTATTCTGGGCTCATCTGCGTTGACCTATCAGCGTAGCCCAAAAACGGACTTCCCACCTAAAGCCAGTAGACAACAATGGGGAAGGTGGGACAGGAGCTCAGTTCTGTTAGCCCAAGCCGGTAAATCACCAACCTACAAGGCCAGACCCCTTATTTAGGCTTAACTTCCACCAAACATGTCTGCCACTGAAAAAGACCATGAATCAACCCCCGCCCCCTCTTAAACACGTTTCAGTTGTGTGGGCGACACACTGATCAGCACTGTGGTTGAGGTCAGAGAGGCCAAGGGGAGTTTAACTTAGCAAACTCACACCACTAACACCAAAGTGCCTCAGCAGATTTAAAGCCCGCCAAAAAGTCCGAGACCACAGAGCGAAGCAAATTCAAACGCTAAGCAGAGGGAGTTCCCCCCCCCCCAATTGTTCACCAACTCCCCCGTCTTACCGTGTTGGTGGGGTCGTCTTGAAGAATGGTATCGTAGTGCTTGTTGGCCTCGTCGTACCTTTAGAGAAAGACAGGAAAACAAAACAAAAGCTGTGTTTTAACCAATCCCAGATCCAAGTCCCCGGTCGGCTAAAATTAGGTGGTGGAGAAATCACACAGAGTTCAAGGTAATCGAGTTTCTGTATACAGCGTGGCAGGTTCCTCTGATTACAGTGAGGCTGAACAGAAATCAGTGGTGATCTAAAAGGAGGACATAAATACTCATTAAAGTTTAGGTTGCTGGTCGCACGGCCAACATTGTGAGAAGCTTATAGCGATTCACAATGAGTCATGAAATCAATACAAACAGAGTGCACTGTTTTGAAGAGTGCACTTTCATTTGATTGGATCCCATTTGATTCACCTTTAAACAAAATTAAATTGCAGCGTTTACATCTGTCCAGCCCACAGCTAAGCTGTTGGTTCACTTTTCTGTCTCCCGGCCCAGGCATAATACGACAATACACACAAACATGAACGCGATAAGCAACAATATCCAACATGGCCCGCCATAAATCGCTGGGCCGAGGCCACATGACTTTGTTTAAAAGGAGAAATTCATGAGCTGTAAATATTAAATCATACGGTAAAGAAATCTGGGAACGGGAGGCATGTACACTTTGCTTGTCATGTCCAATCAGGCACTGAAAGATGATTTTTCAACCTTTTTTTTCTCCTATTAGGAGCAATACGCAATGCTAACATTTTAGCAGCCAAAGGCGGGGTTTAGTGATTAGAAACTGTCCCGCCTACGGCCTGCAACAGACAGAAGCAACTCTGGTTTCCATTAGCACAGAGCAGCAGCCCCACTTCCAGCGCCGCAGCCTCCCTCACATTCACTTTATTACTCAGCCACACTTTGGGAGATTTCAGATGGCACCAGGCAACCACTCACGAGCCACTTTGATTTGCTTTATTTATTTAGGAACCGAGTGTACGTGTGTGTGTGTGTGTGTGTGTGTGGGGGGGGGGGGGGGGGGGGGGGGGGTTTGGGGCGGTGGGGGGGGGGGGGGGGGGGGGGGGGGGGGGGTCGTCGTTTGAAGCTGTGTCATTCAAGTGTAGCTCTGTCTGCTGCCAATTAGATCCCAGTGTGCCGTTTATTTAATCTGACAGTGCTGAAGCAATCACTCTCAATTATCACATAAACTCTGACATAACCGATAAACCAGCAATGGTGATCCGGGTGGGGAATGTGAGTGAGGAAGTAAGCAGATTGAATTACTCTTATTTCAGCTCAGTGCTGACTAAAATACACCCCTTGTTTATCTTGCTCACGCTCTGCAATGTGCTTTTTTTTTATAAACTGCAGATTTAAGAATAAAACATGCCATTGAGGGAAAGAGGAGGAGGAAGGGAGGTGCTAGCAAAAGTTGAAATGATGTTGACATGCACGGAGGCAAACAACGAAGGAACAGAAACCAGAGATGATTTAGGGGACCCCCAGAATAACAGTGGGATCCAACCACTTCCTTCCCGGGAATCCCTAACTCAGGCTAAAGGGACACAGGACCCAGGACTTCAACCTTTCCTCTCTCTGCTCCCCTCTTCTCCTTAGGAATGCAGGGTGATCAAACATAAACACACACTACCACACACACACCCCATACTGTACTTACACATACCCAGACCAATCGTACCACTAAGGATCTGCTAACCGTTTCCCTATAGTACCCGATATGATAGCAAGGCAGTGCATTTTTTGCCACCCCTCTCCATCTCTACGGAGCTTTTTGGTTCCCCTGATGCTTACCTTTCCAAAGCTTCCAACCTCATGCCCGATAATCGCTTCACTCTGTGGCTATCAGGAAACTGCTTCTTCAGTTCCTGCAGGCAGGTCTGTAAGGATGTGGGCAGAAGGGGAGAGAGCAATTATCGTCGGCTGTAACTTAACTATGTTAAACTCTCACACTTTTTACTTCTACACATATACTCTGGATTTTCAAACATAAACCACCTGCCTTACAAAAGGCAGATTCAGATTCTTAAAAATGAAAAAAAATAAAATAATCAAGGATATAAAACCCAGACTGCCAAAATATCGTTTTATTAATAAGGAGGATACTCTCTGTCCTCCTTCATACGGAGCTTGAATTTGTTTGATCACAGAGTAGTGTAGGAGGTGAGGAACGGTTGGGTTCACGTTCAGCATTATCCTGAATGAAATGGAAAAGTCTGCAGCGTGATCTGAATCATTTGCTCTATCCATCAGCTCAAGCTTGGTCCTTCTGCCTTTTTTTTTTTTTGTTAAACGTCTGGCAGCAGGGCCGAGAGGATAGCCAACAGACAACTATTTCTAATGACTGAGTTCTGCCTCCTCTGTACTCAATGAGTCATTCTTTTTTGCCAAAGGATTCGTCACTTCCATACTGATTACAGAAGAACCATTTCAATTGCTATGACCTCTGTCTTTTTTTTAATCCCGTGCAGATCTTGACCGTTTTCGCAGCTTTGAATATTTCAGAACATGAACTCAGAAACATCACATTAAGCTTTAGGAGGGCAAATTATTTCTGAAGGGAAAAAAAGTAAATGATGGCCAAGTTCAGCTAACACTCAAAGCATGTTTCTCCTCTCATTTGTTACACCCTCTAATTCCAACTCTTCGCAAATTGTTTTTCCAAAGTACAGACAGAGTAATACCATTTGGCCAAATAAAAAAAAAAAGAGAGAGAGATTTTCACATTTGGCATCGCGGGTGCTGCAAAATAGGAATGGCTGTGAGAGATGAATATGCTGGCTTTTGAAGCGGCTGGGTGTGTGAGGAAGCGTGGTAAAAACATACCAGGGCCAAGTCATCCCGACTGCAGTCCAGCGCTGCGATCATCACCTGCTCATAAATAATCCATACTGGGGAGAGAGTAGACAAAGAAGACAGTGTTAACGGCTTTTCCATTCCACTTTCTGGTCTTGAACATGAAAAGATGATATATTGGTCTGTCTGTATCATCTGTACACAAACAGGCTTCCATGATCTGAATCAACGGTGTAAGAGTTCATTCAAAGAAACGTTACAATTAATCTGTTCAACCACATTGACTACGTACCATATCGTAAAGATAATGCTATTTGTTAGAAACTATTCATTCATTTCAAACTTGGAAAGTACTGAAGGAGCATGGTGAGACATGCAAAGCCCTTGTGTTTGACTTTTAAGTCACATTGTTTATTTACCAGCAGTGACTTTGTCATAAATTAAAAGTGATTTTAAAGCAATAACCTTACACTTAAGGAAATGAAATTGCTATAACAATATTAAGGAAAATATGTTGTTATGTTTGTTTTGATTACCTCTACATTTAAAACCGACGTTCAATAAATTGAATTTGAAACTGAAAATTGCCCTGCATCGCCACCCATAATTTATTTCCACAGCCCTACTCTACTAGGCACTGGAAAATAGGCTACTCAATTTTAGCATAGGAAAAACAGGACTGAGTCAAATTCCATCTTTGAGTAAAATACATCACTAACATTGTCAAAAACACAGATGTTTTGTGAAACAAATGTGGCTGAAGCTACATTTCACTTCATCTTGGTGTGTAATTAAAGCAGAGATCTATGTACTTGCAAGAGAAGACACGTCGAGTCAACCATTCTTTTAAAATATTTCACTCTGTGGTTAGCTACAAAAAAAACATATTTAATAAAATGCTGTTTCATTAAAATAACTATAGTATTCATTTTAACATGCCGACTAAAACTTTGGCAACAACAGCCGGTTAATTGCAATAATAAAACATGTGTGACAGACTGCTTTGACAAGTAAACTGCACATTTTCATCCAAACGAGCATCCTGTGTTAATTGAAAAGAAAAAGAAAAACCTACTCCACCCAAAGAAACGTCAGGTTTTGCCAAAACAAACAAATGCCTGAAGTTTTTCTTTACTTTAATGATGCCAATGCTTGTTCTGATAATTACCATCCCATTTCACAGCCAATTTAACAGTTGGTTTCAATAAAACCAGGGCCTGTTAAGTGTGTATCCGCCTCTTCTAAAGGAATGTATGAATCATAACGACAGGGGGAAAAGGCTGAGTTTTACGGGGTAATGCCACAAGACAGCACCATTGAAGAGGGAGTCAAAACTTGTGTTGTGTTAATGGTTACAGTTGCTTCAAAAATAAAACCCCAAAAACTGTGTGTTCCAGTCAGGACAATGCCAGACAGAAAATGATGTATAAAATATGCCTTTCCCAAAACTGCTTTTGTCCGGTTACTGTGTTCTCCACCATTTTCCTGCTGATTAAACATCCAGAACACAGTCAGGTTTCACTTATATTCTGCTTTTATTAGTAATAATATTCTGTGAAATCTTCTACTCCTCGCCTTAATCACCACCCTAAGATTCATAATTTTTTATTTATTTTCATGCTTTTTTTCCAAGTATTCTATCTTTTCAACTTTAAATCCCAAGTGAACTGCTTTATGCAAGTAATATTGTATTTCTGGAACGTTGTCTATTCGTGCATTTGTATTAATAACATTATCATAGCAGTTTTTGTTTTAGTGTCAAGAAAGCAAAGCAATGTTGTCCAAAATGAGTTGCATTTTCAACACAACGGAAGGCTACACTTATCTTTTACTCAAATAATGTAACAGCAGAGCTATAGATGTATTTACTAATATAACACGCTCTCTATAACACACACACTACATTATAACACTTACTGTCATCTCCCAGTTTTGATGCATGTTCACAAATGAGCTCTTCACCGACATCCACTATTTGTTCACTATTTCTGGAGTTGTCCTCTCTCCATTTACGCAGCTTGTCTCTCATCTCTGCAAACAAAGATGTTATGTTAAACAATAAGGTCATGTGTAAATAAACACTGTGTAACAAGCCTGTCCTTTAATACATGATTTGGGATGATCTTATTTGAAGCAAAACGGTTAAGTATTCTGTGTGTGTGACAAGTTAAGTATAATATAACAATGCTGTAAAGTGCAATAATATTTCTACCTTTGAAGATGATATGAAAAATGAATGCATTTTCTACCCACTACCGTTGTGTAAGTGCCGTCAGTACACTAGGAAGTGCAACACGTTATTACGTTATTATCCCTGTCAGTCTTACTAAAGGATCAAAATCCTATTCACATGTACCTATGGCTAACATTAGCCGCTGTCTGGCTAACGCGCTGCACACAGGAGACGATCTGAATACAGACAGACAGAGTCACCGGCTCGACATCAGGTGCAACTTTGATGTAAGCAAAAACAACCTTAAAAACGACGGTTATCGAGCCGTTGGCGCTCTACTGTATGGATAGACACGGTAGGTTAGCTCACAATGCTAACTAGCATTAGCTCAGCGCTTCAATTTGACTTTGTCAGTTTGTATTTTAGTCAGAGTGGGACAGCGACGACTCTCTCCTGCAGCCTTACACGGACACAAACGTCCCCAGGGGCAGTAGCACATTAATAACAGAGACGTTTGACCACGGCATATGTTATATTAAGTCTTACCTTCCCAACCCACATCGTACATCTCTGATACCGACGCCATCTTTCTTCTTTAAACAACACACGTTATGCTACGTCACTGAATTTATGTCTGTAGGCGTTGCCTTAACACACGACCACAATGACAAAATAACAATAATTATAATTAGTATTATTATAATAACAATGTAATAGCATATCATAATAACATTATTATTACTGGTGCCATGACTCTTTCTGTTTTTATAAGGAGAAGTGATGAGGTTAATTTAGAGATGATAAATATTGACATCAACAGAATCAGATGTTTTGTCATTTTGGTAAAATTCCTCCCACATTATAATTCCGTTACACAGTTTTACACCACAGTTCAATTGCAGTGTTCAGCAGTAATCTACATGCAGCTGGTAGGTTACAGCAGGCCTTTACAATGCGGATGATGTCATTTTCTCAAGCTCCTACTCCATTTTCATGTAATTCCTCTCCAAAGCATTGGATGGGAAAGTCAGCTGAGCCTAGAATCTATCATTTGTCTTCTGTAAATATGTGCTTTGCAAGCACATTTACACTGTTTTCCCTCAGGAGCCTCTGTGAATCTCATCCCCTTGCTATATATGCTTGCTTACACACTTTTTCTCTTACCACATTAGGCACTTGTTGATGTGGACTCAGCATAGACTTGCTTACAGAGACATTTCATAAATCTAATGTCATTTCCAGTGTTGCTCACTGCACACAGCCCCGTTTAGCTATGTTCTGGTGTTGGAGGGCAACACCGTCCGAAGGCCTTATTATAAAACAGCCAAGCATCAACAGCAATAGGCAAGTGCAAGTGTACGAAGGAACGATTAAATGTCAACGCCTCTTTCAGGAAAACAAAAAACAACAATATGCACTGTTAAAAATTCCGCTCAACTTCGGCCATCTGTGCACTTGTCATTTTCGAGTCTGCACATGGCAGTCGGTTGATATGTGGTTGGGTTTTTTTAGCTGGAACTCAAAATACCAAGGAAACCACATTAAAACAATCATACACTCTCCTCCGGGCTACAGGGCTTCCCGTCTGCCAAGGTGCCACTGAAGGCTAGGGCCCTAATATTGACCTGTAATAAACACCATGCCGTGGGTGTGACTCTTGGGGTTTTTGGGACAGGACGGTAAAAGTGCTCTATGAACACGCCGTCTATAACTCTGAGATGCAGCTGCATGTGGTGGTGGTGAAAAAGGCATCTCGACATAAGGCGCCTGTTTAACTTGGAGCAGCTCCCTTGTACAGAAATGTCACAATATGGGAGATCAATTGCAGCCATCTGAAAGCCCAAATTGTGCTACTTGACTGTTGCTTACGTAGGTTTCCATGCTCTGGTAGCCCCCACATATGGCACATGGGACAAGCATATATATATTTTCCTTTTCGGTCTCCATGTATGAAGAAGAAAAAAAATAAAAGAAATATTCCAGTAGAAACACTTCGCAGCCATTATATTTTGATTCCTGACAGAAGCAATCAGAGTTGGCAATCTCTAAAATGAACATTTATGGACTAAAAATTGAGGTAAGGTCGAGGTGCTCTCTGTGGTTTTGAAATGGTTCCTGTTCCATCTAGATTTCTTTTTTGTTGGTGTTGTACAGCGGGTTGCGGAAAATGAAGACAGATGCAATTAGCAACAATGTTTGGACTCAGCCCTCTGGAGCCGGCGGCACCGTGTTTACTTTGAAATCTGATTAGGTCCCATGTCTGACCAAGTTGCTTTCACCTCATTGCGAATAACTCTGTACAGATGACTCCAGCACACTTTGCCTCTGACGGACTCCCTCTATTGCACCTTTGACCTCTCCCATATCCTGAGTGAGAGGCCCTGAGCGGGAAATTATGACACATCATAATTAGGCTTCCTCACTCTCTTGCTCTTCTCCATCTTGGCTTTGGTGTCAAGAACAATATTCAGCCCCCTGTCATACCGGCGTCATGTCGAGAGTTGACATTTCTTACACAGTACTAACCCTTGGATGTACTGCTCCCCTTACCTTATCTTACCTTGTAGCACAAATGCTTCTTGTAGATCCGAGTATTACCACATGTAGTTTAATATGTGAATGATGGATTGGGTGTAATAGCCAATCATCTCATTTCATTACATTTGAACAAGGATATAACCTTACAATGCATGAAACAATCCCAAGCCAAATACAGCCCAGACTGTAGGTGATGTGCCATATTCATCATAAAGGGGGACGGTGACGGACAGACAGCATAGGTTGATTTCCACATGAACACACATTTCTCTGCTCCCCCTGGAATATATTACAGTACAAATGTAATACCAGAGCACTTTATATTTGAGTCTAACTTTACTTAACACAAACTTTACTACAAACTTATTAAAGTGAAGTTTGGTCTCGAAGAGAGGATTTGGCTGTTACATAACAATTATGACACCTCTGAGCCAAGTATTGAATTCTCTTTCTCTGCGGTATCCAAGAATCACATCATCTTCATTCTACATTGCGGCAGCTGATGGAGTGTTAGTCATTCAAGCAGCATTTTGTGTGTTGGTCCCACTAGAAATATAAAGCACTTTCACGTCCTCTCAGGGGGTCTGTGTTGAGGTTTGACTTTCATTGAAGTCATGGCTTTACTTTACTGGTCTTACTTTCTTTCCCTTATATCTCATATTTAGAATGGTTTCATTTCATTGCCCTCCACTCTGCTGCACAAATGCGCACAATAGCAATTATTAAAGAAATGTTATATCCGCAGGAAGAGGAATAATCCAATCCCTCCCCCATGCAGTGGAGGCCTGTAACTAAACAGCATAATCTGGAGTTATCAGATTTCACCTACTTCTGGTTAGAATGTTCACGACCACAAATTCGGAGATAGCGCCATGTTCTCCGTAATGTCATGTTTTCCGAGAAAATTGCATAGGAAGAGTGAAGTTATGCATAACGAGGGGAGCGAGCATGGGAGCAGGGCTCGTTGAGGAAGGATTAGCGGGTCAAATATTGATCGAGTTCCCTGTGTTGCTGATGTGAGTACAAGTCGCTCCTTGTTTGTACAGTGGACATGTGTTGCGCAGATGTTCTGCCATACTCTGTGCCATTGGGTTCTCTGCGAGTTTACATTGTTTTCTGGCCCGTGGGCCTGGTCGATAACCTTCATCCCATTGAGTGTGACAGCGCTGAAGTCAGCACCGGAGTCTGAATCAGGAATGTGGGCCGCTGATTTATAACCTGACACACACTCAGAGCGAGGTGATGCATTTCTAAAAAGTTTACAAAAGAATAATAGAAATTCATGCGAGATGCTGGAATTCGGCTCTACAGCAGAGATGCTTGGCTTTGCAACATCCAGCGCCGGGTCATTTGTCTTCCGATCCTATTGATTTTTTATTTTGACAGATATTAGAATGAGGCCGGTGGTGGGTGTCTTTGGCAGTGTCATCTCCTCTACCGCTCTTCAAATCATTTGTCGACCAAGAAAGCGTTCACGGAACTGGAGAGCTGAGGTTTTTCTTGGAATATTTGCCCCATCACTCCAGCACCCTTGAAGAATATCCCATTAAGGCAGAGGAGTATTTCCTGCAACTGAAACATGCAGAATGATGGATGGCACTTGCTGAAATTCATTGGTGTTCATGACAAGATCACAGTATTGAAGCTGAATATCATGCGTGTTCAAAGCCTTCACTTCATGCAACTGCTTCACGCAACAAAATATACACATGCTTTAATTTACAGAGACAGAAATGGTGGGTGAATTGTTTATGTTTGCGCCACTTTTATGGAGTCAAAGCTTTGATCAGGCTTTTGTTCAAACCTCTTCGTGCAAGAGCCTGGCTGGGTAGTATGGGTGTTATAGTATGGTTTATGGCCCATAATGCAGAACAGAGCATGCAGAGCAATCGAAAGTTCGACAAATGAGGAGTTCATTGTACAACTGATTTGGGTTTTGTGAAGTCCTTGACGGTGATCTTCCTCTTTGGATTCCACAAATGTGTCACAGTGCTGAGCACACCAGATTGACGGAGCTGTGGCAAAGCAGAGGAAAGGAGATGATCCCAGTAGTGGGCACACAGGAAGAATCCAAATGAAGAGTTTGGCCAAACCCTGTTATCGCAGAAGTAAACGGACAAACTGGCACACTGAACCAGGTTGTAATTTGGAGTGACTGTGAACAATAGCTTAGCCTTTGTCTCAGTGGAATTGCATGACATTTTGGGAAAAATGTTTATCGTGTATGCTACATGTGCAACTATAGCTATTTTCCTAGCTTATCATACATATTTGAATATGGAGGAAACTGGAGGATTGCTGGCTTTGTCCAAGTGTAACAGCATCCACCTACCAGGATCTCTAAAGCCCACAAATATATGCAGTATACTGTATATATATATATATAATTAGATTTGTATGAAAACTGTTCCAATGTAAAAGTTGTGGTTATACGCAGGGTTTTGGGGTCAGACTATTTTTGGTACCCAATTCCCACATGACGGTATTTATGTCAGTGCATACATGAATATATATGTATGTGCACTTCACTGCAGGGTCCCGTTTTTGGGGGTTTGATGAGGACACAGTAATCAGTCGTATCATCGAACTCTGCAAATGCCCAAACTGTCAACAATTTCTTGAAGCAGCTGGAACATTGAGTTTGTTTGTTCTAATCAGTTCCCTACACTGTCTTCCTCAGTTTCAGTAGGTTGTATTTTACAGTATAACCTGATTTAATTTCCCTCCCACCAGATGCTCCCTCCTGCAGTTTACTAGTCATATTTGATACAAGAAATGTTGCGATAAATTGTCCAGTGTAAGAAAACTGCCTGAATGAGCCAGATGAGCTTTATTGATTTTTTCAATCAGTCCTTGCTCATTTTATCAACTCTCTTTTGTCAGGCCCATGTTCAGTGGTTACAGTATTTTGCAAGATCCAGTATATCCTCTATCTTAGACTTCTTTTAACAATTTGTAAAAAAAATCTGATCAAGGGCAAATGTACTGGGTTAATATAACGTGTTTTTGTGAGATCAACAGCATAAAACTATAAGTGTGACATCAGGAAAGAGCAGAAAGAAATCAGAAGGAACACATGAGAATAAAGGAAAGAGAATCCCCAAAGTGTCTTACAAAATACTACCTTCCAAGCACCTTTTTTTAAAATAAGGATCAGCTATCTGAAACAAGAGAAACCATTGCAATTTGGGCCTCCCAGCAGTGTTTAAAATACATGATTTCCTGTCATTGTGGATTTAGCCTGTGGTTTTTGACTTATCTGAGAATTCTTATTGGCTTTGCCTGCACCAGTGAAGATTTTCCCCCTGCATCTTAGTTCTATATTGTGTAATAACAAGTATTATTGTCTGCAAATAAAACTTGAAACTGAAATAAACTAACACAACACAAAAAATGAATAATATGATGCCGTTGTTTTTTACGAGGAACAATTACTGAGTTGTGTTTTGTTTGATTTATTGTGCACTATAGAAGGTTTTCTTGTTAAGGGACTATAGAAAATATTGCTTACTTTTGGACTTTGAACCATCTAAACAATGCGACACCATCTGTACAACATGTCAAAATAATATGTGTATGTAAATGATCTATTAAGCAACACCAGGTTACTTCTACACATCATTGGATGTAACTCCAAGGAGCACACCAGTGGCAGACATACCTGACCTTCATCATCATGGTAACAATAACAAACACACTGTCAGTGATGTGGAACGGTCACGGTTTGTTTCGGTTTAGGCACAAAACCGGCTTGCTTAATTTTAGGAAAAGATCATGGTTTGGGTTAAAATAAGTACTTCCTCAACGTTACAGGGCCTACATCGTCATGGTTACGAACATAAACACACGTTTTAAGTTGTGGAACGGTCATGGATTGAAGAAACAATGCTGACTATCAGTTTCACATGGGAAACAAATTGTGGTTTCCTGTGTGAAAGTTTTGTCAGTCCATCCATCCATCCCAACCTCCCAACACAGATTTAGTCGTTCTTCAAGGTACGTCACTTGACACCTATGTTGTCGTCATTATTGCTATAGCCATTAGAGGGCACCTAACAATAACTTTCAACTATGGGTCATAACAAGTTTCTTGCACAGATGAACTACTGGCTTTTTTTTTATGAACGTCTTGTTCAATCATGTATCCCAGTTTGAAGCTTGATATTGAACCGCAATTGCACCAGAAATCAATGAAACCCTCATACAAAGACAGAACTGCTCACCTGTGTATGGCATAATGTACCTTTATGAACCATGGTGCATGTGCAAGTCTTTTTGATGTAGCTACCTTTTTTTGGACTGTATTGCTTTACATTACATATAATAATTTAGCACTATGATTACTTTTGTGAAACAACACTAAAGCTTAGAAGCTAAGAGCTTAGGGTTACATCTGCAGGTGTCACAGCTCTGTGGAATAAGTGCAACAGGAGCGCAAAGTAATTACTCATCCAGCATATTCAGTTGTATGGAGGTGTAGGGGAAGAGGTGCTCTCAGCAAAGATGAGTCTTCAAGAAGTAACTCGTTCCACCATTGGGCAACCACAAATGAGAACAGTCTGGACTTTGATTGCACTGTATGCAAGGATGGCAATGCCAAAAGCATTCCTTAGAGAAATTTAATAGCTATAACGATAGAAACTAATTTGCAAAAAAAGCGTTTTTTCTATTTTATTTTTCTATCATCATCATTTGTTACATTTGCATATTTACTTCAAGTATATAACATTTTAGGCAGGGATTAAAAAGTGGAAGACTCAACTCGTTGGTACAAACACACAAAGAAAACGTGAACAAGAAGAAATGCACACAATATCTTTCTTAAGACATTGGTAAAAAACTTGTGTATATAGGAAACTTTAACACAGGAGATACTTTGCTGTGACCCTATAAACTTCGCAGCAGAAAAACTGGCTGAAGCTTTTAAGTCTTTCAGGGAAATCTATGATGAAACAGAGGTTGAATGGGTGACTTCTTTTACTGCAGAAAGACACACGGGAGGCAGAGTAGAAGCTGTGTTTTCTCTCCCTTTTCTTTTTCTTTTAAAGCGAACTGCCACTGAGCCAAAGCTGACTGTGTCAGAAGCACCCAGTAAAACAGCATCTGGCCATGGTGAGTGGTGTCTGTTTATGACTCATTTCTACCTGCTGTCAGGCAGCAGGCAGAAGTGAGAGTGGAGGAGAGCGAGCCCAGTGGTAACAAGGGCAGAATTGTGTGGGGATACAAGACAGTGCTGTGTGGTTGTCAGGAAAACGAGGTAGTAGTAAAGCCTATTAGAGATGGGTCATTTAGTAGCTGATATTGGCTGTTGTCAGCCGGGTATGGTCCACACATGGGCATCTTTATGAGGCAGCTGGTGAAATGAGAAGCGACGAGAGGGGATGGTTCATAGGCATAGAAAAAAACATGCGAACCTTGTGGAAAGTCAAATGATTGGAAATGATCTGGTTGTTTTCATTCAAATGTAGCTGGCTGGTAGGTGTGGGTTCATCATGACTACATTTGTTCTCAAATGGTTTTAGTCTCATAAAGAAGTCACACACAGGCGGAGGAGAAAATATTGGTGGTGTCTGGAGGAAAGCCTATGTTTTCACATTCAACAAAACGTTCTGTTGGATCCCTCTCATAAGTGAAATGTTTCACTATATCAACACCACAAGGAAATTATGAGGGGTTTGAAAGGTTTACAAGTTTCAATCATGCATCCTTCTCAGGAACCAAAATAAAGTTGTAAGCGCTTTAGGTGCTAAGGTATAAAAGGGTAAATACATATAAAAGCTGTGGTGCTCCAACATGCTTGGTACATCCTGCCAAGTACCTTAAATGAGAATGCTCAAGAGGACACCAATTCATTCATTAATTCATTAGTCATTTAAATACCAAGGATCTATCTATCTATCTATCTATCTATCTATCTATCTATCTATCTATCTAGCACTTAGCGTTGTTTGTTAATCACTTAGCCTATTATTATAAATTAACATGTATACATGTACAGCTATACATCTTTCTATACAGCTAAAGTATAGATGTATATATGGGGTGGCAGTGGCGTAGTCTGTCAGGCACACGCATTTGGAACCGGACATCGCTGTTCTCTGTGGGCAGCCACCTCACCACCATGTACAAATACCATGTATTTGCATATGATTGTTTGACTGTCTGTAGTGTGTGTACAACATTAGAGTGAAGAAACTGAATTTCCCCATTTTGGGACTAATACAGGTGTTCTTTCTTTCTTTTCTATAGATCCATACGGCCATCTCTGTAAAATCATGACATCGCCGGTGATTGGTCCATTCTTCTGTTTACGTCACCACCACATTTCCGCTTCCCTTTCCTCGGATCAAAGATGGCGGAGTACGACCTCACCACTAAAATTGCCCACTTTTTAGACCGTCATCTCGTTTTTCCTCTGCTGGAGTTCCTGTCTGTCAAAGAGGTACGCAAATTATTATCATTATCAGGCTTCGGCCGATTTTTTTGATAAATGTAGGAGGTATTTGTATGTTTTCAGCGATTGTTACAGCCACGCGCGAAGGAGCTGGCCACATTTCGGCAGTTTCGTAAAGATCCCATCTTATCAAGCCGGAAATATAGCTCGATCATTTCAAAGTAAAAGCGTGAACAAGTCAATATTGATAGAAACTTTAATATAACCATCGATAACAAATGCATACAAAGATGCAGAAAACATGTTATCGAATAGATTGAGTTATGCTTTGAAACACGAGCTACCGTGACGAACGCTTTACTTTATGTATGTATTATGCCCTGCTTCGTTTTCCTGAAGATTTCCTTTCGTTTTAAATTGAAAAGTACAACACCGGAAGTCATAGTGTTTCTTTGTGGTTAGCTTGACTTTGCTTTTAAGCCGCTATACGCCATGTTGTATTCAGATGAGCTACACATGATCGTGTACATTTAGACGTTGTCTTTAAAGTATTAAACGGTGCTCCGTTGGTGTTGGTGCTCGTGAACACACTACTACACGTTTTATACATTGTTTTTTGTCGCCACAGTGTTGATATGTGGGTTTTTTGGCCAAGGGGAGGGTGTATATCGAGCAATGAATCCCCAGCATGCTAGCTAAATATGACAAACGGAAAATTGGCTATATAAAAATGACCCATAGAGTATCCAGTGTTCGACATAGTTGTAAAATACTGTGTGTATATATATATATTTATTATACTGATATTATTCAATAGCACGGATGTATTCTTTAACGCTGCTTAGAGCACTTAATACAGCTACACCGGTCAACAGACCCCCTGAACGCTAACGCTAGCGTTTGCAAGCTAACATGATGGTGAATTCACTGTGTACTGTCTACTTTGTCTTAACCCTAAGTAACGTAAACAATAGCCACTTATAATAGCGTGTATGATGTAACGTCAGATCGCCATATGTGAATGTAGATGTTAGCGTTCAAAGATTGACGCATTGATCATGACCACGGGGACATGTGGAAGGAAGGCCCCATCATAAGTTATGAATGAATGGGAAAAAAGGCGAATCTCCCTGCCCTTTAAATATTATGCAAAATACTGTAACATATATATTTGTACCTTGTCATTTTTTGGAAATGCAATATATCTGTCTTTGTTAGGCCCCTTTGATCAAATAGGATGTAACTGCAAAATTAAAAAAAATCTAAAACACCTCTGTTATCTATTTTTCTCTTTGTCCCTTAGATTTACAATGAGCAGGAGCTGCTTCATGGAAAACTGGACCTACTCAGTGAAACAAACATGGTGGACTTCGCCATGGATGTGTACAAAAGCCTTTATCCTGATACGGATGTTCCCCATAGTAAGCCTTGACACATGGTGCACAAACACTCATCCTCACATTCATCCACATTTCTCCTGCATTATCGCACATCACAACAGGCAACACACCACTCACTCCATTCAGAATTTATTTACCACTAAACTTGGTTTGACAGCATTTTTTAGTGCAGAGTCAAAGAAATTGCATGTGTTGGTTTCTGTTTTTGCTGTTCATAGCCACTGATGGTCTTTATCCTCCCTGTTTAAGCTCTGAGGGAAAAGAGGACAGAGGTTGTGGCCCAGCTCAAGCAGCTGCAGTCAGAGACGGAACCTATTGTGAAAATGTTCGAGGACCCAGAGACAACAAAGCAGATGCAGTCCACGAGGTAAAGGCTGAATTATAAAAAAAAAAATCAAGAGTAAGATCTCTCCTCATTATGTGATTATTATATGTGAACTGATTTTATGTAGGATTTTATGATCCTCCATGAGATCGTGTATTTAATGTTCTCTTGCCAGACAGTCTATGGAGCTCTTTTTTAAATGAAAAAGACATTGAGCCTTTTCAGTGCTTTTTCAGAGAAAAGTCACCGTAGATAGAAGTAAAAAGAGACAGACACACAAAGTTGTGGTTAACTTTATTAAGATTTTTTTTCTCTACAATGATTAAAATAGTTTGGTCATATTTGGTCTTTTTTCTTCTCTTTGTTTCTTGGCAAGAGTGTGTATAGTTAATCAAAAGCATTTTCCATTTTCATCTCTCTTCAGTTTGCACTGCTTTATTATAGTTTATTTTAGTTGGGCAGTAGACATATGTTTATTTAAGCCATAGATTTGCAGGAACTGTTACGTGAGATCTGAAGACAGATAATAGCAACATTGACTTAGCACATGTCTGTGTTATTGTTAGTTTGCTGTCAGCGTGGACTGTGAGGAAATCTTCCTTTTGGATGAGGAATCACAAGTCTATCTTAGGTTATACATTCTTTTTTTCCCCCCATACCATCAGATTTGTAAAACAATGGGAAACTCATCTGGGGTCAATAATGAATTCTTGTTTAGGCCAATGGATATGTAGCAGCTTTATTTCACCATTATGGCCTAAACTATACTTGATGTAGTCGCTTGTTTTTTTTTTAACATTGTGTCTGGATTAGAGGATTATCAAGCACTTTTAAAGAGAAATTGGTTGCTAGATGAACCACAGTGCACTGTTCATTGGGGTTAATACACAAAGAGATCCACAAAGCATTTTACAGGGTAATATAACCTATTGGTCTTGGGACTTTTATTGAGTGGTTAGCCTGTAGGCTTTATTTGGACAACTACTGAAGCCAGAAAACAAGCCCAGCCATCATAGTAAATCGTGTTATTATCATATCTATAAACAGTCTGTCATTATTACACTGTGGATTATGATCACCATAAGACTGATGTATGATTTATGATCTCATTTGTTTGGACTTGTTAAGCAATGAAACCACTTTTGGGTTTTTGAGTCTGTATGCCGCTGGTGGCTTCCTGACTTTCTCAGTGCAGAAGGTGGCAGTAATGCGGCTTTTTCCTGAACACATGACATTTGTTGTACATTTCAACATCACTCTCATTTAAATGATAACGACACATGAAAAGTTAAACATCAAATACTTTGTGTCCTTGTTATAATGCATATATTATTCTATTGTATATCCACAATGTGGTTTGACGACACATGGTTTAAAACATTATCATATACATTTGTATGTGTATATAGTTGCAATAGGCAATTACTGTGTTCTAAATGTATTTTGCTCAACACGTTTTCAAAGGAAGCTGCTCAGGGGACATAACTTGGGAGTGTTTACACGTTGTCCTTCCTTAAACTCCAACCAGTCCCAAAGCTGCACACAAATCTACCTCAGGCTAAATGAAATTCACTAAACACACATCGCACGTGCCAGCAAATGCGTTTGTACATTCACATTCTAAAAGTATGCGGATCCTAAAATGACACATAGTTTCAGTGTGGTGTCCACATAAATACCAAGATTTTAGGTCACAGGAAAAGTTGTAAAATGCCGTATGGATGAAACAGTGTAGAAATGCCAGAACATTCCTTAACTTTAACAAAGCCATGGAGACCGTGCTGAGACATAATTTGTTAGACATGGCTAGTATAGAATTTTAGTAGTCAAACCAAATGTAATAAACAGCCCATCGCACTGTTTTAAAAGTGAAATGGTCTTCATTTATGTTCAGCCCTTGATTTAGACCAGAAGTGGAGAAAATATACCTGAAAGGAGTTCCAAACACCAGGATGTCAGCCAAACGGCGACTCAAGTTAAATGGCCTCTAACTACAGGAACTGTCTTGCTTCTCTTTTTTTCTTTGCAGAGATGGACGAATGCTCTTTGACTATTTGGCGGACAAACACAACGTAAGTTGGCCTGATTTGCTGACATCTCACTTCTGCACTGCATTTCCCATGGCTCTTGTGTGAACCCACGGTTGTTTTAGGGAGCAAAGTGGGAGGGGCCGGCTGAGCAGGGAAATGCAGAATTACTTCCCAAAACCCTTAACTCATTTTCAGGCTTTGTATGGCTTGCACAAATTCTGCGGACATTTACATTCTGTGGTGAATTGTTAAGAATAAACGGAGTAGCTCGAGACTCATGGATCGGGCCGCAAGAATGCCGGAGGTTCTATATTTACCGGGATGTTTGGCTTCTTGCCCTCCCCTCCATGGGTCCCCTCCCACTCCGGTATCCCGCTGACCTGCCTGCTGTCCTCAGTGCACCTCCACACTGCTCAGGCTCCGGGGCCCACAGCCTGCTGTGGGGAATGGCCCAGGCAGCTTCGAGCACCCGCCGCCTGCCACAGTTATACTGAACCCTAGTCAATGGCCTGACGTCAGTGCACGCAGCTCGGAGGCACTGGACAGCAGGAAGGGCAGTTAAATATGGGAAGACACGTAGGCTTGAAATGATAGCCCTATATATACATATGCGTAGCTAATTTAGTTCACATGACCACTTCTTGGCAGATTTGCTCCAAAAGTTAAATCCTCTCGCCATGGCAAAATACCACCAATATGATATGGCAGTGTTTACTCTATATCTCATTTAGCACTGGTGTGCCACCGCAGAGGGGAAACTATTTAACTGCTGTAAATAAACCTGAAATCAAATCTGTTGTAGCCTAGATGTTTGAGTACATTTTATTTTGATGCTTTTAAACAGTTAAAGGGCCAATTTTTGTAGTCACCAACGCTGCATTAGATTACATAGGATTTACAATGTTTTAATTTCAAAAATATGCTCAAACATTGTTTAACTGTTTCTGGAAGGATTAACATTTTTGTGATTATTGATACACTTTCCCTTTTTTCAAACTCACAGTTTCGTCAGGAGTACTTGGACACACTCTACAGATATGCCAAGTTCCAGTATGAGTGTGGAAACTACTCTGGTGCTGCAGAGTACCTCTACTTCTTCCGTGTCTTGGTAAGTTTTCAAATTTTATCACGCACATCCGAAACCAGTTAACATTAGCAATGATGTTCGCTGACAACTAGACACCTCACTTTACAGAGTGCCTGTGGTGTTTTACTGTCTTTATTTATCGAAATGGGTCGTAGCATTTCTCTCACATATTAAAATTGCACACCACATTGTTTGCCAAATAGTTTTAATTCCTCAAAGGGCCAACGCTTGAATGGAACAGGAAAAGAAAAAAACACTTAGATTTAATTGAATGTGAAAAGCTTACGTCATTGCCTATTCGATTCCCTGCACGTCGTCTGTGTTAGGAGGAGACTGCTGCTGCTGCTTTTGGACTTGAGTCTGATCTTTAACTGGGCCAAGTGATCAGTGGCAGACTGCATAATCTGTCTGTGGTCTTCTTGAGGGGAGGGCCTCGGTAGACAGTTCATTGATTTGAGTGCTGTGGCCAAGAGTCCCTTGTCACGACCTCTGAGATTATGGTGTGCTTAATTATGCAAGGTATCTCTTGTTTAGCAAGAAGAAGGTCCCGCACGTTTCGCAAGGTGTTTCTGAGAGGGTGTGTGCATGTGATGGGCTGGGTGCGCTTCCCTTCCTGAATATAAGAAGACAAGCCAGAAGGAAAAGGCAGCTTCTTATGTTACAAAAAGTTTGATTCAATCATTAATAGATTTATAATCACAGATAAATATTGTTAAAAAACAGATAGTAGCAAAGTATGTTTTGCTGAGGAAGATAATTATAGTTCGCGGCGAGCACTGGCAGAAAGGCTTGTTGCTGCACATGCACACTCCCTATTTCCTCTATAACAAAGACTTGTTGCCTTGGTCTGGAGTTTGTGGCTTCTCTCCCTTTTCCCTCAGAAATGGGTAAAAGCTTAGCGAGGCGTTGGGAATGGCCCTAGGTGCAGTTAAGACTACGAACAGTGTTGCCCCTTCTCAAAACAGTAGCCCCTTTCATAATCTAGGTTGGAATCATTGAATGGGTGGTCTAGATGGAGGTGTCTAAATGCGTAAAGATAACATGAAGTTTTAATTTTGTGAAAGGTGGCATCCATTGATTTTTAGGGTGGTCTTTTTTAAGATTTCTGAAACTTAAGAACAGTTTGACTGTTGAACTTTATCGTCTGTTTAAAGGCCAGTCTACAAATGAAGATGCAGACAAGCCGAGGCTGCTGCACATTGTCATTTTTATTTTTAAAGAGGTAGAAATCTTTTTCATGGACCTGCTGAGAAACCACCACCTCTTAGGTTTAAGGCGCTGGGCCGCTGTCAACTCTGTGACATTAAGGGATGCGTGATTCGTCCAGGGCAATCCCTTCATCGGCTGTGCAAGCAGCACCTTCTGCGTGGTGTCACACTCTAAGGCTTGTTCAACATCATTTACTCAGCTTCTTTAATCTTGTATCTACCCCGTTGATAACTTTGGTTATTGCTCCATTTGGAGTAGAACCAGGTTTCAAGCGGAACTGTAACAATTTCTCACCCTTAGTGTGAACTTAGTGTAAACATCAAGTGTTCTTAGATTCAACTCCACTGAATGGCCTATGATGACCAGTGGAACCAGCCTGCATGGTTGGTGGTTTCCCCGTGTCACTTACTTGTCCTCTTGCTTTTGTTTGTCTTTGGTACAAAATGTAGCTTTTGCGGGAAAGCCAGGCCTCGTGCCAAAACCAGCCCAGAAAGAACGAATCAGCACGAATCAGATCAACATTTTGTCTATTCATTAGAATGAAAAACATTAAGACCCTCTTTTGTTCCTCCTCTAATTGGCATTTGATACTGCACTACGTTGCCTCTTGTCTTTCGTATGTCTGTGACTCTGGCTCGTCATGCACATTCAGTATGCTGGAGTGTCCTCTCCCGAAAAGCTTGGCAGTGGCCCTATCCAAGGATGAACCCACTTCACTAGAAAACAACCCTCTTAACCCAAAGCAGTCGGGTTCTCCACTTGATGGGTTTTTAACTATTCTGCTCAAATGTGTGGAAGGAAGAGTTGCGTCTTCAAAGGCTTGCAGTGGATATGTCTCACTGTTCCAGCAACAGTTGTTTATGGCTTTGCAGCTCAGTCTAAATAAACCAAAATGGCTCTAATTGAGCTATGATGTTCGACGTTCAGCATAGTGTTTTTTTAACCCCAGAAATGGTTAGCCTGTTAGGTCTGTAACTAAATATTTGTTGCTTTCCTTTGACAATGCAAGGGGCTTTTAAGATGGAGGGGGGTGAAAGTAGAAATGGATTTCATGAGTGGGAGCCTGTGAGCTCCTCTCCCCTGCTCTCCTTTTTTTGTGTTTGTCGGACCTCCCGTCCTCACAGGCCCCTTGTCTGTCGCTCCCTCCCCCATATGGGAGAGGTGAGGCTCCATAAAGTAATTTAACGTGGGAAACCTAGTCAATTAAACGAGGTAAGCCAGCCTTGCAAAATCCATGCCTCAGGTCTTGTTACAGTGTGGCCTTGCCCAGAAAAGAGCAACTTATTCATATCATCACTTAATGCAGGGATTGAATGTTAAGAATAAAGATTGAGTATCCCGCCGGATCCCCAGCACAGTCCATTTATTGTTGCTGGTCACTCAGCGAAATGTGCCCGTTTCACAAACCAATGGAAACTTTAGGTAACTGCTGGAAAAACCCAGGTATTGAAACTTTTCTAGCGTGGCCACTAGTGAAAGCCAGACTGTGTTTTTGTGTGTGTGTGTGTGTGTATGTGTGTGTGTAAAAAGCTGCCATAATGACCTGGAGGTCAGCCAAACGTAGCAGGCAGGGACTTCCAAGAGAGGGAAAAACTAACAAACAAAACAAAACACTTCAACAGATGAAACCCTGACCTTTATCCCAGCAGTGGACAGAGTATTTTTTTTCCTCGATCTTGCAATACTGATCTCTCTTTTGACTTCTCAAATTAAAAAAAACAAACAAACTGCGTTCCCCCTCGGGAATATATCACCAGAGGTTTTTCCAAACATTTACTCATACCTGCGATCGTCTCATATTCTTGCAGATCTTTTGAAATGTTATCAGAGGGTAACTGGTCATTGCCAAGTTGGAATGAAAAAAAACTCTTTATATCGGAATCATTTTCACCAATTTGTGGGGCTCCAGCGGAAGCCTGTTCTTTTTTTAGAGTTTCCTCTGCTTGTGCATCTGTCGTGTCTCACGGTCCACTTCAGTGGCTGTCCGTCAGTGTACGGGGGTGTGTGGTTAGCATCTAGGTTTCTCTGGCCGCTCAGCAGACACCCACCCCGACTTCCTGCTTGACTCATGTCACTGCGCCTGGTGTTTGCCGTTATCGTGAGCAACTGTGGCACAGAGTTTTTCCCATGCGGCCCTAGGGTGTAGTCCAGTGTCCACTGCCGAGTGATTGCACTGCCGAGCTTCAGAGGCATTCTCAACCTGTGTTTGATTTACCTGATTTTTGTTGGTTGTTTTATCCTGTTCTGGAAATCAGAAACAGTAGCCTGCGACATTTTTCAGAGTGATTTTCTCCACCGAGACATGTCTTGTTAGTGTCAGTTCATATCTCATTTTAATTACCTCGTGATAATGACAGAGTTACGGAAGGTCAGCGCAGAGGCAATGTGCAGACAGCGTCTCCTGCCACTGCCTAAAAGTGTGTCTGCCCCATCATTTAGACAGATTATTATACTTTCATGTCGGCCATGCAGTTCATTTTCCATTTAATTGCACAATTTTGGCTTGTAGGTAAACCAAACATCTGGTGTTGGATTTTCTGTTTATACATAAGTACAGTATTATGTAAATCTGGGTAAATGTTACCTACTGCAAGAGTATGGCCTATTCAGGGATAGACTTTGGCATCATGTATAGGGGATAGAAGTCTGGATATCGGGACCTCTGCTGCATGAGTTTTCGTCATTATGGGACCACGTTACTAAATCTCTGGCTTATTCTTTCCTGCAGACAAGTTAAATGTTTGCTGTGACTAGGCCCACCGTATAATTGGCATTGATTATAAGTCTATCATTGCTGATACGCAATTAGATTTGAGGACCTTCAACATTACACAACCAAGTGAGCTCCACTGCTATTAAGATGGTTTAGTTCTCGCAAATTGTTCAGACAGCACAGTGACACAAACATGCCTTGTACTTGATGTGGTCATTTTTAATGATCAAGTCGTATGGTCAGCTGCAGTGCGGTGGTTGCCCTATCTGAAAGTGCAGCAAATTTGGTCTTATAAGAAGCTAAACAGTCTTTCATCATCCTTTTCTCTTTTACTGTGGCACTCCATTCCCTTAGGATGACATAATTTAATAAAGTTATCCAGTATACATACAAATATCAGCCGCATCATGTAGCAGTGCCTCTGAAGCCTCACAAGCAGTGGTAATCCTGGCTCCCCTGTGTACATAAACAAATGCGCCTGAACATTTTGCCTTCTAATCGGCATTTAGTCTCTCAAACATTCAGGTTGTGTGTTGTATGTGTCATCAAATGTCCCATGTTTTGTGTTCCCAAGGTTCCATCCACGGACAGGAACGCCCTCAACTCTCTGTGGGGCAAGCTGGCCTCTGAGATCCTGATGCAGAACTGGGAGGCAGCCATGGAGGACCTCACCCGCCTGAGAGAGACTATCGATAACAACGTAAATGCCCCACTTCTCAGAATTTGATACCTCCATCTAGATTCCCTTACATAGACTTCATATTGACATTTCACTTTCAGCACTGCTCTGCTGTGGCATTTTACTCCTAACCCGCACGCACTCATCGGAGTACTTAGAACTTGGATTTTAGTATAAAGTGGTTGTCAGTGTTTGATTGATGGCCATGTAGTACGCAGGAATACTTTGCAAGGACTGGTTCTCTGTTCAAATAATGGCCTCCAAACAAATTAACAATTGCTTTTTTTTTCCCCTTTTTTTTTTTAAATCTGTCTCCTCTTGGCTTCTGTTGTACCCTTCTTCCCTTCCGCCCGCCTGGTCTTTGCCTGTCCAGTCCGTCAGCTCCCCGCTGCAGTCTCTCCAGCAGAGGACATGGCTCATTCACTGGTCGCTCTTTGTCTTCTTCAACCACCCCAAGGGCAGGGACAATATCATTGAGCTCTTCCTGTATCAGCCACAGTAAGTAGATTTATAATAAAATGTTACTTTTTCGTTTCTGGGCTTCACTTGCTCAACTGACGAGTGAATCCTTGCATATATTTTCAATGATTAATTTCCACTAAACAGGGATGACAGGCCAGGCAACATTTTGTAGCTTAGTTGAACCATGAAGTACAGTGAAACCAGCTTACAGCGATGGTTGATGTTTTGGAAAATTCAACCAGAAATCTGTCACTTAATACTACAGAGTCAACATCAAGTCTCCTGAATTATTTTGGTTACAGTTGTTTGACATACATTTTTTTTGTTTGTCTCCAGTTGTGATGTTGTAATGTGACCATTAGTACGTGATTTTCTTTTTTTGGTGGTGGTGTGATGGATATAGTACATATGTGGTTAAAGTATTGTGTCTCCACAATAACTCTCGATCCTGAAAGGATTTGGAATAAAAGGTCAGTCAGTCATTTCATACATGAACTTGATTTAGAGAAAACCATTTGCTTTAATAACACATTTTTGGGCGGGGGGCTTCTTGATGAACCCTGCTGGTATTTTTAAAGTGGTTTCAGAAGTGTGTGTTTTCGTGTGGTCTGTTTGCTCTCCAAGTGGAGAATGAGGCCATGTGTATTGCAGATCGGAAACTTTATACACTGCGTTAAAATTTGCACACCACCTATTTTGATGTCTTAGCTCCCTCCCCCCGTTCTGATTGCAGGCTTGTATAATTGTACCAATGATTGGGCTCCACAGACAGTATGACAGGCGACCACAACACAGCGCACTCAAATGTCTGGTTCCTTGACTTTTACTCAGTTTTTAATTTTATTGTGGATGATTAAGGAGGCCTGCCCAATAATTACTCTTGAAAAGCTCACCCTGCCATCTGTGTGGATAAACTGAGGTAGTTTTGTGTGCTTTGCAGTTTCACAGTCTCGAAACCTCATGTTTTCTCCGCTGAGGCTTGGCTCTGCTCTGGTTTCCCGTCTCTTGACCAGTACTTCCTTTGGCTAAAATTGGTGACCAGTGGCTGGCCTTCAGCTCCACGTTTGACCTCCCTTACCCCTGCAGTCAGCAGATGTTTGTCCAAAGCCCTGTTTGTGTATTGTCGACTAAATGCACTGGTCTTGGAGCAAAAAATACAAGGCAGCATCTGTGATACAGGTGCAACCTCGCAGAACGCTACTGCAGCAGTACATGTCGAATCGCTTGCATGCGTTAATCGTTCAGTTGTTTAACATGATTTTATTTTCTAAAACTGTGTAATGGGACATTGTTTCCCTGTCCCTATTGTGTTCCCCCACAATTCCCCCATGAAAAGTATTGTTTTTGGCTGCATGCCTCAGTAGCATCTTTAACAAACCAATGGATTTTTGGCCCAAAAATGGAGAGAAAAAAATATCAAGTCCCTTGAGTGGCGCAGGGTGAATGTCCCCGGATATGGTATGGTACAATGAGTCATGCAAGACTGCTTGCTATTGGACCCCCCCGCTCTCCTTGGAGAGTGAGTAGGTGTAAGTTAATCAGGAACACAGCACGGAGCATTGCGGTCTTCCACGGGAGTCAAGCAACTACAAAGGGAGGGAGGGAGGAGACGGCTCCTCTCAAAAAATAAAACCCAGTTGATGGTGGCTTTGCCCACTTCTGTTTTTAGACCAAACATCACAACTGCCACAGGTCCCCCTGTCCCTTTAATTGTTTCAGCTAATTAAACTGTCGTTGGCGCTTTTCCTCTGAACACCATGTGTTCCTCCGGACTTGGCTATGGGAGACCTGAAGGGGCCCACTCCACTTCCTGTGTTGTCGTTTAAGTGGGTCAGTGGGGGTTAAAGTGTTGCGTGACGTTCAAAGATACCTATCTGGAGTTCAGGTGATACCGTACATTTTGAGTGATTGTCATCCAGACAAGGACATTTGTGTGTGCTCAGACCTTATGTTGTTTTTACAGAACACAGTCTCCAGAGCTGGGGTGGGATTAGAACCCGGCTGTAACAACGTTGTGTCTCTTGTGTTCAGCCCTTAGCCAGTTGACCTTTGGTTGAAACATCAGTCCCTGGTGGATTTGGTTTCAGCTACTGGGCAGGTCCCTGCTCACTGATCTGTATAGTCAAGGTTCCCTTTTCCTCCTCCCACTCCTAGGACACTAATGAAAGAAGTGGCTTAAATCTGGGACCCCGTGTTCAGTAGTGAGGGAGTCCTGTCAGGACATTTACCAGTTCAGCTGCAGAGGCCTTTCCTCTGTTCCAAATGCCAGGAGCCCAATAACCAGCCAAAATGTTATATGATGTGTCCTTGTAAAGATCAAGTATTTGCTCTGATAAGTGATTGCATTTATTCTCCCTCATTCCAGATACCTCAATGCTATCCAGACTATGTGCCCCCACATCTTGCGTTACCTAACCACTGCGGTCATCACAAACAAGGATGTCCGGAAGCGTCGGCAGGTTCTGAAGGATTTGGTGAAGGTCATACAGCAGGTAACAGTTATCCTTATAAGCTCATCACTTATATAGGTCACACTAGGGGTGTTGCAATACTATTTTTTCTTTCCAATACGATTCCAATACTCTGAACTGTGATCTGATACCAGTGGACAGCTGTAATAGCGTATTTTAACAGCTGCATCCTAAAAACTCTGTATAGAAGTATTGAATCATTGTTAAAGCCTTTGACAGGCAAATACATACAGAGAATGAAGGACATATAGCTTCATTTATTATCTAGTTTCACACTGATCATTTAGATGAGATGGAAAAAGCACAAATCAATATAGGAATATAACAATTAATCAAATGGGTGCTGAGATTTGGGTTTCCGGCTGTATCTGAGGAATTCCCAGGTATTGTAACTGTAACATCTCTAGGCTATATATTCTAGCAAAGGTGAATAATACATCATGCAACCCAATCCCATCACTGACACTTGTTTTAAGAGAAGGGTGTGTATTTAGGAGTTTGGATCCAAGCTGTAGAACCCTTAGACCCATTACTTTTGATAAATGGCAACAAACTAACTGAATGCAATGTACTAAAGTCCTCACTACCAATGACGGCTCTCTAAGCACCGTCCTGGGTTGTGGGTAATCACTTAAACATGTGTGCATCGCTCTGTTCTATGGCCTCAGGTCAGGCTGCGACTCTTTCTGCAAGCATGATTTGCAACTGTTCAGAGTTCACAATATGCTTTTGCTCAAGTCCTTGTAAACTGTTGTGTTTATTTAGCTACTATGCCCAGTAGGTGGTCATTTTAAATATACAGTCGACATCGCCAGGATTTATGTTGTGTTCTTACAGTGAACATACTCGTGTTCATTCCACAACCACTATGGATTGCTAAATAACATTGATTTTGGGTCAAATCATGTATTGCGTTGCATTATGTTATACATGGAAAAGCCTTCTGGAATTTCGTTAGTATATATCTGCCTTTTTGCCAGCGTGACTTGGCTAAACCCATGTTTTTTTTCCAGGAATCGTACACCTATAAAGATCCAATTACAGAGTTTGTGGAGTGCCTGTACGTGAACTTTGACTTCGACAGCGCCCAGAAGAAACTCAGGGAGTGTGAGTCGGTGAGTAACCGCTTTGGTGACCTCAACAACAATCATTTGAACCCATTGTTCTGAAACTAGGAGAAGGAGTTTTCTGTGTTTCCCCATGCTTTGTGGGTGCAAAACTGAACTTTGACGCAAAGCATGGTAGTAAACATGGTTAGTAATCATGGGATCTCAGTCTGACCTTCTGCCTGTTCACACGTGATTCTATTTGCTGGAGGTCTGCATAGGTCCAACGCAGAGAACAGAGACAGTTGGTTCCTTGTGTCTTACCCTCAGAAATAGAGATCTCCTTGGACACTGCATGATTCAGACTGCTGTCAGATTTTACTTTGCCCCATAATTGACCCATCAGGCCAGTAGTAACAGTAAAAGCTTTATAAGCACAACTCTCCACAGAGGCGTGCAGACACTCATTTCAAGTGGGAGATCTGTCCTAGCTCCACCATTCAGAGCATTTATTTCAATTTTGGTTTGTAATGACCCCATGTAGCTTGAGTTCTTGTTTTGCGAGAGTAGACCAGGGGTAGCAAAGGGTAAAAGGTCCATTTGTATGCCGACTACAATTCTGAACACAGAGGATGGTGTGATATGTTTTTTTATATTCGACAAAATATTGAAATTATTTCGATTTTTCATTTTCTGTACCTACAAATTTATTACATTTAGCTTGTGAATTGGTTAGTAATAGCTTGTGTAATAATCAAGGTTTAAATCAAATAACCCCTAACAATAATGTGCCATTACTGTTAAGTCTAGATAGTGAGAATGCAGGAGTTTAATTGGTGTTTGGCTGCACTTAACAGGGTAGACGTGATGATAAACAAATGCTTAATAATATGTCACAGGCTGCATCTGTTTTACCTTGCTGAAACAAACAAAATTAAATACAAATATTACAAAGTGCCAAAATATTACAAATCGCTGCCTCCAAAATGTCAGTAGATTTAATTTCTCAAATGCTGCTTCAACCATTATAGATACTAAAATGCAAGTGATGCTTTTTCCATTCGTTGGATAAACTAAACACTATTTGAAATTAACATATTGGTTATAGTTGAGGGATACGGTGCAGAGGGAAATGCTCCTCAGACACTGCCCAAAACATAGTAAAAGGTTAACGGAAGCCCTAATATGAAAGGTTGGTACATTTCTGGGGACACTGGAGAGTAATTGGACTAAGACAGAGCGAGCAGGTGTCCTAACTGGTGTTTCGCTATATGTATATTTTGCGTAACTTGATCTACTAGTGCATTCTTTCCTCACACACTGTAATCTGGCTTTACCAAACGACTTGATAATTTGGACCTTCAGAGGACTAAAAGGCCAAAGGGTTATTTTGACCCTTTTTCATCTTTTGCCTCTTGACGATAAACCCCTTCAAAATGAAAAACATCTGGGCTGATCAAATGGTTCTTTCCCAGGAGTAAATGTTTAGAAATCATGTCAGTGGTTTTCTGAGGGTTCCGTTTCGTTTTAGCCTGCATTCAAGCTAATACAAAGCGTCTTAAGCTTCAGTATTATTTAACAAATGGGGAACTTTTAACGAAACTCATCTGGGCAGATTTGTTTTTAGTGTTACCCTCAAAAAATCTACACAGTCAGTAGAAGAAAAAAAATCCACAGCATGTTCCAAGAGAAAATTAGATTTTTCCTGTGCAGAGGCCTCCAGGGGCCATCTCCAAATGATGACATGTACCATCAACAATATTAGAGCTGTATCCAATTTCAGCTTAGACATGACACACGCCCTCAATCACCGACCTTGTTAAACACTTGCATGCACCTCTTAGGAACTCTCAGGATTGGGTTTGACCCTGCCTCATGGGGTTCTGTTTACAGAGACTTTTTTCTGTGGTCAAAACAGATGCTGAATCCCAACTAACACTGAGGTCAGAGCCCAAGTTATTCCAGGTGCTTTTAACGCTGGCCTACCTCTCAGTCTTATCAGAGCATGTCCAGTAGGCACAAAAGCCCTCTATTGACCCCTGTTCAGTTCACAGGCAGGTCTAGCGAGGTGGGTGGTTCCGAATAATGTTTAACAGCACCTTTAATGCATTGCCTGTGATGGTCTGTAAACATTTCCCAAAATAGGCCCGTTTGAAGTCAGTTCTCTCTCTGCAGAAATTCACACGGGGCACATTATTTCAGAGGGATCCATAGGCCATGGGGTGATTGAGGCAAACGGATACCCCACTTGGATGGGCCGTTGTCCTGATGAGCATTTGTAATGCATCAACTTTAAGCCATTGAGAAGAGTGGCACCCATATATTTTCTGATTGCTGTAATAGCTAGATATGGGTATTGTTTTCAGCTCTCCTCTCTTTAGTTTGCTGTACCCTGTACGATAGCATGAGGCAGGAGAGGGGGGGTATAAATTGTCCTGTGCCGGCTGCATATGTTTTTTGGTTTGTTTCTTTCGCACTCCACCTGACTCCGGGAATCACTGTCAGATGTTAGATGCTTGCTTGTCAAAGAAAGGAAAGTATAGGCCCACCTAAAGTCAGGCCCTCAGATTGCACATAAAGGGCTCTTTAAGCCCCTTTCAGGATTTGTTGAAGCTTTGCGGTCTGAATCCCAGATGACAGTAATTAGGGCACTTGACTCTTCAAAGTTATATCAGCCTTAGATAAGCCTTGTCATAGCTGAAATGTGCGTGGCCCGATAGCGCCATGTAGTTGGGATTTATTGAAGCGGAACTCTGGGCCAATAGCGGCTTTCTAAGCTTACGCAAAAAAACAAGAGCCGGTAGTTCATAGGGAACTTTTGGAGATCGAGTCGTGCGATGTGAACGAGCACTCGATGGGGAGTGGGACTGCAGTGAGCGCTGAGAAAAGGGAACGCTTCACACAGTGGTAAGTCGAGGGCCATAGCTGGGTCATGAACATTTACGGTAGATGAATGGGCCATGTACAAAAAGGAAGGCCATATTTCTTACTGGTAACAAGTCACAGATGACACTGTATGTGGGCGCCTGAAAAGAATTACTCTCCCCTGTGAGTTTATTCGGAGCAGCGCTGCTGCCACTGTTGGGTGAGTGGAGATGTGAAATTTGGCGCTTCTGCACAGGAGAGTTGACACTGAAGCGTGAGACCAGAAGACCGATGACAAGTCACAGACAATGCGGTCATCTCTGTGGTCGGCTCCACTCTCACTGCATTGTCTCATGTGGTGGCCGGAGAATTCAAAGGCCTGTGGTGGATTTGAAGCACCTTGCATGGCCTGGGGTTACCGACCGACTGACTGACTGACTAACAGAAGGAACTCTTAAAAACACTTGCAAACCACCACCACCACCACCATCATCATCATCATCATCATCATGTAGTCTGTTTGGTCTTCGCTGCTCTGTTTACTAAATAGACGGGACTTTGGTTTCAGTTAATAGATTATGTTGCATAATCACAAAAAAAATGACAGAAACCGGGGTCGAGAAAACTTGATGCAAACATGATTCTACTCTCACTTCTCTAAGTAAAGGTATGAATTTGACCAGTTTCCCTCTACTCAGACCATAAACTTGTGGTAGAGAACGTTTGATAATACTTGATATGTGTACTCTTTCTAAGTGATATGCATTCTGTCTCTCAGGTTCTTGTGAATGACTTCTTCCTGGTGGCTTGCCTGGAAGACTTCATTGAGAATGCCCGCCTCTTCATCTTTGAGACCTTCTGCAGGATTCACCAGTGCATCAGCATCAGGTTCGTCTCTAAAACGGAAAAGTAACAGTGCTGACTCGGTAGTGAGAAGCAGTAATGCTTCACGGGGATTCTCCCAATTGCTTTTCAACCCTGACCATGCCGCACAGCAGAATTCTACCAGAGATCCCTGAAGTTAAACAGGAAGTCACGTCTTCTGTCTCCAGACGTTGTGAGCAGGAAGTTAGAACCCAGGCTTTGTGCTTAGTGGGATTTAACTCGCAGATAAGTTTTTATTGCCCCGTCCACACACAGCCATGCTGACTGCACACATCTTGTGAATTTAGCATTGTGAGTTTTAACTGCTTCCAGGTTTCTTCAGAGCAGCCTGTCTGAAGACAATACATGGACATTTGCCTCCCACAAAGAGGTCACGATTTAGACGGCTTATCAAAATGACCAGGCTTTCTACTGCGCAAGAAGATTTCAGCTCCTCTCAGTTGGGGTGATGGAGGGTCAGAGGGTTCTGTAGGTCTCCACTGACTCCTTTTTCAAAGTTTAGTCTGGTTACATTATAATAAAATTGACTTTGGATGCTTCCCCAAAACCAAGACATTTTGTCAATGCTAATTATAGTGAGCATTAGCAGAGAGGGGAAAAAAGATTATAGTAATTGTCTGCAATTAAGAGAGATTACAGGATTTGGCTGCGTCTTTACATCAGTTTTAGAGAGTGACAAAGATAAAGGCAGAAGCATTCACCCTTGTTAGCCATTAATCCTCCTCTTTATACGGGTGGATTGGGGCTTATTGCTATACCTAATCTTTGATTTCAGTTGAGACGTGTTGTTTTTTTATGTTTATCCTGTTTCTCGTCAATTTACCGTACAAATATCCCACTGCTTTCAGAGAGCTATATTCAAATTACGCTGCCCCTCGGGCAAATTGGGAACGCCGAATTCTTGAAGCAAGGTCTGCATTTCAAATATGGTCCACAAACACATGATGTTCAGTGGAAAGAGGGAATGAATTACTTCTGTTGACACGAAAATGATTGCATTGACTGCTACATAGAGCCGTGGAGGTCTGTAGTCAAGGTTGAACCATGGAACATGATCAGGCCCTGTCCAAATCTCCAGTTGCAGATTGTCTGGAATTGATTAGGAGTCCTGGTTCTTTTTGGCAGACTTACTGCAATTGGATCCATTTACTTGTTAAGTACCACAAAGGTTAGTGGTGACGCTGAAATAGGAAGTTGAACGGTGATTTTTTTTTTTCTACTTTTCACCTTTTTCCCGTGTCCCCTGCTCTCCGTTTTGTTGAACGCAGGAGCCGTTTCAGGGGATTTCCATGTTTATTTTTGGCGGTGTTATGACGATGGACAGAGCCATGTCTATTTTTGACAGTCACCCAAATTCCATGTCATTAGCACTCTGTCCAGGAGCCCTCTGTATCCAAGCGTGTGCTCGAATGAAATTGATTGCTGTTTTTAATGAGGACATTTTTACAGCTGTTGGCCATGATGGTTTCACAGATATTTAGTTCTCCTTTTGCCCACAGCTTGGGACACGAAATTAAGTAGACCAGAAGTTGGCGTAATTTAGTTATTTTATGTAATCAAGGCTTATGTAAAAGGCACTGTCGGGAGCGAAAATGTGATTCCGCCTGAATACACACACACATCCTTTTGTCTAGACTATTCGGTATCCAGAGTGTGTTTCTGATTTAGCTTCGTTTTCCCTGTTTTGATTAACATGGTTTATTTCCATAGTCCTTCCTTGAGCGCTTCAGTGACGAGACCCCGCCGTGACCTCAAATGCACACTTGTCCTGTGACATTTTGGGTTAGGGTTAACGCTTGAGTAGTGATCACTTGGGCATTTTTCCAGCCCTCATCGGCCTGTATTTGTACACAACAGCTCACTGGTAGTTGGGAAGGGGTGTCTCGTGTATTTGGATGTAACACTGAGGATCTTTCCACCTCACAATTGAGTCATTAAAAAGACCACACGATCATTTCGGTTTCTCCGAAAAATCAATTTTACCCCAAGCCTAAAGCGAGGTTGCTCCAAATGGCTCAGAGTCTCCCAAACGCTATCACATGTTAGTGTTTAACAAAAGATTCATTTTGGGCCAAGAAGAAGGCATGAAGGGGGCTACTTTTCAGAGCGATCCCACTTTCTCCCTTACTTTCACCCCCGCAATCCCTGACCCCTCTCTCTGAGTGTGTGAGGTCGGCGTTGAGACCCACAGGAGTCCACTAGCCTGGAGTCGAAGGCTCGGGAGCCAGAATGGGTAAAGGGTCGAAATGAAAAGTGATCCCTTCTCCCCCGAGGAGCGGGATCCTGGTTGTGTAAAATAAAACCAGTCATGGAGGCTGTCTGCTCGGCTTAAGGGCCAAAACATGTCAATAGTGTAGGTTGTTTGAGTCCGGCCCATTCCCTGCTCCCCTCTTTTCTCTCTTTCATTTTTCCTTTTTTCTTCTTCTTCTTCTTCTTCACTCTGAGGTTTTAAGGAGGGTTAGCTGCTGTAGACCTCTCTCGGAGACAATGAGATAAAGTAACCTTTCTCTGATCCACAAATGTCCTTCCTGGGAGGAAAACATTGCCAGACTTTCTTTCATAAATTAGATTAGAGGACTTTGACTGGTACAGGCCAGGGCCCTGGGCCCTTTGGGGTGCTCTGTGTTCCCGCGTGTTATGCAGCACCGATCACGTTTAGAGGGGTTAGGGGTTAGCTTAACTCCCCGGTGAGGAAACCAGAGCATGTTTGTTTTGATCATCATATCTGACCTGGACTTGACTGACATGTGCCCCCACTTTACTGAATTGTCAAACCAAACACCCAGTCCCCCATCCCAGCGCTGCAAAATCACTTAATCACATGGCTAAAATCTCAACGAAATAACACATTTCATTCAAATTTGTCTGAGATGACTTGATTGTTTGGTAAATGTGTGAAGTGTGTTACTCAAAAACGGTGCGAATGATGGAGCACGGCTCGTAAAAGGTGTTCGTTTTTACACAGTGATGGAGAAAGATTCATTGGTAATGCACACTTTTAATGCAATTCATTCACTGTCACACAGGTCTTTATTCAACTACATTAATTCATGAGGCAGCAATTTAGGAAATATTTAATTTCATTTTATCTGAATGTGTCCAAATAGCGTCAAGCCATGTATTTTCATGAGCTTGTTCGAGGTGCAGAGGCCAAATATTTTGGTCTAACATGATATTTTAAATATATCATTTTATATCTTATATTAACAGTTCAAATATGTCATCATTTCCTGATCTGGGTTTTTTTTTTCTTCTTCACTCATGCAACTCCCTGTGCTTGTCGCTCCATATAATCCATATATCCTTCAGACTCAAATCGCTAACCCAGTTAAAGTGACTGCAGAATTCACACACATAAAGATTTTGTTAATTCTAGACTATTATACATTCTGTTCGACTCAGTTTACCCCTTTACTTTATTGACTTTTTCAAAATTCATTTTATTTTACTGCATTTATTCATTATACTTGACTTGCTGTGTGACCTTTTTGGTTTCCTCTGTGCCTTTTGCCATTTTGACCAGTTGTATTTAAATAGCAGTTAGTATTATAAACAATGCACCACTTACTCAAGCAGCATTTTGGTCTGAAAACTATAAACCTCTGTCACTGTGATTGCTGACATGTGTTATCCATCACGGGCCAAACTTGCGTCATTAGACAGCTGACGCTTTTCGAACTTGTTAGGTTCCCAATAATGATCCATAGGACCAATTTTGCTGTCATGCATCATTTTCTCCAGGTTTTGACGCCCTGAAATGTAATCAGATGTCCAGCAGAGCTTGTGCTACGAGTTTGTCGATGTGAGTGACAGGTTGAACAGTCTCCCTGTAACATTTCCCTCCTCTTGGCTGCAGCATTGCTCACAAATCCACTCACAACTGGTGTTTTTCTAACTCCTTATCCACATCCTCCATCGCTTCACTTTGGTGAAAGTGTTGAGAGAAACGCATTGTCACTTGGAAACCAAGCCCTAGTTTGCTCATTATGCTGAGGTAATGCTCTTTATTTGTTGTTTATTCTTTTTATGCCCCATCCAGACACTGACATCATTTCACCTCCTCTCTTTATGTGGTTCTGCCACCATTTGACCACGTTCTTTTTCTGTTTGAGCCTTGAGGTAAGACAGACATTATCACAAATCCCAAATAAGATTACATTCCACCAAAAGAATGTCTTAAATAAGTTCAAGAGCGATGGTTGATCTCAGTGCTCATGGTGGCGGTGGTGGGATCTGTTTGCAGAGCCTTTGCGTGAGAAGTAGCGTGGTCCGTGCAGCTTTTAGCTTACTCACTGAAGGAGTCGTACAAAATGTGATTAATGGCCCAGGAAGTGATAATTAGTCGGGCAAATTGTTTTTATAGGCCTTATAACCCCTATTATTTTGTGCAAACAAACAGACACCATACTCGGTGACAAATTTGTAGCTATAGTATTTGTGTTAGGTTTTTCAGGGCTCTGAGGGGGTCGGTGTCTTGCTTTTGAGGCGGAGTTGCTGTAGTAATTGTGAGCAGTGCTCAGAGGGATTGAGGATATTTATTGGGGCCCTTATATGAAATGTGGTAGGCGTGGAGGGTGGTGGGGGTCAGACCGGAGGAGGGGGGCAGGAAATGTGGGGAGGGGGACTACATGGGGGATATTGTGGGGGTCTAGTTATTTTGGAAACCACAAGGGAAGCCAGCTGCACAGGGTAAAGCTCCGGATCAAAGAATGCCAGCCACCCTCGTACCCACCTCCCCCCCGTGCTGTGACACATCCAACATCCAGCCGTATCAAAGAGCAGCCCATTCTCCAACCAGGATTTTATTTCCAGGGACAGTTGTTGGTTGGACCAGTGTGCCATGGCAAGTGTAAGTGGTCACACAGTGTGTCCTGGTAACGGGTTTAAAAAACAAAGGGGATTTAAGTAACCACAGAGGCCCACAACATGGGGCAGCGTGTGCACATCTAATTGAGTTATTCATACAAGTCTGTAAATCAAACCCTCATTAGCCGACGACCACTGGAAGTGTTTCTGCGTGTGCTTCATATTATTCACCTATTGCCTAAAGCACAATATGTAGGCCATTTATTAACGCTGAAATTAAAATACCGCCTGGATCTTTGGCAGCTAATGCACAACATCCATCATAACGGGGTGCTAACTAAGCCTCATTTTCTGCTGGTACGTATTTTAATGTACGGTAGTCTATACATGACTTCCCGACAGCAGGCAAGTTTTAGTGAAGTCACAGTTTGTTACTATTTCACAGGTATAATAAAATATTATACCTGTATAAATAAATAAATGCAAATGCTAAATTGCTAAAAAAAATATTATACTATTTGTAAAAATATCACCAAAAACAGTTATCTGCAAAAGAAATGTGTTTGGGGAAAAGTCGGCGTTTCACTTAAATCCTTAGGGATACATTTTCTGGGAAGCAAATGTCTGCAAACAAATCTTGGTAAGCCATTTAAGACTGAAGTAGTGGACTTATTGACAGACCAACATTGCCATCCAAAAATGAAGACCATGTCAGTTTGAATATATTGACAAAGTCCAGAGTTTCTATATAATTAAAGTGCCCCCTTCAGCATAATGAAACTCATGAACTACGTGAAGTTCCCACCAGTGCCGTAGACACTCCATTGTACACTTACCAGGGCATTTCCATTAACATTTGGGAGAATGTGTACGTCACTGTGACAGACCTCACCGCCCTTTCTCTTTCCTTATACCCCATGTGTCTCTGTTTCCCCAACAGCATGCTGGCAGACAAGCTGAACATGACGCCCGAGGAAGCGGAGAGATGGATCGTGAACTTAATCCGCAACGCCAGGCTGGACGCCAAGATAGACTCCAAACTGGTGAGACCCCCTGTCTTCTTGAATCATTCTGCTCGCCGGTCAAATAATGAATCAAAGCTTTTTAATCGGACCTTAAGTGATTTAGTGGTGGTTGTGATGGTCGCATAGACCCTTTCAGAAGCTCCATTGGTGGAGGATAGGAAGTGGAAGTGACCTGATTTTGCAACTGAGCGTTAAATGAACACTATGAGGAAATTGAAACCACAATATGTCACCCTTGTTGGTTGCCTTTTGTGAGGCACCATGTTGAACCTGCATGTTTTGGCATATGCATCACGACAGTTCTCTGTAATCAGCAAATCACAGCCCACTGCGTACAGAATGACATGGAATTATCTGTATGTGCACACAGTAGATGTGTATGGGAATGCATTTGTATGCAAACGCTGGTTGGCTGTGAGGAGGATGACCTATCTGCAAGGCCAAATTTGATTGGCTTATTCATACTGTTGTGAACATGTCATCGATTATCTCCCATATTTCCAGGGTCACGTGGTCATGGGGAACAACGCCATATCTCCATACCAGCAGGTGATCGAGAAGACCAAGAGCCTGTCGTTCCGCAGCCAAATGTTGGCGATGAACATTGAGAAAAAGCAGGCCCACAGCAGCAGGAACGAGGTCAGCAACACATATACTGTACATGAAAAAGCACACACAAAATGCCACTCCCAGCTGAGGGCCACCGTTTCCCTCGCTCCACCCATCAGATTGCGAGGAGGTCAACGTGAACTCGGGGCAGTTCAAAGCCTCTCAAATGATCAGCCCAGACGGACAAGGCTGAAGAATGTTGATGAACAACCATCAACAAAAGCCCTCTTTACACGGAATAAGCCAGTAAGAGCAAGTTTAACAGAGTGGAGGCTTTCATCCCTCCATTGCTCTTCAAAGGCCTAATGACAAGGTAGATCCCAAACAACCATAAAACGAGGCCCGAGCCGGGTGACTCAGCGCAGCAGCAGCTCAAATAAGGTGGACCCTCACCGTGGCTTTCGGTGAACATTACTCAAAGCCTGGAGTTCCCTGCACTTAGGACCTGTTGCAGATGTCTGGTCCAGTCATCCCCTTTAAGTGTGTTTTTGATGTTGACTTTTTTTGTGGTATGCCGACCGCTCGAGCACCACTGCTACCCATAATGTCATAATCACACTCGTACTCGCGAGCAGTGGCTTCACACGGCCCGCGAAGACACTCGCGTCTGTCAGAGCAGATTGATGGGGACCGTCCGCTCACCCCACACCTGACGGCACCAAGGCCACAGAGTTACGACGGGACGCGTTAAATATTCACTCGTTTAACTGCCCAGCTCTGGAGTGGCCGCGTTTTGATGTGCTCAATTACCCTCCCCTTCCCATTGTTTGAATATCTGCAGGAGAGAACCCCGTCCTGTAAAAAGGGCAAAAAGGCCCCCCTCATTAAGGAGATTTTGTAATTAGACCAAAAAAAAAGGGAAAAGGCTGCGAACAACTCACAGAGCACCGCTACATCCTGCTGTCCTCAAGGCTACAAATCCCTTGCATATAGAGAACGTTTACTGCCCACCATCTGGGCCGGCTGCTTAGGGTCCCTGTCAGCTCTCCGACAGAACACACACATTACTCACTCCCAGCAAGGAAAACAGCAGCGTTTAACTGCTTGCACGTGTATGTTTTACTTTTTCACATTTCCCGCAATCGACAACAAAATTTGGTTTTGATCGGTTTCTGCGGTCCTTAAATCGTCTAATTTGACTTTTTTTCTCTTCCTGCTCCTCTTCCAGACACCAAACTGGGCCGGCCAGGAAGGCGGATTTTAGGATCGCGGGTGCGACGGTGGATTCATCCCGCTCATTGTTTTACAGCTTTTCTCTCCACACTTGTCTCTCAAGGAGCCCAGCGCTGCCGCGCCGCACTTGGTACAAGTCATCATCAATTCAATAAAAGTGACCAACAAAACCGTTTTCACCCATGATTGCCTTATTTCTGGACATTACAAATGGTGGTTGAGGTTTGAGTGGTCAGACTTTTTTTCTGTATCGGTAATACTTGATGAAGTTTTAATGTGCGCATTGAGTCACTGAGTGGGACGTTTAAGACTGCTGTGTGCGAAGCGGCTTGTGTGTGAGCGTGTGCGTGTGTGCGTGCGTGTGTGCGTGTGCGCACCGTGGTGATGAATGGCTGTTTAGTCTGTTGGTTTTATGGTGTTTTAGTGGTTCTCCTCACCGTGGCAGGCAGTCTCGCAGAGTGGGACGTCAGCCGGAGGGGCGAGCAGAGGTGATGTAGAGTTACCAGTGGTCACGCTCTCTGCCAGTCATCCTGCCCATCGGAGGACATGAGGGAGCCATAAAGAACCATTAGCCAGACGGACGCAATCTTTTTAATGTCCCCCCCCCCTTTCTCTACTTTCCGACCTTCTCATAACTCAGCCCTCTGACTCTCCCTCCCTCCCTCTCGTCTTTATCCCAGTTCATTCCCTCACGCATTTAATGTTCTTCTTTCATGTAACTGTTTATGAAGAAAATGCACCTGCTTCATTAGGCCAAATCAAATGTCCTGAAAGTCCAAAGAGTGACTCATGGCTTAAATGTGTGTTGGGCGATCGCTTTAAAAGAAGTATGAGTTTGTTTCTCTCAGAGACGAAGCTGGGCAGGCCGATGATAAGAATTTTCCTTCTCTTGAAGTTATGGGCCATTTACAGGTTCATTATTTTAATTTGTCTTAAACGCTCCCTTTTAGCACTTTGTCTGCCTCCCAAAGGGCCCACTATGCTCTGATTGGTCATCTGGCCCGCTCTTTTGTATCTGGTCAACCGCTTAGAGATGCACTCTTTACGGAAAACAAGTCGGTAATGCGAGCTAGATGCTTTTTGGCTATGTAGGAGCAGTTTAGGAGGAGAGGCTTGCACCAAAAAGCTTAATGACATGAAGGAAAAGCTCAAGAAGCATAATATGGACATCAATTCCTCCCTAATGTGTCAGTCATAGTGTAATGTGCTCAATATAAATTGAATGTGCCTAAATCGTTTTTTTTTTAAGCCAGTAAACTACCACCTCACTGCCAGACATCAAAATACTGTGAACAGAAAAAATTGAGAATAGTGTATGCGTATATGTCCCGTTTCACATGCAGATGTGTATTGAAGTGAAGTCGGTCCCTTTAAAGCCTCTGAAAAATGGGGTTTCAAATTAACAAAATATTTGCGGTTCAGAAAAAGGAACATTCCATGCTGATATGCATTAATTATTTGATTAGTCAAGTACTAAGCCAATGTATGCTGGTTTTAATAGGAAGCAGGTTGTCTTCTCTTCTCAGAAAATACTACTAACAGCAAATGGAAAGAGTAAAATGTCAAACAAGTTGAAGTTGGTGAAATCAAGTGTAATCTGAATTGTGGTGGAAGTAATAAATATAGTGCAATGCCAAAATGTATTGCTGTGGATGGAGCCACTGAGCTCCACCCACAGCAGTGAGTCGAGCGCAGATACAAACATTTCACGTGAAGCAACAAAACTGTCCTGGCTGTGGCAGTAAATGTTGTGTTCACACTGTGACCCTGTGATATATTTGAGTTGCGAGTTTAGAAAATCTTTTTTTTTTTTTTTTGGTCTTTTAAAGAAGCCTATACCTTTGCTTTGACCATCTCACATATTTGGTTTCAGTGTCATGAGTTACAGTTTTTCAGGAATGTTTTCACGTCTTAATTTTTCCACTTTTGAAGATTTCACAGACACATTTTTAACTTAAACGGAGTGAGTATTGACATTCAAAAGAGACATTTTGGATGGACTTGAATTTGATATAATGAGTGATCAGTGACCTTGTCAGCATTTGACAATGGCTTCGAGTCAATGTTCATTTATTGAGTGTTTTGGTACTTCAATCATATCGCATGCTCTTCGCCAACAGATGGAGTAGACCGAGTTGTCATGGGAGTTGAGCTCCAGAACACTGACTTAATGCACCTTGAGGTGAGAGCTTTGAAATAGGACTTCTCGTGCTTGTGGCCAATCATTTTTCGGCTTTGTTTGTGAATGTCACATTAGAAAAAAATTCTGGACACCCAAGTTTGGCTTTTGCCTCTTTCCATTCGGAGCCACAAACGGAGGACGTTGCCGAGTATAGCCTGAACTTTTATCCTGCCCTTGACATTTTGGACATTGTGACTTAAATGAACGGTCTGAGCTGGAGCTTTTTCCTCAAAGTAAACTGTGACAGCCACCCCCGCTGCGCTTGAGACCATCCTGTCTGGAGCTGTGACGAACAGGGTGCATAGCGGCTCCCCTCATTGCTGTTATGGCCCTGAGGGCTCCGAGCCAGACCATCCCAATGCTGACGTCACCTCCGACACCCCCTGGCCCACCCCAGCCCATCCCGTCCCCACTTCTTTGCGCTGCAATGAGAAAGGAGGGAGGGAGGGAGAGGATAAAGTGATTGGTTTACCGGCCGTCTTCTCCATGACACATCATGAACATAAAAGTGCCTGAGGCCTAAATTATCACATTCACCTTAACCGTGCACTTTCAGATGTTGTTTTAGAGACAAATCCAAACCAGCAGCACTGCCTGCGGCTAACGGCCCTCCCGGCCACGATCTCTGTCACTGCTCTCTGGATAAATAAATAAACAAAGTCAGGACAAAGGTCATTATAAGTTTTGGCAAGGAAACAACCGCAATTCGTTTTTTTTTTTTTTTAAACATAAGTTTCCCCCTCCCCACATACACACATTTAAAATCAGTTCCAGTGATGAAATGGAAACTTCAGTCATGTGTGTGTGTGTGTGTTTTTCGTGAATGTGTGTGTTTTACCGTCTAAGGGTAGAAATCTCTTTTTCACTGGTTTCTTTGGTATTTAAAGTACAAATCCAGTGTCTAAATGAACTTTTGCCACCCTAACATGGGAGGTCTCTGTGATCCGAGGTCAGCCAGACTTAACCTAAAAATAGTTGGAGTGTGTGTGTGCGCGCGCGCGTGTGCGTGTGTTAAAAAAAATGAATGGCTGTATTTGTACAGGCCATTCTCTGCTTTGTAATATTACTGACATGGGCAAAACAGCTCCCACATGAAAACAATTCCCTGATATAAATAAAAGATTAAGTGCCACACCTAGTGGTTGAAGGGGGTAGAGCATTCACAACGTGTGTTCCAATCAGGATGTGAAGCGGTGGCTGAAGATGGCAAAGGTTCCACTCTGTGGAGAGGGCCTGCATAGGATTTTATAATCAACTACATTTTCCTTTTTCTTCTGGATTTTTCACTACTGTCTCATTTCATCTCTGCTGTATTCTATCTTTTCGTTTGGAATTCTACCTCTGCAGATTTTTCTCCATCAGCCAGTGTTTGGATGTCAGCGCGGTGGCCGCTTGCCAGCTCCTCATTTGTCTGCGCCCACCGGTGACGTTGTTTGTGACCGGAGGAGACGCTCGTACCTCCGCTGACCGTCTCACACGTCTCCGCCGAGGAAGCCGCCGCGTAGGTCAGTGTGAACGGCCCCGTGCCTGGAAAAATAAAACCCCTGAAATAATTGAATGATTTATTCATGTTCCACAATTACAGCCTCTCCAACCATTACCATTGATTTCAAAGGAGGCGGGGGAGAGAGAGAGGGGGGATCCAAGAGGCATGACGAGATGCTTGACTTGCGGGCCCACCTCATTACGCACATTATGCAGATAATTGCCTTTTTCAGGCCAACCTCTAATTATTCAATAGGACTATCTTCGGTGGAATAAAACCGAGCCGAGATAGTAAACGAGACTCACTGTGAAGCAATTTAGTCCGTTCACTTTTGATTTCCAATCAAGAAAGGTCTCTGAACTGTAATTTCAAACTGAGGCTACTGTAGTAGAATATCAGTGCAGCCATAAGGAACTGGTTGACTTATTCTTAATGAGCTGCGATCTGTTCGATTCCTCTTTGGATGGGTGGTTGATTTACCATGACCACTCCGGACAAGCTGTAATCCCCTAAAAAGAATAACTTTTCTTTTTTTGTAACTTTCACTGAAGGATTTTCCATTCCCCCCCCCCCCACCCCCCAGCTTACTAGGACCCAGAGGCAACCTCGCACCGGTGTGGGTGAGTGCGCGGGGGTGGGTGGATGGGTAGGTGTGAGAGGGGGGCAATGGCACGAAATGTCATCTTGAACATTTCTAAATAAGAGCGAAAGCACAAACGTGGACATGTCCACACGTGACGGCGTCGCGGCGCTATATGAGCAAAAGGGCAGCAAGCATCAGGACCAGTCGAGACTCGGTCGCCGCGCAACCTCGGCAGCGCGCACAAAGCAGATTGGCCGCCGCCGTCGTTTTCCGCTTTAGAGAGAGAGCAACACATGTGAGTTTGTTTCCTGCTGCTGCGCGGGACACGGACGGCACCAGCCTGAGTTGAGCATAGAAAACGAAAAAAACGCAGGTAAACGGAGTGTAAAGCGCTCGCGGAGAGGGGAGGAAAGGAAATCCCCCTCCACTGCTACCACCTTTTTCCTCCTCCTCGACCTCTGCGCTCTTGTGGGGGACACGCGTTTCTCACACAAAAAGGGATGCTGCATGTTCCCAAGCCACACTTGCACTCAGAGGGGACCTAAAGTGGACCGGAGCGGAATTACGCACTTCATCTGACGCAAGGTATATAGGCTACACCGACACCTTATCTCACGGAGCGGTTTTTTGGCTACTATTACGCACGGCTGCGCTCTTCTGCTTTTTTTTTTTTTGCTTTTTTGGAGAAGGGGGGCGTTTGAGCGGTACGCGTTGCCTCTGCTTCTGCGACCACATTAACACACACAGGAGCTTTTCGGCTTGTTTTCTTTTCTTCTTTAAATCCCCCCTCCTTTAATCACCTTCGCGCATCAATATTTAGGAAGGTGTTGATTTCGTTACACTGTTATCACAGTAACCTCCTTTTGTCATTCTCCCCGCAGCGCACCAAAAAAAGACACTTTTGAGTGACTGGAGGATCAGCGCGCTCCATAAAATGATCCCAATCGGCGACGTGATACCATGTCGCATCTCGTCTGATGTTTGACACATTTGAGGAGCGACTAAAGAAACTGGGGGAGGACATTACAAAGCCGGAGAGCTCATTCTAAGCCCCGCTGGCAACCCTTTTGCTGGAGTCCGGACAACAGATCGCCGTCCAGATGCAGTTTCGACTCTTCTCATTTGCCCTGATCGTATTGAACTGTATGGAGTACAGCAACTGTCAGGCGCCGTCGCACCGCTGGAGGAGAAACAAAAGAGGTAACACAACCCACGGGTCACACACAGACACACACACAGCAGCAGCAGCATCCGAGCACTGACTTTAAGAGACGTTCACAGAGAGTTTGTGTGGGTCACGGCAGGAAACGACACACACTTCTCCACGATGTGCCGATTCTCCGCGTGTATGTGTGTGCATATATGTTCTCCGTGTTTAGGCTCTCACAGAGCAGAAAAAAGTCCAAACAAAGTCAGAGGAAAAATATCACCAGTTATTGATTACTGTCCTCGTTTGATGTTGAAATCGCACAGGTGATACTCGCCCGCACGCAAACTGCAAATCAAGAAAATTCGAGTTAATTCATGCAGGGAGGAAAACAATCTACTGTTAGACGCAATGCAATCTTTCAGCAGCATCTGGTGTAACTTATGACCCTTTCCGAAAGCACATTTTCCGCTTTATGTTATTCTTTCGCAGCCCATGGCAAACGCGTAAAATGTGCGTAAAATTAACACTGAGACATGTTGCGTCGGTGGATTGCAGAATGGTGTTTAAAGCGCACTGTCAGGCGCGCGCTGTTCACCACGACGCCTCGGCGGCCAAACAAAGAGACCCCCGTGTTATTTACATGTGACATATTATTTACAAGTGAAATATTATCTCCATTTGAAGCTGCTAAAAAGCCTCCGCTGCGGGTTGGTCTATATGGCGAGAGCGTAGTGGCTTATAGCAGAGGAAAGAGGAGGGGGGGGGGTCCGTATTGTAGGAGTTATTTAATGAATAGATACGGAATCCCACCCCGACTTATGAATTGCACATCTCCACTCCAGCCCCTTAAGCTGGTTTTAATTGATCTCATAACCACTTTGAACAGTTGGTCGGAAACCCGCATAACAATCGCTCAGCGGAGGCGCAGGAGATGGGGCGGAGGGGGGTGGGGGCGGTTTCAGCCCCTTTGTAAATACTACTCTCCACTCTGAATGAATGGGGAGACAGTGGGATTAGGAAAGTGGCCCCCGCCATGCACTCCTCAGATCTGGGATATAACACGTAGCCAGGATCCTCGGGGTTGAGGAGGGACCGTGCGGCGGGGCCACTTCCCGGACAGTGTGAATTACAGTATGAAAAGTCATTTACAGTCAGGGGAAAATACATATAGAATGGGCGTGTGTGTGTGTGTGTGCGTGTGTGTGTGTGGGGGGGGGGGTCTTGTACGTTTTTAAGGCAATCGCATATTTAATCATATGCGCTGCGTGCCAAGGAGGGAACCTCCACACTCTGCGAGCCCTCAACTGCCCATCTGCAAATAATCAGGCAATCACTGCGGGGCACTGGCACACATACACACGTTGCTCAGCTCCTCCGTGTGTTTCCTCTCTCCCGGTGGACTCTGGGATCTTAGATAGCGCGCGGGACACGGAATGCTGCCTTTCTCGGTAAGACCAATCTTTTATTGGAACGGTGGAGGGTGTTTTTGGATGGGTCAAGCAGAAAATCGCAAGTCCTTTCGTGTGTCCTCTGGTGGGGGGGGGGGGGGGGGGGGGCGGGGGGGCCTGTTTATCTATGCAGCGTGCACGTCCCTGTGAGGGATGGAGGAAGGCAGAGAGAATGAAAGAGGAGGAGGAGGGAGGGGAGGGGGGTGTGGTGTGATGGGGATGAGATCAAGAGGTTAACTTACACATTTGACCTCAAGACCAGCTTTAGGCTGAGCGTTATGAACTACACATTGTTGACGCCGGCTCTCAGAGCGGATGTTACACTTGTTAGACTAATCCCATGCAAATATGTAAAGGTCTTAGTCGTACAGTAATGGTGAAAGTGTAAGTGAGGGTGTGTGTGTGTGTGTGTGGGGGGGGGGGGCTGTTTGGGGTGAACAGCACTTTGGACCAAAAGTGCCATTCTAGCAAGTGGTGGCCGCCTGCCAAGTTTTCTCTATGTGCTTCCTTCCTTTCTTCATCACGGCTCGTATTGAAAGAAGTATCTGTGTAAGAGATCGTTGGCCTATAGGCCCGCAGAAATGCTTGAATATTTTTCTAGGCCTCAAGGTTCCTGTGACAGCTTTATATACAGCCTGTCTGGCATGCACGGGGACCTATCCGAACCGTTCAGGAGTGTTGAGACCCAGACATGTTCGAAACTCAATTTGGCCCCGGCTCCGCTCCCCAGGCGTAACTATTTTATGCTTAACAAAACACATCCTGCATAATTTAACAAATGTCTTTTTCAATTTTACATGCCTGGAAAAAAAGAGAAAGAAAGGAAGAAGTTTCTTCCCTTGATATACTGTGCGCGCATAGCCGCGTGACAGGGTGAGGTGTAAGGGATAGAGCTGTCATTATAATTAGGGGGATGTCGAGGAGGAAAAATAGCCATTGCGTACGGTTTGGGTCGGCAGTACATGTGCGAGCGCAGGAAAGACTGGGATCTCGGTGAGGTTTCAGGGCCGACCTTGTCCCGCTCACACATGCCATGACCCAGCCTCCCGTTCGGCTCTGGGAATTGTACGTACGCATTTCAATCATGTAAAACAGACGACCAAACCTATTAAATTGACACCTCCTTACCCCCTATCCTGCCCACTAGAAGCGGAGAAACGATGCCAATGAGCCCTGCTATGATATCATTGGGAGACACAAGGGTATTACATTTCATTTTTATTCTCTGGCTAATGATGCCACCTGCTGACTACATAAAATCAGGCCAGAGCAGCAGCCCTGCCTCGGGGAACTGAGACACGCACACAGTGGGGCCCTAAGACGCTTAAACAGGTAGTGAATGAATAACGGCAGTGGAGACTGGTGAAAAGTTGCCATGTGATACCGTTAACCCTTCCACATCTGCCCAGAAATGCCAGAATTTGAATTCCCAGCGGGTCCCGGCATGCTTCACATCACATTCAGCTGTGTAATCTGTTGTTGCTCAACTCCAAACTCAGATGTTTATGTAGAAGAAAAAAGAATACGTCGACAACAGCGCAGGATAGAGGTGTTTTGGATCGCTGGTGACAGCCTGCAACGCATGTGTGTGTGAAGTTAGCTTTTGGTGCCAAAGTGCGTTAAATATAGAATATATATCATTTGCAGATGATGAATATCTTTCATAGGGCGTTTGGATTGACTCTGCGGTTTAAGTTTGTTGTTGGCAAAAAATATTATTTTAAAGGATTTTCAAGTCAATTGCCATTTTTTGCCGCACAAATGACGAAAAAAAAAAAAGTTATAGCATCTTTGGACACAGATAAACGAAAAAAACAAAAAAAACACACGCACAGTGACCTCTATTTCCAAGCCTTGTAAATCAGGCTCTCTTTGCGCGGAAGGCTCATGCACAGTCCCACGTTTGTGGGTGTAAGTGTTAATGTTGGAACCGGCTACCTCGGTGCAATATAATATGTTGATTAAGTGGCTGACAGGGAGGGGAGGCAGCACTCCGAGAGGGCTGCGTTTAAACTGGCCGCGCCACTCTTGCCATCGGAAAAATGGAAAAAGGCTCTTAAGATGGTGAACGTCTGCTAAACGAGTTTTCCTCACACGATAGCACAATCCTGAGTCGGGTGGTATGATCACTGGCTTCCCTAACTCTTTTGTTTATCCACCCGATATACACGGAAATGCATATGTGGAGTCGGATTTGACAGTGAGGAATTGCCGAGGTCTCTTCTCCTCTCCTTGTCCTCTCCTCTCCTCGGAGGTTGTGCTAGTTGACCAGAGGTGGGGGCTTTTTTTTTTTTGTTGAAGCGGATGAGGAAGGCATATTTAAGCAGATCGGCTGGAAACGGCTGAATGTGAACAGCATCACCTGAGAGGGATTACAGCGAGCCAAGTCTTGACCTGAGCCCGAGCCCCGGCGTCAAGGAACAGAGCTCTGTCTTTTCTCTCCCGGGCCCCCATCAGCCAAGCCTCGATAAGTGTAAATCCAAGTATGTGTGTGTGTCTGTATGAGATAGCGACACTGTACAGGTGCACGTTTCTGAAGACATCAAGTCTTAGAACAACTTACGCTCCCCCGGGTCTTCGACCAATACCGCCCGCAGGCCGCGGACCATTACAAAGATTCACTTATGCGCCGCATTGATAAATCACATTAGCCTGACCCAGCCCTCGAACTCTGTCGAAAGACTAGCTCCTTGTTTGACCTACTAACCCATGCATGTCGAACCTGGCCCGCGGAGCGCCCCCTTGTTCCGAGTCGCAGCGGTATCAGATGAAGCCGGTGAAAGGCTCCCTCAGTGCGCCCGTGCCACGCTACACTGCCGAAAAACCCCGGCGGAGGAACAAAGCATGCAGTGGCATGAACTTTCTACCGGAGAGAGGGACACACACACACACACACAGGGAGATTCTTTCTGGCACCACGTGACAAAATTGTGATGATCCGTTTTTACTTTTTCATCGTTTAAATACTAGCTTTTAATGATCCACAAAAAAAAGAATGAATCCTAACAAATTTGACCGGACAAGCGGTCCTTTATGTCACTTCTCTGCAGTAGGTTTGTGAATGGAGCGAAGCAGGGAGGTCGGGAGACGGGATTCATTCTCATCTTTGGGTATTTGAAATAGATGAGAAAGCTTGTTTTGTAGCACTTCTGCGCACGTCCATCGATCACATTCACTGGGAGAAGGGGGGAAAAGAAATATTCACTGTGCACAGATTTGCTCCCTCCCTTCCCCTTTCCTTTCAAGCGCAAGTACACATGGGGTTCTTCTCCTCCGCCCTCAATCATTGTCATCAGCGGATCCCATATGCTGGCAAAGCAAAATGCCAAACAGATGTTTTTATTTCAGAAGACATTTTACCACTGTAAGCGTTCGCTTTTTCGGAAACGGGAAATAAAAAACGGGAAAAGACGATTTTTTTCAAAAATCATGCTCCACATTTCCTCACGGTGATTGGAAACTCCCGGGCTGCACACAAAACCGGCAGTGTCCCTCTGGAGCGCCGGTGTGTTTTTTTTTTTTAAACCCTCACCTAGGCCCGTTCCCTCCGTTGCACACTCCCCTGGAGCAATTACACCTTAATACGTTTCCTTATAAAGCAACTAAATATGACCAGCCAATTTGGTCCGATGCTCTCAAGTTTATTGGGCCGTAAAAATTCTAATGTGGGAATCATTTCTAAGTGCCACACATAAAACAACAACACAAAAGGAGTATTTTTTGAATAAAATGACTCATGCGAGGGCTTCGTAGGTAGGAGAGCTGCCCAGAGCCGGAGATGGAGCCCCTCAGGCGTACACTGAAATGCACTTCCAGATTACCTCTCACATTACTAATACATACACACCTCTGAAAGAATTCAATGAAGAGCTGTTTAGAGGTAATGACATGGGCACAATAGGCATCCATTGTGTTTTTTTTTTCTTCTCCCGGTGAATGTGATCATGGGGACTGTTAAAACGGACCAATTTCCCATTTTGTGGTTCTTACGAAATAAAGTCTACTAAATCAAATTTAATCTAAATATAGGCTCAACAAGTCAACAAGGTGAGTGTTAAAAAAGTTGTTTGCTGCCTTTCGTTCATTTTATTGAGAGCTAAGAGCTAAATGAGAAGATCGATTTCACTCTCGGGTGAAGCCGCAGCCGGCAGCCGTTAGTTTAGCTTGGCATAAAGACTGGAAACACCCAAGTTGGCTGAAGGTAACACAAGCCACATACCAGCACCTTTAAAGGACACTAATTAACACATTTTATTTAGTTTTTGTACATTTTGCAAAAAACCCAGTGTAAACATGACACATTATTGTTTTACTATTTGGCTCCGAGCAGTGACTAAAGTTACCGCTCCTTTTAGTTCCAAGAAATAACTTAAAACCCTCTGGAGCACAGTAACAATTGTTGTTTTTACTCTTTGGTATTTGTACGGATTATGCAATGTATAATGTGTGAATTTATGAGCTTTAGAGCTGCAAATAGATGGATCTAGTTTCAGCCAAACAGTTTCTGTTTCCAGCCTGCGCATGAAACCGAGGTGATTGGCCCGCCGGCTCCGGCTACATATTTACCATACAGATGACAGGGGTGTCATCTGATTAGTAGAAGTCATCCAAAACGTCAAACACCTCCGTGGCGTGTGAACTTATCTAACAGCTTATCCGACGTGGTGTGAATTTGATTTCCCTCCTTTCCCCCAAAATGTGTTGGCGAGCTTCAGCGTCTCGCTGATCCAAGAGCCCCTTGGACCTTAAACCTTAATGTCTAATGTTTCTAGAAAAAGCAACACTCTGCTCTTGTTTGCGTCGTCAGTGTGTTTCTCCCTGTGCGTGCCGACCGGTACCTACTTTGCATCGACCCGCGAAGCTTGGAAATCTGAAATTCAAGTAGGCCCCTTGAGGAAATACACAGACGTGTGTAGAAACAAACACGCGCACACGCGCGCTGACTCTAGTTTGGCTGCGTGCACCGGGGGCCCGTTTTGAACGGGGCTGCCACTCGGCTAAGCTACCCGGGTGCTTACCCCGTAACGCTCGACAGATGGACCAAAATCTTTCTTTTTTCACCCTTTAATTACCCTTACATGCCACATCAAAATAAAGCGCAGCAGTCGATACCTTTTGGTATGGAGAGGAAGTGAGCTGGTGAGATGCAATAAATTATCTCTCCGTGGAGCTCTCCTGTAATTTGGTAGATCAGACCGCTGCCCACTGACTGTTTGATGTGATCTGTGTCCATTTGTGGAATTACAGCGGGCCTGTTGGGTATTCTTCAGTAAATGAATCATAAATAAAAGCAAGGGCACCTGAGTGGGTTGTCAATTTGGACCATAATGTTGTCAGAACTTTCGAAGGCCACTTTGAAAGACGTGCCAATGTGTCGCAGGACACTTTTGCGCCACTTCTGAGCAATCGTTATGGTTTTGGCTCAGGTTCCGGTTAATGGTAACTGGGCACCCGTAGATTAAATGAAGACTTGCTTGTGGTGTTTGGCTCAGACTAGTTTGGACAAGTAATAAACAGGTCAAGTAAGCAATTCTCACACAGGATTTCTTTTGTTGCGTCGGGCATGGAGCTGTGCCGAGGGCGGCTTGTGTTTCCATCACCTTCGCTCTCTCGGGCCTGGCGGAGGGGAAGGCCTCACGGCTGCCTGCGGAGTGCAGGAGCTCCCGGTGTGTTTTTAATCAGGCACAAGGCTGGGAGTCATTACTGGGCCTTGATGCTGAGCTCATTGTCTCCCTGACACCCGCTGTGGAGAGAGAGGAAGACACAGAGCCAGGAGTGGGGGTTGTTTGACAGAGGGAGGGGGTGACATTGCGTGCATTTCTGATGTAACGAGTTCTCCGAGGGTCACCCCCCCCCCGTAGATTTATATGAACAGAAGAAAAGGAGCAAAGCGGAGGACAGGGCAATCATATGACGAAAGCCTTAGTATGCAATATTTTGAAGACAATGTTTGGCTTATCCTGCCTGAGTTGTTCAAGCTCATACCTAAATCACTGTCTCCCATTCCAAGGACATTCTGCACATTTTCTGACCCCTGGTTGTGTCTTGAAAACACTCCGTGCCTCCCAGGTTAGAATGTTTGAGGCTTGCGATGTGTAAACCTTAAAATCTGGCAACCCGTGGCCAATGTACTCATCGAGCATGTACAGAGCAACATTAACTTTTCGTGTGCGCTGTGTAAAAGCCTTTGCGGGGCTGACTACTCTCTCTCTTTTGGTAAGTCATCATTCGCCACAACTCTGGCATGTGCGATAATCATGGGATCCATTGTTAAAACTGAAGCCCTGATTGCTGCTGTTTTTGGGGGGTTTTCGGTTTTTGGTGTTCGTAGCTGCAAATGTTCTCCAAAGAAGCAGGGAATTATGCTTGTGTGACTGTGAGTAGACCCAGACTTAATGGCGGCCTTGCTGACGCCTCTCACAATCAAGCCTTTTTGTGGGTGGGTCTAACATCTTGTCAATCCAATTACAGCTTACAGTTGGCCTCCATGGCCGTTGTAGTGGGGTTTTTCATAGGGGAGCCATAGTCGGCAGACATGTGACAAATTAGAGGACAGACATGAACAAATGAGTGGGGAGGAAAAACAGATGCAGATGCATGGGGGGTCACCGGACACTTGGATGACCAGGGCGAATCGCAGGTGTAACCGGGTTACCACTGAATCCTTTTCACTCCTCCCGGGTTACAGTCCTGGGAATGATGCTTCTCTTCACCTTTCACCAAAATGTTCAGAGAATGAGCTGCGATTTGTTCGCCTTAGCCGAGATGGTTCCCCGACCTCCCCCAGAATGGGCCCAGCCCTGCTCGGTTTGTGTGGTTGTGATTTTTGTTGTTGTTTGTCTTGTTGTTGTCTGTGTTGACTTAAAAGCCCATGTATGATATTTATGATTCAGTTTCTCTCACACACACACACACACACACACACACGCGTACACACACACACATAAAGAGAGTGAGAGACAGACGGGGAGAGAAAGAAATAAAGTTTTGGGGCTAATTTCCAAGCTGTGTTATAATTTTTAATGTGCCACATTTTTATGTTGCGCCTTGTCAGCCAGCACATCAATTGTGGTGAAGGCTCTGGACGTTTTTCTTTGCCCATCAGGGTTTCTCACTAATCTGCTTTTGGGATCCAGACAATGAAACAAGGCTGTGGTAGAGACAAACGCTAGACAGAAAAGTATAAAGCCGAAGCGAAGAAAAGAAGTCCATTAACATTTCTCAGATTCCTGCACCCTTTCTTCCCCTCATGTTAGGCACTTGTATTACATTTTGGCCGACTTCTCCATAACTGGATATTATTTGATTTGGACTGGGGCCGAGTCTCAGGAGCAGCGGCCTTCGCTGTGTAAACAGCTGTCACCAGCGGGAGTCATAACTAATAGGTATCCGAAGACAGGGGTCACGTGCAGTTTACATGTTTACTAGCTAATGGCTTTTGAAATGGTGCCGCCTCGGAGCGCTAATGGACAGTAGTGTAGTGCAATAGACAATGTTGGGCTGCTTATCGTCATCAATGACCGTGAGCGCATACACGTGCATATTCATAGGAGTAACTATGTGACTTTTGAGGGGAAAGGCTATTTTAGGAGAATAGCAAAAAACAACAAACTGGAGTTTTTTTTCTTCTTGATGTTTAGAATAGAAGACAGGCCTCCTTTGGTTGGGTTATTGCATAGCCACATTCCACCATGGAACATTGTTGGAACAGCCGCCAACCCAATTTGCTGCTCATTTGTAGCATTTGTAAACATTGTGGCGTGTAGGCACAAGACAGGTACCGCTCCATGCATCTGACTCCGCGGTGACCTTGTGCCACCCCAGAGCTTTTTTTTGGAATGCCAGTCTCTGTTTCTTCAGAGTTTCTTCGTTCTTTTAGAGTTAGATTCTTGCTCACCTGCATACCAAGGCTCAGTATTTCTGGCAACAGATTACATTTCAGCACCCAGGAGCGTCATGTTGTACTCTTTACAGAAAGGAAATTAACTTTTTTTTTTTTTGTTGCCACAGCAGCTATAGAGGCCGTTCTGGCCTGCATACAGTCATCCTTCAAACTTTATGAAAACATTTATTCCAGGTTTGTCTCAAAAGGCAGCGTAGAAGGAGAGACGTGTACTCCTGAGGGCTGAGCGTGGCGTTTCAGAGCCAACACAAGCCAGTTCCTGTTAGGCTTCCATGCAGTGCCAGCCATTCAGGTGCAGTTGTGCGGTGGTATGAGAACACGACGCCAGATGAAACCCAGACACCTGCTGAACGCGGAGGTGGCCGCTCTCATCTGGATACAGCACACCGCTCTAAATAAACGGTGCATCACTGGCCTGTAAAAACACCTCGGATGAACTCCTCTTTAAAGTTTTCCTGTGTGCGTGTGCCATAGAAACCAAGTTATTAAACGAGACATGGCCAGATTTAAAGATGGCGGCATCACAACGTTGGCTGTGTGCAACTTCGCTACACAAATCTCAGTATTGTTCGGAGGATAACCCTCTCGCCACCACAATGGTTGGTTAGGTGAGAAAACATGCAGGGTTGTTGTCCTCTCCCGTGAAAGAGCCTATATAGATATTGGATCCAGCCCAGTTTATTTTTTCAGGGGGTGTAAAGCTTTGATGTTTAGCAGTGTTTTTTGCTTGTGGCAGGCACCATGTGTGAAAGTGGGACCAGGTCTTTGCCATCTGTCCCCTGTGGTGCGCTCGCCTTTTGACCCTGGTGACCACCTCAGATCTCTCCGTTGGCCTCTGCGGGCCAGGAGGAGGGCGACGTTGTGACTTGTTCAAGGGTTAGAGAGGTGAAACTGGGTGGCAAGACGTTCACCTCAGGCCTGCCCCAGATAATATCACGTAATAATGACACTGCTAAGGGGTTAACGTGTTTGTGCTTTTGATACTTCCTGTGTGTTTTGCTGATATCATTTTTGCACCTATCCTTCAAACCTCATCTCATGGTTATCAGCAGGTGCACAGCATTTCAAACTTTAATTAAGAGAACGATCTGGCTGCTTCTCCTAGCGCCGTCAATGACAGGAAGTCACGGTATTTGTGCGCGCCTTTTTACATTTTTTTCTTTGGTTCTCCGTTGGTCTGTTATTCCAGTATCTCCCATCTGGATCTGCATATAGTGTATGTTGTGCTCTTTGGCAAGGAGGAGGAATCCCCGTCCAACTTCTTTTGTTTCTCAGATGTGAGAGATGGGAATCGGGATGAGTTTAGTCAAGGTGATGACAAATGTGGAAAGGCAGAAGGGAACGCAGGTCAGGGTGGGAGAGATGGAGCAATCCTACTCATGAAGCAAATATGCCAAGCATGCCCTTTGACTTTACTGATCCTCGTCCACGGCCAGGTCCAGCCCAGCAGCTTGCCTGGGTGCGTGTGCGTGTGTGTGTGTGTGTGTGCGTGCGTGCACGTGTGTGAATGAGTGAATTACTAGACTTCCAGCACATTGAGCTACAGGTGTGAAAATTAGGTGTGAGGTTTATACGTGGTACATTACCAACACGTGGGCTAATCAGAGCCACCCCACCTCTTCCTCCGCCCACCTCTTTCTCTTTTCCCTCTTCTTTCCGTTCTTGGGGGAGAACACATTTCTCCCACAGCTTGACTGGATTTGAGGGGAGTGTAAATATTGAAAAATTCAAAGTTCCCACCCTTTCCCCTTCTCCTGGGGCTCATTTCTTACTTTGCACTACTTGTTCTTCATCTTTAGGCTGTCATTTGATTGGTTGCTGTCATGAGACTGTGGGAAATAACAGTTTGTTTGATATATGTGTGTTTGATATATGTGAGAACCCACCTGCCATGTCTTACCCTTAGGTAGTACATTTCCACACAGCTTACAGGATTTTTTGGAATGAAAAACTCAAATTCAGACCTTTCTTTTTTTTTATAAAGTGTATACTCTGAATTTGATGTACCAAAATTCACATCCACAACCTTGACTTTTTAGATGTCACATTTAGAAAAGTGATGTGGGTGGTCTCTACATTTTTAATGCCTGGTCAGTACAAAACATGAGAAGAAAACATGCAAGCCCATCGTTTTCTTCAGAAAGTAAATACATCGTTAAAAACCATAACCGTAACATTCAACATGACTTAAACTGTTTGTTTAACTTTTTTTTTATTATTCTCTAGAAAATGAGTGGTGAACCCAACCAGTGGCTTATAGTTAAACAAAAAATATGATATGGTGGCAATTTCTCAAAAAAGAAAAAACAAACCACTGTATTTTGCAAACACCTCTCGGAGAGTTGGACTAACAATCCCCAAATGTGGCATGCATCATTCCTGGACTCGCAGGACTTAAATACAGAAAACAATTTAATATACTCCAAATAGTTTCGCAGCCAGCGTGTTTTCGGCACGAGTTTACGAGGCATATTTTATCCAGTCCAATATTCAGAAATTGTACAAATGTCTTTATTTCATGTGCTAGGAAATCTGCATAGTGCTTAGTGGACCCACATTTGCCAAGTTCCTCGGAACCTACAAGTCTTCATTTGTGGCTTTAATTTGATGTTGAACTATGCGATCTCAGATCAAAACCCTTTTAGCTTATGTACTGTATTCGTGGAAGAACACAGAATTTAAGGTGTGAGTTCTGTAGAAATGTCATAGATAAGTGGAAAGTTATGGGGGGTGTTTCTCAAGAACCCTGACATAATTCTTTGATGGAGTGAATAAAGCGTGAGGGGGAAAAGAAGAGGGATTGGCATGAAACATAAAACACATGCATGTCTTCTGCGGCCTGAAATAGGTCCATCCTCGCATGTCCATCATTTGACTCCCACAGCGATTCCCTCCCAGAGGCTATTAAAGAACGCACTTTGTTTGCGCCTGTGCTGACAAAACAAAGGAGCAGCCAGGTTGGATTCCCTTCAAAATGACATGTAGAGAGACAGAAAATAAATGGGCTTTTAGTTGCGTGCGTGTGTGTGTGTGGAGTTGGACGCACAATGCTTCACGTGAGAGAAAAAAAAATCCAGCTCAAATCGCGATATTCCACTCGTTATATTCTGAAGTTCCGGCACTTTGCACTGTATGTCGGTCTAACCACCTCACAGCTGTGCCATAAACACAATAAAAGTATAACACCAAAAATAAAATGCAGCCATAAATGCGACCTCACTGGGCTATTTTTGAGTGTCGAAACTCGTTTTGGGCGGCTTTTCCCCCTCTTGCCCCCCTTTTGCATTTTCCAAGTGCAATCGTTTGAATAACGTTGACACTGACTGTGAACAGATATTTTGTTGTTTTCAATGTCAGGCTGGACTGTAAAAAAAACTTTTTTTATGCGGCCTCAAGCCACAGGGAAGACGCAACACTGTTACTTGGCCGCCACATCAAGGTCACCCTCTCGTAGGGCTTTCCCCGGCGGTCAGATGTCTGTTATGGTCGGGGGTCGGTGTGTCCGTCAGTGTGGCGGAGAGTGTGAAAAAAGACTGCACAGCGTACCGTGTGATTTGGTCAGCTAGGTCGCAGCTTATTTCTAATTTTCCTCAAACGGGGATTACGAGGTCTATTTCACATCATGGGATCCAGATGTGGGATATGACCCTGGACATGGGATTTAAGTTATTATCCATCACAAAGATATTAATAAGGAAGAAGCAGCCCAACACAGGACCGTCGTATAGACTTGGAAAGAGTGCCGGGGTCAAAGCCATGATGAGTTCAGCTGGACAGATGGCTGAAAGGTGCACGGAGGGACGAGCAACATGTTCGGGGCAGAGAGAAGATCGGAGGGGCCCCACTGTGCAGGTTTCATTTTGTGGTTCGGCTGAAAGAAAAAAAAAAGGACGTCAGAGCGGTCGCAATCTTTCCGTTTGTCTGCCAGAAAGAAACATTTTCAACCATTCCTTTAATAACGTGCTCTCTGTTTAATGTGGTCATCCCAATGAGTCCAATTCAGTTTTTCTCACCTGCATGCGAGCATGGCTCAACCTGTTGAGTCACACCAAAGCAAATTACCCCGAGCTTGTGTTTTATTGTGCACTAAAAAAGTGCAGCTTTAAATTGGCCCCCATTTTTCCAGTTGCCCGTTTGAACTGAGCGCTGCCTGTTTTAGCCATTCCGCGCTGCATAAACCGCCACCCTTTCAAATGAGGGTTTCAAATCTCTGCGCCGCTTGCCCGCCGCGCCCGGCGGATCTGCGTCGCAGGGACGCGCTCGCCGATTTCTAATACATCCGACGGCGAATGTGTTTGCTCAGTCTCATGCTGCAAAATCATTATACGCAGCAGGGCCTAAATTATAAACATGTGCTTACAGTATGATCTGTTAAAGTAAACTGGCGGGAGAAAAAAAAAAGAAAAAAGCTAGATCCGAAAAACCTGACCATTTCCAGCTGTAAAACAGTCGCAGGCAAGTCCAACATATTTTCTGCTAAATTGGAACAGAAATGTGCCTTCAGCGCGCACAGGCCCCATGCATGCCCACCCTGGCACCCCTTCTGTTTTGTTTTTTTGTTTTTCTCCTCAATTTTTTTTTTAAGCAAAGTGCGACTTCCTAGTTCCATGACGAATAAAGTCACGGCACCCGAAATAAAAGCGCCGGGGGTTTGATGTCATTTTCCGAGTACAGGCTTTTCTTTTAATGAGCTTAAACGTTGTTGAGACATTAAAACAGCTGGTGAACTGCGGGGTGCGAGCGAGGGCAGACCTTTTTACAGGGCATAAACCTGGACGGTTGGGTGGTTCGAAGAAAGCCAAAAAAAAAAAAAAAAAAAACTCAGCTCAGCTCGGTCGGCCGCTGCGTGGCTCCAACGCCTCCCTTGTCCTGCGCCTGCCCTCTCTCTCTCTCTCTCTCTGTCTCTCTCTCTCTCTCTCTCTCTCCCTCTCTCTCTCTCTCTCACCGAGCTTCTTCGTTTTCCACACAAGCGGAGCAGCAGTAAGCTTATACCGTCATTTAGGCAGAACAAGGGAGGTGGACAATAAACAATAATTGTCTCAGTGCCACGAGGAAAGCGTATAATTCTGTCGGTGACTGTGATGCTTTCCACATGAGAGCACACGTCTTCTTGACCCGCTGCTGCTATGCAACTCATGGCCGCCTCTTCCCCCGTAGGACATTTCTAGTTCGCGTAAATGCAGTGAAGGAAGCGAATGTTTGTTTTTGTCATGCTTACTTGTGGATCCCCAGCATTGTCATGTGTGCCTGTACTGTAAGAGCGCTTCTCCCAACAATGGACAAGTGTGGCGGTCTGTGTCTGTATTATTAGATTGACATACCAGGGGCCCTCGGAGAGATGGAGGAGAAATGTGGGAATAGAAAAAAGTTGTGTTTTAATAGAGGCTCTTGTCTTCTTGAATTGCCGCATTTGCAATTTCCCTGCTGCGCTCTGATCCCTCCTCAAGTCCGCTGGGTTTCCAGATCATGTCGACGGTTAATCAAGACACACACACTCCGTTCGCTGTCCTGCGCCATGGGTTTCAATTTAGCATAGTGTTGAAATCATATACTGTACGTCAAAGTGAACTATGGCTCTGATCCAGCCAAGCATCCATTCTATATATATTCGGTGGCAATATTTCCATCTACTAATGGGAATTAATTTAAGTTTATGTCTAATATTTAAGTAAGGATGACTCATCGCCATGCTGTCTTTGGTTTTCTCCAGCAGGGAGAAATCATAAATCCTCATGGGTTAGAGAGGTGATGGAGTTTCATCTTATATCTTCTATGTCCACTGAAACTCCTCAGTGAATGATTGTGACCAAGGTGAGCAGCTATGAGGTGTGATAGAAGCGTGCGTTTACCTTCAAATATATTTTTTGCTATTGCAGACAGCATAAATCTCGTATATAGGTAACTTAAATCGTTTTTCCCCAAAAACGAATGCAACTACTAAGTACGTTTATGTTCAATCATTTGTATACTGTAATGCTTGTTCTTTCTGGTTTTTATTTTTAAATGACAATAAAATAGTCGTATTTAAAGACCTGAATATGCTTGCAAAGTATCAGTTGTCTGCAGCAGCGGCTTTTAAAACATTTTTCTCTTATTGAAGGCAGCCTGCAAAAGCTCCACATCAGTGAAAGCCTACCTAAGAATGTTCTCTTGCCCCCAATGTTAAGTTTGAGGCTCTAAAAGAAACACAAAAATTATGTGCAATTTGCCTTGTTAGGGTTTCGGGTTGCAGAAAGTTGGAACGGGTCAATGTGAATGATTTCATGGCTAACGGTAGGTGAATAGAAAGCAGGAAGTTAACTGGCCCCGGGTGGAACCCCCTGTATATGCACAGGCACTTGGCAGCGCAGAGCGCAGTCTGTCACGCTCGCTTTGGACTCATAAAATCCTACCTGAGACAGACTTTGGGTTTTCTGCTGGATCTCACGGCAGCCCTAATTGCTCTTGAGCTGCGTTCAGAGCAAACCTTCTAGCAGAAAAGTGCTGCGCTCCAAACGTGCTTTTGCTTTTCCTGTTGCGAGACTTGCTGCTTCTCATGAATGAACAACATCAACAAACAACTTCACCAGAAGAACAGTCTCTGGAAGACCATTTCAACATATAATGTGGATCTCTCGGTTTGAATTTCGAAATTTGGTAATTGTCAGATTGGATTCAACAAGAATGATTTTAGAATTTAATTTAGTTTCTTGTGTACACAATCTCATAAACATAACGGCTTTAATAACTTAAGGCGCTCTATATGTTTCGGAGGAAAGTGTGACGTAGCTGAACGAGACTTTTTCTACTTGGCAGGAGTGAGATGAGTCGGTTGGCACCTCTCTTGTGTCTGTACTGTAAATATGTTGCCGGAGACAGCTTGAGAGCTTCATTACTTACTGGCTGTAGCTTCGTTTCCCTAAAGGGACATGTCAAAGGTGTAAATTGTCCTCAAAGTGAAAAGGACTACTAACTAAAGACTCAACGGAATATTTAAAACATACACGTTAGTTATCGCCACACATTTAAATTAGGAAGGAGATTCTCTCCAAAATGTTTTTTTTTCCACCTAAAACCTTTCTCAGTCAGTGTCAAGATATATATTGTTGTTGAGCGAGGAAGTGGCTAAGTGAAGGGTTCTTCATGTGGTTCCTGCAACAGCTCCATACATACAAGCCATCTGTCTCGTCGACAACGCACTGAGACACTGACTAGGCCGTTGCATTGAGAAGTCCGTGTAAATGCTTTCTCATTGATGTTCACTTGGACTTTTTTTTTTTAAGCAATACTTCAGAGAGTTCCTAGCCGTCAGAAGTGGCAACTGTGGATTTGTTGTGTTTCACGTTACATGTATTCTGTGGTTGAAACCGTAAACGACACTGGTTCATCGTGTGCATGGAGTGGATTGGGCGAGTGACGTGTGCGTGATTGCTCCTCTCCGGCCTCGTGTGTGTCAACGTCTTTGGGCAAAACCTGGCATGCATAATCATCGGGGTCGCCACGGGTTGACAGCGGAGGAGACAGCATAAGAGAGGAGGCAGCGTTTGATTTGGGCACAAATCAAAGGAGGAGCCGTAGTGTGTCGAAACACGGATGGCAATCGGGTAGGGATTGAAATGATCCCATGGTTGAGAACAGGAGAGAGATACATCGTGCAAAAACAAAAAACGCATCTTGAACTGAGAACGCAGCCACCGGCACACTAAAATTACAGTGTTATGTTCTGCAAAATTAAGTTAAGCTGCCGTGATCTATCGAGACGTCAGAACGGACATTATACCCATTTCCCTTTGATTTTCTCCTCTTTAAGCCACTTAGAAACGTCACTGCTGCATGCGCTGGTCAACTGCTTTCAATTTTCACGCCAATACAGCCGCGATTCCACTTTTTTTCACACGTAAGCCTCTTCCAAGTTTTCTGGCTCCGAGGACGAGCTGTCCTGGTCTCGGAAATCTAATTCATTAGACTAATTAATGTTTGCTTTAGGAGTGGAACCTCTTGGCGGGCGACGCAGTGAAAGGAGAAGAGCGTGAGACATCAGGACGGTAGTGTAGCACGGCAGTTGGACAGCGCCGCCCCAGACACGGCGAACGGCAGCCCCCTTCCTGACATACCTGTGGCCTGAGGGTTCTGAGCCTTTCCAAAGACTCTCTCTCCTGCTCTCACAGCTACACAAAGCCACAAACACACACACGCTTATCTACCAAGATCAGGACAAATAGAGTTTATCTCAAACATACACAGCCTTCTTTTCACCAAGTTGTGTTTCGCTGATTGCAGGATGTTGGGATCTGCTGCCGTCGAACAACTTGTGCAGTGTGGGATTAGCCAACAGAGAAAAAACAAAATATCCAGCAACGAAGAGCGAGTGCGATCTTTGAGCCAGACCCACGATGGGGCTTTTCAGTGACTTCGATTCCTTTTGCTGGCTGACTGGCCAGTGATCTGAGATGACCGCAACCCCAGATTTTGTTTTTCTATTATTGTTTGGATAGTATTGTTAGCGCACTCGTAACAGTTATGATGAGCTGGCGATGTAGCGTTCCCAGGCTGACAGCTCCTCACTTTTGCCAAGTTGGCTCCCCTTTTCTCTCCGTGTTGCGTTCAGGTTTGGCGAGGGGCAGAGGGAGTAAATATGGCCAAGTTAATGTGAATGTCAGTTTGCCGTAAACACACCCAGACTGTATACGGCACAGAAACATGTGGCCAAGTGTTGAGCTCTGGTCTAACGTTGCAGTTTTTGTTTTTCGTGAATGGAAGGACTGACAGAATGAAATTTGAGAAATATTTGAGTTCTGTCAGTGGTGTTACCTGATGGGGAAAAAGAAACACGTTAATACAGCTGCAATAACTTTTTTCTTTTAAATGGAAGTGACACTGTTTTTTGTAGCACATTTTAATGCCAGTGATTTCATTTTATACTTATGATTGACCAGGATTGACAGCTTAACATGGGACACAATTTTCCATCTGAGACCTGGACAAGCCAAAACTAGTCATACTCTGGAGTTTTCATTCCTCTGTCGGGTCATAGCGCCCGAGTGTCGACTAGAAGGTGAACAATCACCAGCGTGTGTGTGATGAATAGGACTTGGAGGCGCGCATCCCTGCGCTGCTGTGATCAATGGGGTGTCGCCAAAGACCTCATCCCTGAAGACCATCGGAGACGCGTTCTGATTAGCACTTCATCTTACTTCCATCCACCCGGGCCTCGGGAGAATGAGCGCAGTTTGGCACGGCCGGCCGGCCTCTCTGAACACTGTCTCCAAGCGCCCCGGCAAAAGAAATGAAAAAAGAAGTGTCCGAGGCAGCCACTGACATCTGCTGACTGATTTCCCCGTGATTACACCCTGATGCTCGCACTGGGCCCACTTAGCGCGGCCTTTTTTTGTCTGTGCGAATCTGCTCAGAGAAATCCAATATGTGGATCCATGGCCAGTGAAGCAGGCCTGCTCTGCTGTGTCTCTCAGGGGTTTGTCCGGTTTGCCGCACAGTGTTTTATTAAACGTCGCGGTAGGTCGCTCTGTCTGAGCTGCGCTGTTACCCGGTCCCCCTGCTTGTGATATTTAAGACTTGGCTTATATCAATTGAAGTGTCTCTCGTTCGGAGAGATTGGATTCGCCCAAGGACATTTTCCTGTAAACGGGATGCTAAGGAGTTTACGTTGAAAGTCACTTATTGTGGAATGGACTGTCTTTTTACTGGCTCCTTTGTTTTCCGCAGGCAACTCGAGCCGAGGCCAGAGCCACTGAGGTTTTGGGGGCTTTCATCGACTGTCTCGCACACAATGGTTCAGGAGGCCGACTCCGACCAGATTTAATGCAAAATTCACATTTCAAACCCATCAGCAGTCAAATGTCAAGGGGGGAACTGGAGTTTGCATGAATGACAAATTGTTGAAACTGACTTATTTTCTATAAATTAGGGAATATCCTGTTGATATATCTATTATGGTTGTTTTGGTTTTATTCCTGTTGTCGGTTTGTAATCTGCTGGTCAGCCCTCCCACAGTTGGGTCTGTTGTCTCCAGTTCACTCTGTTCTTGTCATCGGGTGAAGTCGGGGTCGTCCACAGATGAATGATGATCCAACACTGAAACCGTTGTGCTTCCTCTGGTACTAGCTCAGAATATATGGCCCTCTGAACCACCATGCTAGATGTGTTCTTCCAATGCGGCCACTGCAAAAGCCAACAGTGGCGCTGATCGGCACGTTATACAGCCAACATCCTCTCAGATCCCGGCAGCTTAACACTAACCATTACATTTTTAGCGGCACTGTACAACAGGTAGCTGCACAGGGTTAGAGTATTTGGACAAACAAAAAGAAGACATGGTTAATTGGCCTAACAGTCAGTCGACGATCAGTTTGGCAATAACAAGTTGCTTTCATGTCATCAAGGATGATGATCACCTCATTGGTCGCTCACTGTTAAAACTGACTTAATACACAGTGGCAAGAAGTGCAAGCCTGCAATGCTTAATATGTCAATAGGCCACGCCAGTGCAAAGCATTTGGACTCTATGTAAATAATCCTAGCACAAATAGGAAGCTACATATTATTATTATTGTTGATACGCATTGGCTCGCCAGACTTGAAGGCAAAGGTGTCCAAGTTCAAACAAGGGAAAGCCAGCTGCCACAGACAGGAGGGAGTCCAATCAAAACCGTTCCAATGAAACCAACCTGGCACACCAGGCGTACTCGACTGGACGAAAGTGACAACAAGTGATTGCACACTGATACCTTGAAGCAATGTCATTCTATGTCATTAATGGCCTTCCTCTTCTGTGTTAATCCCGCAGCTAGCTATGGAGCGTACCCTATCTGCAAGGGCTGCTCGGTGTGCTCCAGGGACAACGGCTGTGTAAACTGCCAGCCCAAACTCTTCCTGTTCCTGCGGAGGGAGAGGATGAGGCAGTATGGCGAGTGTCTTCACGACTGTCCGGCCGGGTACTACGGCATGCGCAGCCCCGAGCTCAACATGTGCAACAGTAAGTCCACTACGCCGCCCAGCCTCGCTCTTTTTACCCCCAGATACTCACACACATACACGGTCAACCTCTACTCCCCCTTTTCCTAGAGTGCCGGATTTATTGTCCACAGGGGGAAACGCACATACCTCCCAATTTGAGAGGCTCATCTGTTCGCACAGGTGGATGTCGTCTGAGCGGCGTCTCCCTCAGGATTTAGCAGTGTTTCTCATTTCCCCTTAAGCACTCCTTTGACACTCGCATTGGTCACAAGGTGTTTGTAAGCATGAAACCCAGGGTGCAAATGTAACCAAGATGCAGTAAAAAAAAAAAACAGTCCAGGCACCGAGGCTCATATTGTCACATTAAGAGCAAAACTGACCTCCTAGCATAGACATTCAGTGTCACTTTAGCTACAGAAATGATTACATGTTAGCATTAGGGCATTAAAATCCACTTCTTTTGTCGACCGTCTGCAGGGCATGTGGGATTGAGACTTTCACCAGACAGTGTAATTTCTTGGCAATTGAAATATTTTCTTTCCTTGAACAGAAAGCCAGTCACAATTGTGTGTCTCTATCCTTCCCCGACAACTGTAAAATGATGGAAGTTAAATATGGGGAAACAAAGCATTCTAATTCTAAGTTAGATTCCTAATCCGAGACATCTTGTTCTTACACATCTTACTCCCGCGGACTACACTAAAAGTAGCTCCTGGAGTTGTTGTTTTTTCACCATGCTGTTTTGTGCAAAACATTGTTTTGGTTTCATAACTTGCACTTTATTAAAAAACACTCCAAACAGTATACTATGCTGGAAGTAGGGGTATTTACAGCTTCCCCTTAAGTGCACCAATCTCCTAAATAAGTAAGGTTTATTAGGGTTTCATGAACGATATGAGCGGTACATGTCCAGCATTATGACCGTTCATCAGTTTGTCATTTTCGATTTCTTCTAGTTTTGAAAACCTGAGATGCGAGTTTGGAGGCTTTGGACTTTTTTCACAAACGTGGAGGCCAAATATGCGACACCAATAAAAATCTTAGGGCAACCCAATAACCAAATGGTCAAATCACAACTTGGACACATGTGCCCTGATCAGCAGGTTCGTGGTTCGACTCCTATCTCTTGTTCACTGCAACTATAATTATTAAAGGCAGAAAGGCCAACAAAAAAAAAGACTCTTACTTAGTCCAGATTGACAGGGAAAAGAACGAGAGAGGTCCCAACAGTGTCGGCAGCAAACATCAGAATTTGATTTGTCAGTCTACTGGAATTCATCGAATTCCTGTGATGTTGTTCCCTGTAGCAGCATCTCTATGTCATTTGGCCTAATGAGATCACAGGCAGATGCTCCCAGAACATTTTCGTCTGCAGTTTTAGCCAATAAATGTGTCTTTTAGCAAACTGCTGGTATTGATTGGATCCTGCCAAACAAAACACTTCCCCCGCATTTTCGTGTACTCCCACATAGGAAAGTTCATCAGATCTCCCCACATTAGAGGCAACGTCTCCGGGGCTCCACGGCCATTCCATCCTATTTTCATAACTCAGAGAAAATTGGAGGCGAAAGCCAACGTGTTTTTTTGTTTTTTCTTTTCTTTTTGACTATAACGCTGCTATCCTAACCGCTTTATCTCCGTGCTGGGGTAGATTTTGACTCAAAGTGACCCTGATGTGTGGCCAGTTAATCGGAATCCTTCTCCTAAACTGCTCTTCGAGCAACATCTTGTATTGTCACGTAGCATCAGATCTCCGAGCGAGTCCGACTTTGAAGTGATCGCCGCTTCGGTCATGGCTCTCTAATCCAGTTTCCTATTTGACCCCTCATTCTCAGCTGCGCCCCGCATGTCACTTCCCCCTAAACCGTTCATGCCCGACCTCCATAAAGGGATATTTTATCGGCTTGGAAGCTGGTTTGTCTGGTCAGGCAATATTCGCGTGTTGGCAGAGTCCAACTGGTACGCCATGGCTCGGAGGCATGGTGGACAGATAACGGCGAGGGGCTTCTCCGCCGACATGGTCAGATCTGCTGTGCGCTCCTGGTTTCCAAAGAGGCCTGGAACGTGGCATTGCGCCTCTGTTATCATGAGCTTTTTAAACACAGGCTCTGAAATCACTTAGAGAGCAGCTGCTTATTATTACACCAGGGTTTGTCCGTGTGATCTTATCTCATTCAAGATTTTTTTTTTGTGGACTGCCTGGGTAAAGGGGAAACATGGGCTAGACAAGCGAAACGCTTATACACTCAGCCGCTCGCTGGCTGAAAGCTCACTTTCAGTTTTTCTGAAGGAGCTCCTGAGGGGTCAAAGGCATATGAAAGGGGCGAGATATGAGCACAGAGAGAGGGATATGCCCTTTACACAGTGAACTGACTGATGAACACATTTCGTTAAATAAATGTACAATTAGATGATCATTTGGGGAAATAGGCTTGGTGGGAAAGGCCTCTGAAACAACAGTTGCATATTTCTTGTCAGTGGGTCATCAAGCTACAGCCTATCAGTGCGTACGCTGGTTGAACACTCAGGGAGGGTATTGGTCTATATATGACAGAGCAAATAATACAATTAGCAGGGTAAGATATTCAGCATTAGCATTTGTGTTCATATGTTGTCATGTGTCGCTGTCAGACCTATAACTGTAACTTAGGTATCGTATTTGTCAATATAATTCTAACTCCTGCATATTACTTTGTAATTCAGTACCCTTATGAATTTGTGTTACATTAACAAATTATCTAGAATAGAATATGCAGATGTACTGTTCTTGATGTTAGTGTGCATGTGTACGCGTAACTAGAATCCCGTTTACAGCTACACTTCAGCTGGATTTCATTGAGGCCTTAGATGTGAGCGATAACTACCATTACTGTTGGGTTGCTGGTTCATTAACAATGCCTTTTTTTTTTTTACATAATAGCTTCCTATATTCCCATACACTATGTTCCTTTGGCTGTGCTTGCCAAAATTCCCTTTTAGCAGCCTATGGACGGGCTTATACAAGCCATTAAGCATATGCTGCAGTTTCACTGTCATCCACAGACGCTCTTATCAGCCACCCAGAAGAGGCCCCACACCCGCATCTGTGGGTGTCAACCCACCGCTCAGCAGGCAAGATTTGAAGTAGCAGTCGCTGAATGCATTGCGCTATGTACAGCAAAATCTGTGTGAACGTGGTGCAGTCATGCTGCTGCCCACATTTCATAATACCTCAGCTTTAACATACATTCCCAAGCCAAAGCATTTGTCATATCGTATCACGAGCGGGTTCGCTCTCTTTTATGGGACAGAAAGCGTTGATGGGGTCAGCTCCAGAGCAAGTCTACATTCAGAACCCTTCCGCTGCTACGCTCAAACACTAAAACCTCTGTCGCCAACCTAGTTGCCTTTACCCATTGCAGCGGCACTTCGAAACCCCTGATGTGTTGCCAAACAACGACTAGCCCAGTCTCATCGAGGCCTGCGATTGCCTATATCCTGGAAGCATGGTTTAAATATCACAGCTCACCAGTGGCGGTATAATGTGCCACCAGAGACTCTTCTGTCTGAGGTAGTTTTGTGAGGAGATCTTATTATGATTTCTCTTGTACTGCATTTTGACTTCGGAAATCTGTTACCAAACCCATTGTCTTCAAACTGCTTTGTCGCATAAGATTAAGGCTGGATGTGGAAGCCGATTAAGTGTACTTTTTCCAAGATGGTTTTGGGTTTAAAGCTCATCGTGAACTTACTTTTAGTTGGAGGTAGAGCTGTGCATCCTGGGCCTTTTGCCAAATGTGTACCGAGCATTTGTAAAGTAACTGATGAGCTCTGCAAACTCGCTCTTTCTCTCATTCAAGCTTTCTCGCTCTAATTCTGAGCTTGTGGGTATTTCCATTGCACAGTCTAACCAACAAAAAGACCAGTTGCTTTTGGCCTATGAGTTTCACCAGGGGACATTTAATCATCACAGCTTTAGTAACCGCACTTTCAGATTTGCCAGACAATACAATGGACCCACCAAACCAAGCCCTGCTCCCACGACAATACAGCCAGACGCTCGGTTGAAACGGGTTTTCACTCAAAACACTGCATAATTGTGCTCAGTGCAGTGTGAGAGGAAGAACTGTCTGAAGCTCGACTGTCTGAAGCGCGATCTGTGTGTGTGTGTGTGTGTTTGCTGGAACTGGCTGGGCAGATAGCAGGGCAGAACCCGGTGTAGGCAGGGAGGGCCGCTGACACATCTGTCATCCCTGATCTATTTTTTTTCTGAGATGCTGATTGACAGCGACAACACCTCCGCTGCACCCAACTTTACAGCGGCAGGCGGACGAGCACCCATGTGGAAAAAGAAAACAGGCCAGAGAGAGCACGGAAGAACACGGCAGCTCCGGCCTTTGCCACGAGCTCCTGCCATCCGTAGCTCCACACGACATGGCTGGGTGGCAGCGAGCAAGCCAAAGCTTCCATTTCAGCCAAACCCAGGGCCCAGAGACTAGGTCAGAGCTGTTCGACTCAGCTTGGAGGGGAAGGATGGAAAAAGAGGGCTTGTTTTCCCCCTCGCGCTGCCAGGCCTTTTACAACATGGACACTCCTGCTGTGCAACGTCGAGTCCAGTGTTTAGCTCTCTGAAGGAGATTGTCTCAGTAAATTGATAAGTAGCCTGACAAACCACCTCCAACTGAAAATACCTTGTCTGGAACTTGAGAGATTCAGAAGTCATCCAACACCCGTTCTTTGCACAGCAAATGTTCATAAGTAAATAGCGATATCAGCGCGTGGTGGAGCAGCAGTTTTCTGGAGATGAAGCTCTGAGTGTCTGAGATTACATCGGGACCCTCTCTCAGGACCACACATGAGAAATTGACTTAGCGTGAGCCACTAGATCGCACGTCATGCTGCGTAACTTTCTTTCAACCTAAAATGATTTGTAAACCACAAAATACAAAACAAACAAACGAAAGGGCTAGAGCAATGTGGGTAATGGTGGCACGATATTGCCGTCCCCCTTAAACCACTGAAACACAAAGGCTTTTCTTCGTGTGTTCGTATTATAACTCATGGCCAGAAACCAGGCAGGGAGATAATGATGATAATGCGTTTAAGTCCCAGGAACACCGGGCCTTCACTGGGATCTGATGACCTCATTATTTCTCATTAGTCTCCCCGAGGCACCTAGATGAAGACTTTAAAGGTGGTCCAGAGGTTAATCCTGCGGGGAGAATGAACCCGCTCCCCCGTATCTGTTTCTGGAGCTGCCGGACACACTGCCTTGCTGTCCACTTGGCCGTTAAAGACCGTGTGGGAGCTTCTCCTGTGTTACAGATAGCCCTCACGGTCCCTGATAGTCTTTCGTCTGATAACGGGACTGGGGGATAAATGTCTGTCATAGTGATTCCTTTCTACCCACCTATTTCTCTGATGACCTCTGACCCCGAGCTTTGCCTCCCCGCATTCTAAATCCCATGAAGCCGCGCGCTTGTGTCACCCACCTCATCCATCTGCAGTGAGAGACTTTATTACTTATCTCCTTTACTTTAAGGAACACATATTGCCGGGCCTTTGTGCCATCGCCCTGACTACATCTGGAAAGTGCAAGTGACGTTTAAATCAAAAAACCTGTCGTGAGCTACTGGTGCTGCAATGATGCATTATTTCACAAATCGGTGTTGCTCGTATTTACTGTCAATAACTAAGGATTGCTCAACAACCCCAGTCCAAGAGAGTACTGCCAGATGTCCTCAGCCCCCCACCCCACCCACCCCCTTGGACTTTTATTTTTTTGTTTTTGGGAAAAGTTTCTCAGGTGATGACAGGCCTGGGAAGTGTAGAGGGTAAAAGACAGGTCTGTGCTTTCCAATTAGTTTTGTGATTTATTACCCTTCTCCCAGTTTCAGGATTGTCTCGTATCAAACCCGAGCCTGGCTGATTTAGTTTCCCCCATAAAGGAGGGAAAGAGAAGCAGAAAGAAAAGGCAATGTATTTCTACCTCCCTTAGACTCACACATTCCATTCCAAAATCTCTACAGCACTTCATAACTTCAAAAAATCCAAGACATATGTCGAGATTGAACTTAAAATGGAGCATCAGAGCGGGAGAGATACCTAGATAAGATACAATCTGTCAGATGGTTGAGTTAATAACAGAAAATGGTGAACTTCTAAGGAAATTAGTGATTTATGGTCAGATATCTACTTCAGAATGTGGACGACAGCTTCGTTGCAGATTCGGCCTATCTCCAGCCATATCTGATTGGTGTGATGTGTGTTTGTGTGTCCACGGTTTGTTTAGACTGGTCGGGAAAGCGTGAGACCAGAGTGAGTGGGCAGAGGCCATACTTTAGGGTTCAAAGTGAAGCGGGGAGGGACCCCCTTGTTTTGTAGGAATGTCGAGGAGGAGGCCTGATGGTTAGCTGGAGATGGTGTAATTAAGGGGTGTGATTGTGAGAACCTTTCCTTACTTGGGCCTTGCAAGGGTCACAGATAAAAGAGCAGCCCTCCCGACATGTGGAAAATTCATACAGGGTTTCATGCAGGTTCACGTGTCAGAAAAACACAAACACGTTCTTGCATAGTTTGCGTCGTTGTGCAAGATGCTGTCAGAAGAGCAGATGACACCTTACCTGGGAGGCATGAGTCCATAATGGCCACAGGCTATAGGTTGTGATTCCCCAACACTAGAAGCCGATTGGGCGACAGGGCCACATAGAGGTTCTGGGGAGCGTTAGAAATGAAACAGCGCTGGGAGGCTCCTTCTAATCATGTGTCGCCCCGTCGGTGTGGCTGTTGTAATTTGGCCCCCTCTCACGTGCTATATTCGGGGTAAGAGTTTGATGACACATTGCATGGGCCTCTTCTCGTTGCGAGCGCGGTGCTGTGTGTCATGTGCCGTGGCAGGGTGTGGCGCGGGAGGATAAGTGTGCTGTTGGGTTTGCTGACTAAATGCATCAGCATTTGTTTTGGCAGGGAGCTGCGAAAAAAGGCTGGTGACCCCCACCGCCAACCGCCACCCCCTCGCACACTTTCCCCCTTTCCTAACCCACCTTCCCTCTTTTGTAACTCCGCCAAAACTGAAAGCATCCTCACAGCTGGCCAGCTTTGTGATCACCAGCCACCATTCACACTTTAATGAAACCTGACTTTCCCAATAATCCTCAGTGACGGCAACAGACACAAGATTGGGCCGGTGTGGAGTGATAAAATAGAGCGTTATGGACACTATTCAGCTCTAATGAGATGTATTCTTCCTGTTGCAGTACAACATTAGTTGAAAACATGTGAGCCGGTGTGTTTGTATCCAGGCGGTTGTCTCTCGGTGCAACCTGTTGAAAGAGGTCAGTGTGACCTAATCCTTCACTGTCTCTGCTTTTGTGTTGTCACACTGTTGATTTGCTTCTCTCTGGACAAGAACAGGAAGATGGGAAAAAAAAACTCTGTCAGGCAAAACAAGTTTGCTGAGATATACTTAAGCCTCGGGGAGAAATGATTCACAGGGCATTGCTGGCTTTTTTTTTTTTCTGTTTGCGGTAGAGACGGTATAATCCTTTCAAGAACCCCCTTCCCCAAACCCCTTAGCACTCAATCAACTCCAGATGAGAGGTTTGCTCAGACCCTGACGATTCTCCTCTTTCTCTCCTTCTTCCTCCAGGGTGCAGGATAGACAACTGTGAGACCTGCTTCAGTAAAGACTTCTGCACCAAGTGCAAGTTGGGTTTTTACCTCCACAAAGGGCGCTGCTTTGAGAAGTGCCCCGAGAGCTTTGCTCCACTGGATGACACCATGGAGTGTGGAGGTATGTGCAGAAAAAAACGCAGATATGTACTAAATGTGAAATGTCCAGTTTCAAAACATGTAAACAAACATGTCCTTTTATATTTTCCCCTTATCTGCACACAGTATTCAATAACTCATCAGGTGGCCTGCTTATTGTGGACCTAAAAACAGGCAGTTCAGTTGTGACCACACACACATTTTATAGCATCTTTGTAAAGCTTCTTCAACCCTGTGTTTAACCTTGACCCCGAGGGACTTTGAGTTGCCCCTAAATGGCACTGTGCTGCGGTTTCACTACACATCGCTGCTCCTGTGTGTCTTTGCAGAGGGGTGCGAGGTGGGCCATTGGAGCGAATGGGGCGCCTGCACCAGGAGAAACAAGACCTGTGGCTACAAGTGGGGTCTGGAGACCCGGACACGGCACATTGTAAAGAAACCACCAAAGGACACGATACCCTGTCCCACCATCGCTGAGTCCAGGATGTGCAAAATGGCCATGAGGCACTGCAGGAGAGGTAAGAGTGTCAAACAGTCATATGGTAGAGTGCGAGAGAGATATTCTGTCCGTCGGTCCCGACTCCATCCCCGTTCACTTTAAAACCAACCATACTCTGGAGATTATTAAAGAAAACAGCCCACGCGTCCTGCCGAAGGACTTCTTCCCCCTCTCTGGGTTCTACCTGTCTCGTGTAACCCCTGAGCCTTGTTGTTTCACTGTCTGCGTTCTCGAGGCGCACTGTGGCGTTTCCGTGCCTTCATATATCAGTATTTTTCCACGGCGGAGCTAACTCCTTTTCCAAGGTACCCCCCCCCCCCCCCCCCCCCCCCCCCCCCCCCCCCCCCCCCCCCTTCTTTCCCATCTCCCTTACTCTCCTCAGTGGAATTATTCTTCAAAGTAAGAGCTGCATGTTTCCGCAGTGGCCGTCTCTGTTTCCTCCCATCAGCTTGAGAGATATTTGCGGTGCACGTGCATGTATGTCGCTCCATTAAATGAGAAGTCAAATCTGGAATTTCTCTGTTTGTGAATAGAGTGTAAGGAGATATTATATTTTTTTATCCAAGAAAAAAAACAGTTCTCTCGGACGGTCCAGGGTTATGGCCTCAGTTAGCAGTGCTTTTAAAATAAATTTCTTCTTCCTTAATGTGCTTTTACGTCTCACATAAACCTTGGATAAGGACAGGCCAAGTGTAAATATTTATTTCACCAAATAAGGAAGCAATTACGGTGGCAGATATCATACAGGCTGTCAAAAAAAAAAAAAGAAAAACGTTTAAGAGAAAAAGGAAAATATTCTAACCTCGAGGATTTTCTCCATTTTTGGACTGGTGTGTTGAATTGAAGGATCATCCAGTGAAGTGGTGAAAGAGTAAATAAACTTAAAATAAACCCTGATAGTTTCTCATATTTCAACACCACCAAGGCAGTTCTCTCTCTGTCTGGTTTGGAAACTGTGATTCCGTGGCACATTAAGTCCCTAAATCCCTGTCCCATTTGTCAGGGAAATTCTCCCCAACCCCCACGCACCTCTTCTGGACTTTACCGTGTCTGCTTGACCTTTTCCAGGAAACTTTATGACCTTCCGTAATTAAAATTTGGCATTGTTGCGCTTGGTTACTGCCGTCAATTATCTCAAGCATGAAGTCACTGACGGGAAGTCGCTTTGGAGCCTAAATTGAGCGCATAGCAGGGCCATTTTTCTTCAGTCCTTTAGAAACGGACAGCAGTTCCCCATGTCCATCTTAATTGTAGCTACCGTTCCCTGGTGCTGCGGTCATTGTAAACCTCTCGGAACAGTTCCTTACATTGCGAGTGTTGGTCTCTGTGGAAGATCAAGCCTCAGTTGTGTGGTTAAAGGCTGTGTGTAAAAGTGTCACTGTGCCTGCATGTTAGGACTCTCTGGGCTCATGAAGGGCTGTGGTGACCTATGTAATCTGTTTAATAATACACACACACACAGACACACACACACACTCCTCGTGCTCGACCCGCTCGGGAAAAATTCCCACTTGGGAAGAGCCAGTGAAATGCAACACTCTTCAGTTCAAATAAATACAAAGTAAAAATGTAAGCGCCTGAAGTCGAAGGAGAGGAGAAACACTCCGCAGACCCAGAGCTATCACATGGGAGCTTGACCGACTGTCGTAAAATAATCACTCGCTATGATAATAAAGCTGAGTCTAATGGGAGGAAAATACAGGTGATCAGGAAGTGCTGGTTGAAGCCTGGCGAAGAACAAGAACTTCATGGGCTGCTAAAAGTTAATATAGTGCCTTATGGAATACCTTAAAAGGTAACCTTTTCTTTTTAAAGGAGTTTGCAAGAAGCAGGCAGGCAATTTAGGAATAAAGTGCTCAATGCAGTATGGTCATTTCTTTTCTTTAAATTTGGAAAACTAACCTCAGTGCATAGATTGCACAGTAGGACAGAATTATTGATAGGATATGAAGGGGTTATAATAATATAAAAATGTCTAATAGTCTAAAAACAGACAGTTTTATCCGTTCTCCTCACGGGACATCAGACACCAGTGTCTAGGATAGGCATAGGATTATATAACTGCAGGCCATAAAGATGCTGTGGATTACATCGAGACAGGAAATAAGAGGACGCAGTATGTAGGTGTGCGCTATTTATGGCAATGCTTATCTCATCTCTCTGGCTTGCATTTCTACATATCTACGAATTTAAATTACACTGGATCATGTCATTGTGAGGTCCTCTTCTGCCAGCTTAGCCGAGGCGCACAAGGACAACGTAAATGATCTTCTTCATTCCCTTCTGTGTCTGCAAAAGGCCTAATCCCTGTGTAACACTTACACAAGTCGAGGATGTAAAGCCCATATGGTGTCAAGAGGCCAGGCAAACCCTGTCTGATGTGTTTCTGTTCGGCGCAAAAGTGTGTGTGAAAATCAACGTATGAAGGACCATGCAGAAGAGCGATTGTGGACTAATATCCCACAAGAACTGTTTCAGAGCCTCCGAAGCCACAGTGAATGGTTTGACCTGCTTTTTTGTTTTTTCAGGCAATAATGATAAACAAAGCCGGCATCGTTATTTATTTGGAAAACACGTTGAACTCATTTTGTGAATCCTTTTTCGTGCGATGAGTAACTTGAATGGGAACTAGACAATCTCCAGAGGAATTAGGAAGTCTCGTCTCGTGGCTGCTGGGTTGGCGCGTGTGCATTGCACCCCGGAGACAACAAAAACAGTCTTCTATCCTCCTGCTCCCTGGTGCGATGCGCCGAGCAGGCCATAAACAAGAAAGAGGCTTTATTAATAGCTGCTTCGGCCGTATCGGCATTGACAGACTGGGTTCCTTTCCTCTCCGTCTTGTGAGCTGATGAGAGGAGAGGAGAGGTGAGGAAAGGAAAGTGATAACACTGCAGCGCTCGGCTGTTCCATATTGATGCAGTTAATTCCCTACAGAGATTTCCCAGCAACCCCTGTCATCAGATTCGCTGGTTTACAAACAGACATGTGTGACAAGTTCGATACCTCTTTCCCCCATCTGTGTGATATTCCTTTCTCTCTTTCTGACTTTCTCCCCACCCACTCTACTATAATCCTCGGACAACAGCTGCTTCTGCTACGCTACTGACATTAGATGTTGTGTAAACAACTTACAATGTTAAAGCCCTCGAAACTCCCACTCATAATGTAATCCCCGATTTGGGATTTAAAAGGGAACAAAGTCCAACGCAAGTGCACCATTTCAACTGGGGCTAATTTTTGACGGTTTCACAAATCGGCTTTCCCCCTGATGGCACAAAAAAACTTTAAAACGAAGACGGAAGCCATTTGTGCTGCTCCGCTTGCTTGCTTTGTAGAAGTAGTTGTGGGGGGTGAACCAAGAATAGAAGTTTTACAATCTGAAGTTATGAGTAATAAAAACTTTATAGCTTTGCAAATTTTGGCTCTGATAACAGAAACATATTTCAGACCTGGATTTCCAGAACAATGCAGCTCGATTTACAATCAAAATGCTTCTACGAGCCCACGAAGACATACGCTTACCCGGCTAGCCATATGGAAAGAGAGAAAAGAACAAGAGAAAGGATAAGAGCAGAGCGAGGGAGAGAGAGAGAGAGAGAGGAAGAGTGGCGAATGAACATACAGTGATCATATTTGGCCATGGGATTAAGTACCTGTGCATGGGGAGCTAAAGGCCTCTTGTGGGAGTATTGATCTTGTGTACGTGTAACCAGAGAAACCCTTTTCTGCTGTAGGGCTCAACCGAGACCGAGCCCTCCGTGCCATCAGTCATCAGAGTGCTCGGATCCAGCCACCGCTAATACCGTCTGTCATAACTTCTGCGTGCAGCTTGTGTTTACACTGTAACTGTGATAACTGCCTCGTCTAGTCACTGTGCTCGGTTCACTCCCGCTGCCATCAATTTGAAACCTTGGATAAACACATTTTGCTACACATTCTGTTCCAGGGTTGTAGATGGGGATATATCTACCTAAACTCTGTTTAGTACCCCGTCCCTCCTCCTCCTCCGCGTTAAATCTGGAGCCTCTGAAAGCTCTTTGTCTCTATTTAACGCCACTGGATGTGACAGAGTGGGAAGAGGGGTATTTCTTTGATTTACCCCAAAAGCACCTACAGTCTGGTGCAGGGGACCAAAATGAACCTCGATCTACCCCGAAACGACCGGAGCCCAGGAGGTTTTGGTTGACTGGTGGGATCCGCGCCAGGTGCTGTCTGAAGCCAGTCTGGTTGTGCGGTGAATCCACAGTGCTGTGGACCTCCTGGTCCTCACCGTCTGCGAACCATCTGCTGCAAAGTCTCAGCTCCTGTTAAACGATGCACAGAGCAATAGTGATTGCCTCAAATCCGCTCCGGAGGAAGCTCAGCCGCCTTGTCTGTAACACATACCCCTCGACACACCAAACGGTTCCAATTTCTGGCCATCTTTGCGTACGTGCGGGCAGTCGCGGCGCATGCATGCGCGTGAGCGTGTGACACACAGTTTTACTGTTTATACTCACTGCGCCAAGGCGAAAGATGCCGTTGACTTCTGAGCATTTTTGTTACGCACTCAGCATGATCGCATTTGAGTCTGGCCTGCGTTTGGCTTGGAAACCCAACATCCAAACACATTTGTGGATGTGTTTTTGTCAGGCATGGCCTTCTAGCGTGAGGCCATTTTTTTCCTCTGATACAGACACATGCTTTCGACTTGAGGTTAATTGATGGAGCATGTTCTCCTCGTCTCAGCAGAGGAGCTTGTGGTGCAGTTTCTCCAAGCCAAACAATAATGGAGCACCACTCGAGCCACCGCTCTGAACTCTACCCAAAGCATTTGAGGCCCGAGGTTTACACTTCTGTTCCTTCATGTACTTATCTCATTATTCCAATTAATGTTTGCCGGGTATGCTCTTCATTTGGATGGGAGAGCTGGTGCACAGATGATAAGTCCCGCTCGGATTTCTGCCACACTGGAATGATGGCTGGTGATTAACGGCGATCTCTGGCCTGGGTAATATCACGGACAATCCGGATCAGTTCTTCCCGCCAGCGGGAGCCAAGTGCGGAGCATTTTCCCAGGACACAAGGAGAGCACTAATTGGCAGCCGCCCTGTCATAGTGATTATGTGCGCCTCACACCGCAGCCTGTTGTGACTTGGGGAGCCACGGCTTAATCTTCATTTAATAAGGCTGCTCCATAGGGGCTGACACAGTAGCTGGTGAGAAGGCCTCAGAGGTGCCCGGCCTCTTTTGGACGGCGTGGACGGCCTGGCTCCGGACAACGAGCCTACACTTGCACAACCCCCCCCTTCCCAGCCAGGCACCACCACCCGCTTCTCGCAGCGTTTATTAATTTAATTAAATAAGGGCCAGGTCTGGTTCTCAAGATGGAGACTATAGCTGATGATTCCCCCATGCTGTACACACCACTGTGAAGGCTGTAAAGCTGAGAAGATTGAGTATTTTGGGAGCTCTGCGCGGTGCTGTAGTGAATTAGAGTATGGTTGAAGAGGAAAGACACATCAACCTGTCATTGACTTGGCCAGGTCCAGCATCCCGATGCCAATGGCAGTTATGGTCACTGCTGCGGTCACAGTCACAAATTAACACAAGTTCTGGTACAGCTATCCCATTTTGCAAATCTCTGCCATAGATTAATCTTTTTTTCCCTGCCCGTTTCCACGCTCATGTTTTATATCTTCACCATAACCAGATGAAAATTGATTACGTAGTCTCGTGTCTGGACAGGCAATCAACACTTACTTTCTACTGATAGTCTCAAACCAAACTTTTGGGTTTAATTTTCTGCCTCTCCTGCAGTTTAAGAGTGTTAAATCTTCCATCGGAGGCGAAAGACATTAGCAGTAGTTTGTGAGACTTCTCTCTGCTGGCACATTCCTTATTGGGGCTGGTGGGTCGGGGGGGGGGACAATGCTGGAAGCCCGGGAGGAGGAGGAAAAGCGGGTGAATAAGAAAAGGGGGGTCTTTGATTAACTTCCCACTAAGTGCCCCTGCTCTTTGACCAAAATAAATATGGATGCTGTCATTTTGTCAGCAACTGCCTTCAGAGAGCAATATTTGAAACACCCCATGATCCTGCTGGCTTTTATATGGAGAATCCATCGTCATACCACAGGCATGAGCCATAAACATGTGGAGGCCTTTCAAAGACCAGGGGGTGGAAGGATGGAAGGAGGGACGTGGAAGAGGAGGGGTCAGCGGCACTCACTGGGGCTCCATACTACACATTATTGTCATCTGGTCTTTTCCAAGACGGAAGAAAAAGGAGGGGTGTGAGTGAGGAGTGGGGTTTTTTTTTCACACTCTATGGCCCAGTTGATTTGTGGTTTTGCTGAACTGCCTTTTGTAGATTCATGTACACACATTAAATACAGCCATGCTCCTATTTGTTTGACTCGCTTTACTGTGACGTGCGCATTGGTAATAGTGCTATCCCTATAAATTAAAGCTGGCAGATGTACATATCTTTACAGAATAAATGTAGTTGTTCAATTGACATATTTTCGGACTGGCAAAAGTTGATATTTACACTCGTGTGGTTAAAAATCTGCATAGGTTTATGGCATATGGCATAAAAAATCGCTTACAAATTCACTTCAGTGTGGCGACTGTGTCGGAGAGAAAGAAAACTACATAGATTACGAGGCTTCTGCTGTCGTGCAGAGGAAATGAGACATATGGGCCGACATCAACAGCCCCATCAAAAACAGACGTACACAAACAAACAAAGTGGTGCCGAACTGGAGAGGGGGGGGAAAAGGCGGAGCACAACGGGGGGGGGGGGGGGGGGGGGGGGGGGGGGGGGGGGTAGGGGATGGGGTACTGTACGGGAGAGGAATGTTTTCATGTTCTCATGCCCCCATAAACGGGAGCTATTCCCCCCGCTGTGCAGTATATGGGCTGATACTGTCCACGGCGCGGTCCAGGCCGTTACACAGGCCATTGGTGAACCTTCGCTTGATGGGCAGTTTATGCTGTTACACCCTGTGATTTCTTTTTACTGCAAGTCAAGACACGGTCTGTGTCTTTACAGGGATGGATGGCAATAGCTTATGATGGGACCTTTTGAAGCAGTGTTGGACCACAATTGGCGATTATGTCCTTATTTTTTGGATTAGGTGACCAGACGGAGAAATCGATAAATTGAGGTGCTAAAGGTTTTTACAGAGAAGCTTACAGGGGTGGTTCTCTGTAAATCCTGTACTAAAACCTATACAACCAGCATTAAAACATTTCATTAGTATGGATTGTGCCAGGACGGTCCAAATGTAGTTTTCGGAGGATCTTCTTCTCTGAAAGGTGGAACGTTGTAAGAATTAATTACCTACTTTATTGAAGGCTTTGAAAGCAGGATTAAATTACAAATACAGGTACGAAATAGCATCTGTTCCAAAAAAAAGTGCAAGTTCCCAAATTCCGACACCTCTTTGAATGTCTCATCTCATATTTAAATAGCTGGAGGTGGTCAGAGTGGACTCGATCTGATTGTGCTGTATCTCTGCACCTCCTCCCTCTGTGTGGCCAGACCTCCCGTGGGCCGCGAGCGCTTTCATCCCCGTGCAGACGACCATGCACGCCAACACACACACACGCACATACACACACACATGCACACATTTCCGCTGCAATGGTGTGAAAAAACACGTAATAGACACAGGCAAACAATAAAACAGACCTCACAGACGGAGCGAGTCACCGCAACATCTACTCTTTTACTTGTCCCTGTTTCCCTTCTCTCCTCCCGCCTCGCTCTCAAATGACGCGCTCACTCATGTATCGCATATCACAGCGTGAGGCTGCCCGAGGAACAATGTGCCCGCCAGAGGAGAGGGGTGTGTTCGCGTGGCACACATTGTTTGAAGCAGGGCTTCCTGCAACCAGAGTCGTCCCTTTCCAGCGGTCTGGGTGGAGGCGGAAAGATGGAAGGTTAGGAGCTGAAGAGGGAGCCTGGTGAGAACATCTGGTGCACAGTTGCACCGGCTCATCCACCAGAGCCTCTCCTCTCCTCTCCATCCCTGGCGGGCGTCTTTATAAAGACATCACAGCTTTTTTAATTACAGCTGGTGATTCAGAGAGAGGCTGTGGCTTCTGACCCACTCACGTCCACGAGTTTGGACCCAGTGTGCAGACACGCAGACACAACAAGGCGGCAAGTATAGGCCTGCTGGCTCTTGGTCGTGTGTTTGTGTGTCTGGATGTTTCTCTGTGAGTGTGTGCGTGTGTTCAGGGGTGTGTGGACCAACAGTGACAAATACAGGAGAGGGGTGCAGACAAAAGACAGAGCCATTACAGTGGTAAGTAAAGGCCAGGGCCAACTTACCGTGGTCGTGGAGCACTGTACTATTTAACAAGGTGATGTCATAGGTTAGCAATTTCACCTTTTGAGGCGCACACGCATTATCACAGGATTTCTCGCAGAAATAGCTACCACGAGCCAACGAGGTTCCACGAGCCCGACCGACGCCACGAGATGGAGAAAAGCACGCAACTTTTCCTACACAGCAAGGTCACACATAGCATCGCATTGCACATTTTCAACGAAAAGAAGTCACATTTAAAGGGAAACAAAAGACAAAAAAATTGTCGGGCGTATGAGAACTTTCCTCTGAGATTCCATAGTGCTGAAGTCAATGGCAATTCTCTCCACTGAACATGTTGCTATGAATGGGATATTACTGTAATGTTAAACAGTTGTACAATTGGTATGACAACTGAGCCTTGGCATGTGTTCAGTTTTGGTGGTGGCTGCAAAATCTGCTCAATATATGGAGCACTGTATGGACTTTATGTAAACGCTGAACTATGTCATGTAAGTATGTATGACACGGTGCTTCCTCTTCACCAATTTGCATTTAACTCCTTCGCGTAATTTTACCCAACACAGCTTGAGTCTTCTGCCATGTGAGAAATGCCCCTCATTGCCTTTCGTGAACTCATAACACGATGACTCTCCACGTCCATTCTCACTGCATGATTGAGCAGTCGTCGTTAAACTCAACCCATTCCAGGTACCTTACCAAATCGCAGATAAACTCAGATAAATGCTCCTATCCGCTGGATGGCAAGGTTCAGGACCGTAATCTCAGCAGGCCTTGAGACAGTTCTTCTGGATTAGCGGGAGCTTAACTCTCCCTTTGATTTGATTCCTCTCCCCTTTCCCTACCGCATCTCGACAGATGCGGCCGCCTTCTGGGAGAGTACACAGACCTCTATTCTGCGAGGTGAGACCCTGAAATGACCGTTGAAATTGCACTGTAATCATATGCAGCTAAAGACATGAAGGAAATGTCTGCCATATGCCATAAAGCCCTCTGTTTGTGTTTTAGTGGGTTGAAGGGGGATTATTGACAAGGGTGGGATTGTGGTGCCTGCATAGAGGAGCTGTGTGGCGGTGACTCTTATTGGCCGTGTCTGTGATCAGATCTGTCAGAGCCACTCAGCTGTCTGTCTGCCCGGTGTTTGACAAGTGTTTGATGCAGCACAGGCCTTACAAAGGATCAGGGCCTTCCTGAATTGGCTTTACCTCTCTAGCCGTGCAACAGGATCCCTGCAAATACATCAGTCACCCCCTCCCTCAACTCCCACCGCCCCCTTTCTTCCTGTGAACTATTTTTATCAAAAGATATGTCCAGTCTGTTGGATCATCAAAGGGTTCTGGAACAACATTGTCCTTTGAGAGTTAGTAGAACAATCAAAGAAAACAAAAAGTCCTGGGCGGACTTGATTCCCTCATCACTGGCCATTGCACAGGGATTGCGGCATGATCCTGATGGCCCCTGTCTCTGTTTTGGTGTCTAAGCCCCTCCGACTTAACTTGGCTCCCCTCTTGTTAGGGTCTGGTCCTGTTTTCGGGACAGTTGTGCTCCGTGTCCAAACATGTGAGGGATTTCCTCCTGGAGTCTCGCAGCAGAGAGGGGGGGGGGAGATGAAGGGACTTGTGCAGAAATGAGATATAAAGAAGGAGCAATGCTGGACAATTTCCTCCTATATCCCCCCCCCCTTCCTTCAAAGACCCTGAGAGCTCAGGAGGATGTCGACCAGTCAGAATTATAGAGCGAATAGCATTCAAGTTCAAAAACACTAATTCAAGACGTAGTTGTACACATTCACAGTTGACACACATGTTTTTTATTATAGCCTGGAACAGCACAAACTGATGAGGAGATTAAATGCTTCTTCACCTTAAAAGTGTTGGTGGCAATAGTGTACGGTCCACAGTGCTGACAAATTGTTGTTAATGGAAACCTGTATCTTTCACTCCTCCACCTTTTAACCCCATAGCGATGCAGAATGCCTCCTACTGTCAATGTACCTTATTGCCTTCCCCCTCCTGGTGTGGATGTTTTACCAACCATTTTGTTCCTCTCCATAAAGTGGAGCTGCTGTGCTGTAACACAGAGGGATTGTTCATAAAGGCCGAGAAGCCTACGAGTCGGTGCTTTGTCACTATACTCTCTGGAGTACAGAGTGAACCAGATTCACCCTCGTGCAGAGCAATTGCCTCCGTGTAAGAATGCGCGTTTGGTGCTGTGATCCATCATGGGGGGTTTTTATAGTTGTGATGGAGGACAAGTCGGATTTGCTATTGAAAAGAATAAGGTAGTTTGATATGTTAACACTAACTGTGTGTACAATAAACAACAATAAACTGACCTGTCATGCTTTTATGAGCTGTCGGTTCTTGATGGTATTGCTGAGAACATGAAATGTATTAAGCTGGCGGCAATAGTCATCGGCGAATATGTCGATGACTTGTTGTATGAGAACAGCTGAGAAAAGCCTGTTATCAAAGGTGAAATTGAATAAACAAATCCGCACTGGATCTTGTGTCTGTTGAAAGTGATTAATTTCATCAGCCCAGTGCAATACACTTATCGGAAACTAAGACGGATGACGATCATAACTCTGCGAGGCACTTCCTGCTTTATATCAAGGCATATGGGAATTATAAGATGGATCAAAGCCTCTATGGAGATCTCCCCTTGATATTGAAGCTGCGGAAATCAAAGTGGAGTGTTACGACCCTTTCAATCTCGGAGCGAAGACAAACAAAGTTCCCATCTGCACCAACTTCCCAGGCAGAATGATGAATCTGCTACTGTATATCCCAGCAGGTTTCCTGATCTGTGGATCTGCGGTCCCATTTGAAACCGCTCCCTCATCTGCTGCAGCTATCTCCAGGCCCCAGGCTCTGCCCCCGGCCCCGCGTATACAACAAATACAAAAACAAACAGACCCACACCCGCAGCAAGCCTTACAGTAGGATCGGCCTCCCTTTTGATGCGCGCCGAGCATTTTTTCCTCATCAGAAATGAAACACAACATTAAGCCATTCATTAAAGTCAACTAAGGCTAATTATCCCTCATTTACCCAAGTGGCCGTGGGGCAGGAGAGCCCCATATACTTAGGCCCAGATGTGTCGATGAGTCAGTCGGGGGAAGATAGCAGACCGCAGAGGGGCCCGCTCACTTTTCTCCGAGTCCTGCGGTTTTTTCGAGGCGCATCCCCGTTCGTGATGCCTCTTCGCTGCCTGGCTGCTGACGTTAGCCTCATGACACCACGTAAAGCCACTGCCATACAGCAAGGATCCATTTAGTGGGAGGAAAAAAAAAAGTCGATAATAATCAGTTGTGTGCCTTAATTCAAAACTGAAAAATGAAGAGTGACTATCATACAGTGCCTCATGAGCTGGCGCATTGCCTGAGTTCTGCGGAGAGCGACGCACACGAACGGCAGCCCGCCGCTCACATGACCTTGCGCTCCTGCAGGGGGCGACCCTGTGCGCACGAGTTTCTGCTTTAGAGCAAGTAGAAGTCCTCACTTGTTGGCAGCTCCGAGTGGAAGTGGGGGAAAGCGTAACACTTGGCAGGATGTCTTAGCCCAGAAACCATATCACGTCATGAGATTTGACTCCCCAGACCAAATTTCTTCTTCCCAGTGTCTGGTACCTCCACCAGACATTTTGGAAATAATGGCTGAACCACTTTACCACTGGGATGATGAAATCTGGCCCTTGACGGTCACACCGGTTGTCTTGCGATGAGGCATCTGCTCACCGCAGTACAGGGGGGACATTTGCGCTTTGATTTCTAGTTTTATGCGGAACTTTGCTTGTTGCTGGTGGTAATGCGGGCGGGGCTGATATGCTATTCCCTGTTTAGTCCTCGCTTTGCAATTTAGGCTTAAAAATCAGGTGTATTTTCCCCACATAAATCTTGCCCTGTCCAGCTTTCAACTATATAAACTTTGAAAGTGGATTTATAAGAGGCCATCTGTTCCTGAGTGGAGTCCTTTGTAACTTTCCTCATTAAAAATAGTTTGAGCTGCAGCAGTCTTGTTTTTTTCCAGCAAATGTTATAAAAATTTACATAGTCCGGGTGTAAATGATTGGCGTCAGCAGTTTACAGAAGTGACTTAAATGTCCACTGTAGCACTGGCAACAGAACATAAATCATCATTCCTTCATGTTTACCATATGGTTTATTTTTGTTGAAAGACATTGTGTTCGGGCGCGATGTCCCGATTTTTAGTTTGGAACCGGGCTAAATACAGAGGTTGAGATGTGGTTCAAAGCAGTTATCATTATGAAATGCGAGTATGTGGCTGTTATCTGAGAACAACTTCAATCTGCTTGGTCATCATCTGCTCCGTAACCTTCCAGGCTGTAGCGGCTTCTTGCGGATCGACCTCCACCAGATGGGGAAAAAAAAGGAAAAAAGAGCCTGCACTGACCACCTAGCGTATTAATCACCATGTCAGTCATGCATGTTTTGCAGGGACTTCTGTCGTTAATCTCCGAGTCGGGTTTTCACTTCAACTTATTGTCAGGGAAACGAAGCGGCGGAGAGCAGTGCACCGAGCTAACCTGCTTTTTTAATCTCCACATGCGGATCCTCCGCCCGGGTCAAAGATGGGAAAATAATGACAGACCTAATCCCAACATTAGCTTTTTAAATCGGAATGTGTGTGTTTCCAGTCATTCTCGCCTAGCAGTGCGGTGACGGTAAGCAGAGCACAGGAGAAAGGGGAATGACAGAATGAAAGAGTGAATGAAAGAGTGTGATCCAGAGTAACCTTGTTAGGGCTAAGTGATGCTGTGCAGAGGGCCTGTTGTCAGTTGGTTGGCGAGATGAGCTCCGTGTAAATGATTGTCCTCTCCGTCGAAAAGGCTGATTTCTTTTTTCCTACATCTGACGTCTGTGTTTCTGCCGCAGTAACATTACACCGTTTTCCACTCCGTCCAGATCTGTATCTTAAAAAAAAAAAAAAAATCAGCATTATTTTCATCTGTATCATGTTCACCTCTTTCTCAAATGTCAAATGATCTCTCAGTACAGCATTTCGACGGCACCAAAGTTCTTGGCCCACCCCTGGCCTATACGCCTTAATGAGCTTTGGGTCACTCGAGGTCACGCAACTGTGTCCCGCCTATAAATTAAGCGAAAAGCTAAGTTCGCCAGCGGCATAGATCATTTTCAACCTTTTCCCAGACAGAGGAGTTGTGTCGGGTGTGTGTGTGGGCAACGAGAGCGCTGGCTGACTACGGATCCTTTCCCTTTCACGGCATTATAAATGTATGTGTGAGGAGGCCCTTAATGGCTGCTAATCCAATTTCTGCCACTGAAATCAAATCTCACTGGCGCCAGTAGTTCTCTCCTTCCCTCGCAAATAATGGCCTCAGCTTGGGCTTGTTGATGAAAAGGACGAGCCTGCGAAAAATCCGGCTTTACCTTCCCTAAGTCCGCCCTTCTGTGTATGACACAAGTTATTAATTGACTGTCTGCATCCAGTGGAGGGATGGGGTAACAGGAGAGCGGGGTACAGTTTTCAGCAGTATAGGATCCCATTTACCGTATGCCTTAATGCCTCCTCGAGGTCACCCATTGATTTTCCTCAGACCGCAAGCAATGGAGATACGATTAGGCCCTCGGTTCCTGCAATGCCGATGGGGCCGTTAGTGGATGAAATCACTTGGCCTGCGCTGACCATCGGTGCCCTGATCTTTTTACTAGGTCATGGCCTCTTGGATTAAAGGCTAACATATAGGTAGCCCCGCGGTAGCCCCGAAGTACAACAGTACACACTTTTCTTCTACAGTGACAAAAAAGGGCTATATTTCGAGGAATAGGAAACTGTTTCATGATGCGGACTTTCTCTCGTCTAAATTTATACATATTTTTGAGTTTGGTCCCCTTTTCCAAAACAAAGATATTAGCTCTGACACAAATGATGGGAGCTTTGGCTTTGGCTCGCCTCCCCCTGGATATGGATTTGACTGATTATCTTTCAGTGCATCAGTTAGACAAGTAGTCATATTGCTGTTCCGCAAGGAGATATTATTCTGGAGTGCGAGCCTAATAATATGATACATATAATAGCGCTTAACTCGTAGTTGGATCCCCACCATGCAGTCGGCTGTAATATTGCTGAGAGCCTCAAATAGCATTGCAGGGACATGGCGAGGAAAGAGAGAAAAGGAATGATGGGGAGGAAAACGGAAAAGCGCTGGATCCTGACTGGCCTGGAGAGTTTACTGAGAAACGCCCACCACAGTGCGCGCAAATCAAGGAGTTAATTTTTGTTTTACTTGATGGTCTGGCAGCTACAAAGATTGGCTATGGCACTAAGTGTTTCTCAAGCTCACATAGGTGACATAGAAGCGCACAATTAGTGACGCACGGGCACAAAGGGCACGTATATCATTCGCACGTGTACGCGTGTGCGAGTATACATAAAAGAAATCCAGAAAGGTCATTTTTGACAGCGGTAAACAACCACCCCACCGCAGGCTCTGCTTGTGATTCGGAAAAACAAAACATTTTGATTTGCTCTCCAGATTTCTGTTTGTTTGTTTGATTTACTTTTAATTTCAAGCTGAAACACAAACGTCAAGCTGGCAGAAAGAGATTGTATCTATAAAGGGAAACTAAACATTGGTGAAATTATGGTTTGCTCTAGTAATAGTAAATGCAGCCAGAACGGAAAGCAAAGTATAAAGTAGAATTATAATTTCCTGATAAAAGCCATACTCTTTTGATTTGAGCCATACTGTGCCAGTTACGAGACAAAACAAAGACAGAAAATGATTTCCAACCGACTGTGCCTTCCAAGACAAAATTATCTTTACATGCTCTAAGATTTATGAATTTGTTCTTGGTTTTGAAACCAATTGAGATGACTTAATCATTTCTTTCCAGGCAAATTAAACTCTTTCCTCTGTGAACTCTGGTAATCAGCTTAAGTGATTACATCAGTCGTAAATATGAGATGATGAAAGCTTAGTGTTCAGAGTGCACGGTGCCCGAAGGAGAGGCAAAATAAGAGACTTCTCGGGTAGATATGATACACCATGTCAATAGGACTACGTCGGATGCTGGGGGGCAGGGGATTATGTGGGGATTGGTTGCCCTCTAGCTGTCAGCACTGAGATTGGGTTATGAAATATGGTGTAAAATTGCTGAGGAGGGGAATTTATGAAATGCCATTAGTTACTTTGTTGAGTTTGAGCTGAAGGTGGAAACACATAGCAGCAAGAAATCTGATAAGTACTGAGTATTTGCAGGGGAAAGTCTGAACAAAATAAATCTTCCAGGGTGGATGAAAGCCTGTGATGAGTGAGTTGTTGTTTTTTTTTGTCTATCTGAGCTACAGTGTATAGTCGGTAGTCCTGGTTGATGTTCAGTGGCTTAGTTGTCACCGGAATCCAGTCAGGGATCAGTTTAAAAGAGATGACAGCATCAAGGTTCACTTTGTGGATTGTTATTTGGTTCCTGTTATAATGACCTTCATAATGTTGTTTTGTGTATTCATTGCGTAGCATGATAATTTGAGCTGTCACCAACGAACAAAAGCCCCCCAAAAAAGTCTTAGAAACAAAACAAGGGCTTAAAGTTTTCAGGCTGGACAGAAAAATGTGTAGCAGATAAAAAGTTAAGCGCGGTATTTCACCCCCCGCCCCCCAAAAAAACAGTACTATAAATAAAAACGATATAAATAATATAATGATAATTTCCATATAACCTTAATTATTTTTCACTTGGCCTTCTAATCTGTTATGACTTAAACATATATTGTTATGAACTAAATGTGTTCATTCAGCATGTTTATTATCAGAATTTATAATCACAATACTGTATTGACCCTCGGGGAAATTGGGTTAGGAAAATAAACTATTATTTGATAAAGTCCAAAAAACGAATAATGTGCTGAATAAATGCACCATGTGCTTGTTTGTTTTTTACTTCTCAGTTTTGTACTTGCAGCAGTTTAAAAATATAGTTTTTTTGGAAACATCATTTTGTGTTACTATATCCCATTACACACGTAACCCAATAATAACCAAATAGCAGTATTTACTTCAGTTTGCCTTTGTAGCGTTGACGTGTAAAAGTGATTTGTTTCATATTAAGAAACTCGGAAAGGAAAGGAAAGAAGGAAGTGAGGAGGCAATGGAAGGAAGGTGTACGATGAGCTCAAGTTTAATCAGGAAGCTGTTGTATCAGGGTAAAATGATGAAACAGTGAGCTCCTGAAATGAGTCTGTTTGTTTGACATGACTAGCTCAATCTGTGTGTGTGTGTTCACGCTTATACCGAGTGTATAGGTCTTTGGACTAAAGATCTCTTGCCCAGTCCTGAACTCGCCTGGAAAACCACTTTGAAACATAACTCACACATATTTATTTGTGTTTAAAGCAATTGCTGTAAATGCAGGCTTTTTAAGTTTGAATGCGTCCAAGGAATGGCCCATGAGGGCTCTGGCCATTACAGAGGGAGTTTAATGTACTTTATGGCCATCAAATGTAATTCATCTTGAGTTGATTGCGCCGAAAGTCGTGTTTATCAGGCACCTAGCAACACTGTTTTGAATGAAAATGACCTCTTTAAAGAGCAATTAGGAAAGTGCCTTTCAGCTCCAGATTTGCTCTTAACAAATATTATCATACCAGAAGTCGCGCAAGTAATCTAAAGTGGCATCAGCTAGGCAAGTGCACAAAGTGCTCTGGGAATATTTTTCAATTGAAGGGGCGTGATCGATTTTGATTGAAGCGAAGTGGCCGTTGCGTTCAAAGGTGATTTTTAACTAGGGGCTGTGTGCGAGAAACTTTATTGCCACGGCTCAGATTGGCAATGTGACTCAAAATAACAAGATTAAATTAATTGCAGGAAATAGCTCTGCGCTGGTTTGATGTTTGCATGCATCTGGATTATTCATCGGGAGACCTTATTAGCAGAGCAATATCTTGCCTTCTCATGCGCGCCGGCTTAAACGAGTGAATATTTTCAAATCTACCTCACAGTGTAGCCCAGTGAGTGGGAAATAGGGCTAGTAGGGGTGCTTAAGGGGCCACTGCAATGCCAGCACATATGAGAAGGCAATTAGAGATAATGTCACATTTTACACACTGTTACCTATTTTTGGTGAGCGAAAAAATTAAACAGCCCGAACAAGTGCAGGAATAAGACACAGAAGGTCTGAGGCTTGTTTTCCTCTGGCGATTCCCCGTGCTTTTCCCCCTCAGCGAACCATGGCACGTGGTGGTGAGTTTCTTTGTGCTCTAGATCAGGATCCAGATAGCGTCTCATCATCCAAGCCTTACTCCACTTTTCCCCCGATTAGATTTTCTTTTCCCTTAAATTCCCTCACACTCACTCCCCCCTCGCACACATACAACTCACACACACACCTCGTTATCTTATTTGTGGCCTTGGCAGCCAGATTGGAGCTCTGCGGTTCGGTAGCCAGAGATTTCTCTGTCACAAAGAGCCGTGGGTGCAGAGCCTCCACCGCACAAGCTTCCATGAGCGCAGGAAGTCAGTTCCCAGCATTCCTTGCCCATCCCAGTGAAACCTGGGATGGATTAACCTTGGGCTGGGGGACCTTTCCAGCTTGGAAAGAGACTTATGCAACTTCCCATACTTATCTCCCCCTCTACTGCAGTGACAGTGAAAAGTGTTGGGCTGAACAGAAATTTGTTTAAAGCCGAGGTCCAGCTCCGAGTGTTGGAGCACACCCGATACGACGTGTTGCCTCAAAATGATTAAGGTTGACTTTTTTTGTGTAATGCAGCTGCTCTCCTTTCAAAGTTGCAGAACTTTTAAGACCTTAGAATCCTTATGAGCCACCTGTATGCAAAGCACACCCAAACCAGCTGATTCTTTAGTAGTTACATTTGCTTGTTTCTATTTTTATCCCTTTTATCAAATTTAACTCTCGTACACTATGCTCATATGCAGGCTCAGATCTCAACTCCTGAGTCCTCCAGTTCAAAATTGGCAGGTTGAGCTCACAAAACCAAATACTGTGCTCTGACTATACTTTACCCCTATACGTCACTGCACATGACCCCTGTTTTAAAGTCCTCTCCCCGTCTTTGAGTCTGACTGATTAAAGTTCAACTGTGAGTGCTGTCATTACTGCAGCATAGTCCTGGCGCAGCCAAAGCAAATATGCTTAGTACAGTAGTCTCTTCATGGTAAGATGGGTCAGTGGGGTAAGGAAATTCAATATTTATTTGTGTAGAGGACAGACCTGCGTGAACCTAGCTACACACAAAACTCTCTGTAAAGGTTGTCATTCTGAATGACTTGTTCTTGTGGAGGCCTGAGGGCTCCCTAGAAGGACTTACTGTATATACAACATCAATCAGTGTAATAGCAACTTGTTCGACCAGCCAAAAGTCTTGGTTGTGTAACGTTTGCTATTACAACAGAGCACATCACACTGTGTAGAGGACTTTGACATGAGCTTGGAGAAGGTAACTAGCGTGTGTGGCGTAAACACAGCCATTAACTCCCTTTCCCCCTTCTTTCCATTTTTCCCAGGTGGCTCAGGCAAGCACCGACCCAAAGAACCAAAGAAGAAGAACAAGCAAAGGCTGCGGTTTCGGGCCCAGAACCAGCACAGTGACCACTTGGCTTCGGCGCGCTCCAGCCAGTGAGGACTGAAACTGCCCATTGAACAAAGAACCAACGCAAAGCTGCTAGCCGCTGCTGCACCCACGTTCTGACTGACGACGAAATCCCACCGGCCTCCCGGCCCTCTCCCCCCACCCCTCGCCGACCAGGACACAGTCCCCACTCACCGATGTGTCTCCACGCCGATATATGTGTACCGTACGATGTCAGTATCAACACACCTAACACTTGCTTCCTTCTGCCTCCCGCTGCTTCTCCCCTCCTGCAGTGAACAGCCAACCGGCTACCCCCCACCGGCCACACCCCTCGCCCTCGCTGACCTTTTCCAGTTGACATTACAGTATTCATTTCCCATCATTAATACAATGTCGTTTACCATTGGGCGCAATGGAAGACGGACGGGCAACCAGTGACTGGGGAGATGGGAGAACTAGATAGAGGGAGGTGGTTAGGAGCGGAAGTGAGGGTTGGTGTCTGGGTAAGCAAAACTACTCCCGTATTGGATGGGGGGAAGGGTTGTCGAAACCAAGGAGGATGAAATAAAAAGATGGAGAATGAAGAGGCAGAAGAGATTTGGGCCGAGATGGACAAGAAAATGGCATCTTGAACTGAAAAGAGACTTTTTTTGTTCCTATATTTATGTCAAAGCTACCCTCACCTTTCCTCTAAATGGAGACGGAGTTGTTCCATGTGTGGCCTTTATGTTATGTACATTTTTGAGAGTAATATTAAAGAAATTACCATGCATAGTTGCAAAGTATTTTATTCTCAGCACAAACTGTTTACGTTCAGACCGCTTTATGCTCTAACTGTATAGTGTGGATAAAAAAAGAAAAAATTTAGTTGTTTGACTAGCATGGCGACAGACTCGTGTACATAGTTTATCTAATTATGAAAGCTTATTACTGTATTTTCAGTATTGACTCGTTCACCATTCTAAATGTTTTAGAGATAAAAAGGTTGTAATACCAAGCTACGGATTAAAATGATTAAAAACAAATAATAAACATAGCCGCAACATAGCTATTTCATTTATATGGTATATATTTGATTTATTTATTAATTCTATTTTGTACTTTTTTGTTCAGTGAGAATTTTGCCTCATACTGTTACTCTTATATGCGGAAATATTCTTTGAGTTCCTTATAACAGTGCATATCTTTAACATGTGGAAAAAGGTTTCTGTCTGATGTCACGCAAAGTGTTGTATTACATTCATTTGACCTCATCTACTGACTTCAGTGTTTTAAAGAAGACGAAAAAAGACAAACAAAACTATGCTTTGACATATTCTAGGTTTAATAATTAGGATTCAGCAAATGTATGGTCATAGGACTGCATATGTGTACATTGTGTTTTATTAAAATACACTTCATGTGACTGTACGATGAAGCCTCCGTTATTGTCTGTGGCTATAATATATGCGGCTAAACTCCCAAACTGCTGTTTTCTTGTCTCACTTCAGGGTAAAAACGATATGATTTCAAAAACCATTGGCGCAATCCATCACGAAGCGCTGCGTGACACAAGTTCATCCTCCAGCCAAAGGATAGGATGTGGTCGCTCGGGCATTAGCAGCACGACGGCACTCTTAAAGGTTTGTAATTGGCTATGACGCAGCCTCGTGAGTGCTAAAACACCAGCACATGTCATCGGTGGCGCTTTCCCTAAAAACATGCATTCGGCGGTGGCACTTGTCTTTCATCACTCACACACATTCAATCACCACTTTATGTCATGCGTGTCGGGTTATTCACTCTGATGGACCTCGAAACATCAGAAAACCTCTTGTGCGGGCGACAGCATTTTTTTATTCGAGTCTCGGCTAATTTAGCCCCAAATCCACACTGTATAATCATTGTCCTAAGGGAGAAAATAAAATCCAAATCTGCCAGACAGCTTATGGATGCACAGTAACGGATGATCACACGGTGTCACATGTACGATATATCATCCTGGGAGACGCAGACCACAGTCTTTCTGCACCGGGTAACCTCCCCGAAATCATATGATATTTCCATAGGAAAGCCGTTCAAGTGAAAGTGCCCACTCTTTAAGTGCTCCGTTTCTACCTTGAGGCCAAACACTCAGCAGTTTTAAGTGCCTGAACATCTTTCACAGGTGTTCAAAATGGCACGGGTTATATTGCACGGGAGGATCTTGATTTTCACAGCTTAACACTTCCACAGCGTGACATTTGAACTCTGGAGCCCCAAACCTTCGAAATGTAGGAAAAAGTCAGGTCAAATCAAAGATTGTAACCGATTACGTCATAAATATAAATAAGCTACATAGCTAATGTTAATGTCAATCATTAAACTATACCAGCCGGTGTGTATTATGTTAGTTATCCGCCCCTATAAATTCTTCATTCATCATTGTATAGATAGAATTACCTACTACAGTCCGCCAGCTTTTTCTGCTGCAACTTATGAACACATGTTGTGTTACATGTAGATATATTGTGTTACAGAAAAACATATTCTATTAGACATAAAAATTCAGTTACATATAAATATTCTGCTTTAGAAACACATATTTAACATACAAAAACATGCTGTATCATTAAAATTATGTGGTAATTATTGGCAAACATTTTGTGACATAAACATTTTATGTGACAGACTTTTTTTTTTTTTTTTCGATATATTTAAAAACTTTTCTTCCTACTATATATCACAACTTTTACTCCAATTATCTGACGTGAGTTTTCAAAGAGGAAATATTTACTCTAAAATGCATTACAGAGTGTCCGAGGTCCCCTTGTCATGCTTTATTTGTAAGGAAGTTGTTAACTTGATTTTTGATTCCGATGAGGGTCAGAAGTCCGTAGAGCTATAAATATGTAATAGCTTTGTTTTTTAAACAACAGAACTTGTGAGGCAGTATTTAAATGTTTTTTGTACCAAATTAGTGTTTATCTCATGACCCCTGATATGTCTGGGATTTTTCTGTGAGAGTTGGTAACCGTTAAACGAGGCTACTAACTATCAGTGGAACAGCTACAGCATTATGATAGCATTCATGAGCTTCAATGCATGAGAAGTATTGATAGATAATTATAATTCATTTGTCACAAGGGCCAAGGACTTTTAATTGTGATTCTTTTAGTACATTTTTGATTTTCTAACGCAGTACATTTACTTGTATTTGAGTTCCACCACGGTACAGTTGCACAATCTTTTCAAATAATCCTTAACTTTGCGCAGCGAGGGGGCCGACATGCAGCTCCACTTAGCCAGCCGGGTCCACCAGTACGGTAAGCGAAGCGAGCCTGACTGTTGCAGGGGATGAAATAAGGCGTACATGTAGCGAGTTGTTTTTAAAGACATCTGCTGCTGGTTACAAGTTAATGAACGATTCACAGATGTCATCCCCTGGGCCAGACTATCACTGCTCCAGACTGGGGGATTAAACCTAAAGGCTTACGGAGAGGAACTGCACTGAAGTGGATTCATTAAGCGCAAGACCACCACTAAAGCCCACATTACAGTGTCTACCATGGAAAATGAAGGGCGCACGAAAAAGAATCAGCAGGCCGTTTTTCGAAAGAATAGCTTTTGTTGATTTCCTTGCGCCATCCCACTTTTGACATCGACCCGCTCAATTGTTTCCGCTGTTGTGAGAAACAGGACACTGGTGGTATTCCTGGTGTTGTTAAGAGGGTTAGCAGTCATCCACACATCACAAGGAATGGTCCTCCCTGTGTAAACCACTTCTGTGTGTGTATATGTGAGCGCATGCCTCTTTGTGTGCGTGTGTGTTTTAATGTTTGCGCTGAATGTGGTTGGGGGGCTGAGACTGAAGCTCCCTTTTAATCTGACAGAGAGCGTTTTCATTAGTTCTGTTGGGTCCTATTATTAAAGCCTGCTTCAAAGGCCCAACAAGTGAAACCGCTGACAGGAAACGAGCCAGTGGGCTCGAAAACCGTATAGATCAGTGATTGCAAATGTGTGCTTCCAAAGCGGACTATAAGTGCATCTATTGTGCACGCTACGTGCACCTCACGTGACAGTGAGCGGATGAGGAGGCGAGAGCTCTGCTCTACGTTCACACTTAGGCGTAGCCCACGGTGAGCGCGTGCCGCCGCAGCACGTGTGATAGACTCGCTCCAAGGCAGAGGGTAGAAATGGAAGCTATGACGTTGGCGGGGCAAAATGAAATTGCCCGGCATAATAAATGTTCTCACAATTTGCTGTTTTTAATAACTGTAAAATGAGCCGTCGCTTTCCCCATAAGTCGAGGGGAAATCTGGGATCGTTAATCTTCCTATGGGTTAGCCACGGTGTTTGGCAAAGGGGAAAACTGCAATGAGCGGGAACATAGTAGTGGCAAAGGACAAGCGGATCTTAATGTTAGGAGCAAGTTTGCCAGATGCTAGCCATCATGGTGTGTACAGACCTGCTGAATGGTGGCATTAATGGGGTGACTTTTATGACGAAAAACTCCCCCCTAATTGCAACAATGCCATCCAAAGTCAACTCTCCGGGCCGATGTTGGTGTCATTTGGAGTTTCCCGGTAACGAATGAATCCCCCAAATAAAAGCTAATTGTCCGTGACGGTTGTTTGCTTTCCTGCAGAAACAGTCGAGCCGCGCCGGCATGGGGCTGCCAGAAAGCTGCGCTGTATGGATGCCGGTCGCTGTTGGGAAACCGCTCCACATCCGCATCACCTGCTCGAGCAGGATGGGGAAAAGATTCCCATGTCGTAATGCACACCGTGCGCATTAATGTCAGCATGCTGTGCAGGACTTTGCTTCACCCTAGGACGACAAATAGAGGGATATTTATGAGTCACTAGTGCTGGTAGTGATTCTGTGGTTAGGCCTTATAACAGCAGGTGCAGGAGGGGACATTTTTCTTTTATCGCCGTTCATTGCATGGAACAGAAGTTATTCTGTGTTTTTCGGTTTATTTAACCCCATTGCTTCTCTGCAGTGCCTGGCTTTCTCTTTTTGCGCCGCCATCCACCAAAACACAACACAAAGCCATTGTCCCGGTTCACCTGAGGGAAATGTACGCTGAGCGGCTCTGTCCTTTCACTCAGGATGTGACACACACACACACTAGAGCTTTATGACCCACACTGAATCATACGGCGCACCTTAAACACATTACAGGCTGGGCAAATATTTCCTCTTACTAGTGCTCTGAGGGGCCATGGGCACAACCATTATATTGGGCTCAAGAGCCAGCTGGTCAGGACAAATCCACAAGGACCCCCCCTTCTTTACTCTCTGGCAGCACCACTCCATTCATTCGATTTTTATATGCGCCTAGTAGCCGTGTTACTACCGGTTTCAAGGGAGAATTAATCGAAAACAGGTCTTATTAAAGTATATTAATACCAGTTGAATCCGATATAATATGCTCAGGAAGGGCCCATGAGGGTTGTATCTGAGCCATAGCTGACACTTGTGGCTTTTACCGGAGGCTATGTGTTATTCTGTAGTGGCGCAGCACTGCTTCCGGCACAGCGGGGTGGGTGATTCAATTTAGCCAAGTGTGGCATTGTGGGTAAGCAGATTTTAACTGGGTATGATTACAGCAGGGGGTAAAGGAAGGTCTCATAGTCCTGGAATGTTTATCCCTCCCGGAGCCTTCATTCAGAAATGGATTATGCAGTGCCACGCTTCAGAAGCAACCTTTGCCTCCGTGTGGAGGGTCTGCGGAGGAAATATTCATTCATACGCACACACGTGTACAAACAGGCATTATCCTACTAATAGGAGCGCAGGTTGATTGCTCCCCTTAGGCATGGTGAGTAGGTGGGAGTGGAGTCACGCTGCAGGGTGTTGTAGCACGGTCTCGCTCGCTGCGCTGGACCCTCTGGGAGGACTGGAGCCAGTGATGCTCCCAACGAGTGCAACGCAACTCATCATCCCTCAGCACGGCAGATTTTATTGGGCAGTGTGTGGATTGTGGAAAACGTGTTTAATCAACGCAGCTTTATTGGAGGTCTTGACCTCATGACAGTGGTTCATAGCCTTGATTGTGTGTGTGTGCGTGCACGCGCGCGCGCTTGTGTGTGTTTGTTCGGGGTTGAATGGCTCCCAGCCTTTGCCGTGGAGTGTGACCTGCGGTGGAGCCTCTGGTTCACACTCTGTGTGCTGCTGTTGCTGGTTTGAGTGATTAACTGTAAAAAAGTGATGACTAATCTGTCGGTTAACGGTCTGAAACAATTGCAGTCAAATGAGATATTACAGGCAATATTGTATGTAATGTGGCCCTCTGGATCCAATCAACGGGACCATTAACCGAGAGCCGTTCCAAAGTTCTACTCCACGGTGTTGGATGTCTGTTCTCAGGTCTCTCTAAGTACCAGGGGTATGAAACATGAAAAAGTACTCTCAGCACATTTGAAACACTTTTCTCGATAAAATGTTTAACAGCAGGTAATTCCTCAGGAGAACACTATGATTACAATATCACTTATGTTGAAAGTCTTCCTCGTCCTCACTCAACAAAAGAAGAGGTTTCTCATTTCAGCCCAAGGTCTACCACGACCTCTGGTTCAGGACAAACTCTAAGGTGACATGTTCGAGGTCCTGCTGAGGATGCTGGAGCTGCTGAGGAGAAGGCAAAGTACCAGGCGGGAATCCTACTGACCCACAGCCTTGATTGGCATCTGTCCCGGGGTAAGTTCTGAACAACTATAGTGTGATTGGTTAATGCTTTTATTTGACTTGTGAAAGGCTTTTTGCCCTCGGTGAACAAGTACTCCTAACAAAAACAAAACAAAAAAACATTTATAACAATATGTTGATGGGTGAAATAACTGCATAAAGTAAGTTGGTAAAAGTAGTGTGTAATGCTTTGAAAGGGGGGTCCCAGAAATAATATTCTATTATTTATTTTTGGCCGTATGACTTTAGCTGGTGTGTTGTTCATCCACGGCTTCAGTTGGTCAAACATGAATATTTTTTGTTGGCCAGCACATCAATTCTACAGACTTGGTGTTTTATAGAGCTCTAGAACGCACTGATGTACTGGCCCCTAATGGCTGAGTGCCTGCATTGTGTTTTGTGTGTGTGTGTGTGGATATGAGTCAGATAAAATAAACCACATGGTGTGTGTGTGTGTGAGAGCGAGAGGAAGCTGAACCGAGCCCTCTGCTCTCATTTACTATCTGCTTGTGTGGTTTGGCAGCGGCTCTGCTTGTATGGGGGCGTACAACGGGCATCCGTCTGGGCGCGAGGCGGGCCTGGCACCGCACTCAGCCCCCCGCAAGGTTTGCATGAGGGTGGGATCAGACCGGCGGTCCGCCAGGCTCCAGACTGGTAGTCTGTGCATGTGTGAGTGTGAGCCAACGTGCGCATTTCGCCCTGTGCATACACTTCTTCGTGTATGTGGGTAATTAAAATCTAATCACACCGGCTCAACCCATAGGTCCACCATTGTTTTCCGCTCGTCACTCGCGTGAATTGCATATGTTGACCTCTCTCTGTGTTGTTTTACTGTTCATAGCTCTATCGCCGAGTTCATCGGAGACGTGTGTTCCTTTCATCATTTTTTACAGTGAATTAACAACCGGACCATTTATTTGACCTCTGCGGTCATTATACTTGTGAGGTGCAATCCAGCCATGCTAAGTAACACAATAGCATGCGCGCCGCCATGGCTGGATGCCATACCTCCCGGTACGGCACTGGGCGAGGACTGAAGCACAGCAGAGCCGAGCTGGGCCTGGATAGCATGTGGACAGAGGACCACCCTTGGAAAATAAAATTCCCTCTGGAAGTGTTTGCCAGTGGCCAGTGCAGGCTGTTACTTCCTTAACACCCAGTATGTGGGCCTGCACACCTCTGCATCTTTTTAACTAATGAGCAAATGCAATTATGTGCAAGTAAGGCTTCTCGCATTAGTGAACTGCAAATGTAACACTGAATTTCTTCCTTTTTGGACAGTTGGAGTAGTATATCGCTTCATTTTATGGCCCCTGTCCGCTCCTATGGGGACTCCTCTCTGATGGTTGAATATGTAAATGCAGCAGGCACACTGAGCTCAGGTAACTGCACTACATTCTGCTAGGCCTTGAACTCACCACCACAGTCGTAGGTCAATTCCTCCCCCAGACCCATCCTCCCAATTGGCTCAGGGGTAATTAAGGCACCTGTGGCAACATGGCAACCCTTTGCTTTCTTAGGGTAGGTAATGTAGTGTGTTTGAACAGCTACTTAAAGCCCTGTGTGCGTAATATATTTAATAAGAACTGCATTCACTTTTATTAGTCTTCTGTCAGCTTGTCTCCCTGCACCAGCTGGTGAGTTTTGGTGAATTGAAGCTCCTGTCCACCTAAAGGGATGTGGTTTTGTTCTCCCTCATGATTTAATGCTTATTGTATTGACATTTATGGTAGTGCTGTATTTGCATTTTGATGTATTTCTTTTGTATTGTTGCTTTCCCCCTATTAGTGGAGCTGGAGCCAGCTAGTTGTGGTGGCGAGGCACAGTAGTGTGACTCCTTTCCTGGTTTGAAATGGTAGGAGCACTGGGCCCACAGGTTGCAGTGAAACGGTTTGCCGTAAGCTTTGATTTGCAGTGACCACGGGTGGTGGATAACTTGCCCCCCCCCCCTCTCGTACACACGGTTGAAAGACTGCCCACTCAACCTTAACCTTAATTGATTTTGAAGAAACTTTTTGCTGGAAGTGTGTTTTTAGAAAAAATAACTTCATATGGTCATTAAAACAATGAAATAAACTTTGTTTACATTTTCCATTATACTAACATTGACTCTCTGCCCTCAATGATTTTCTCCACTGCAACTTCCAGCGATGAAGAATTTGGTAATAAATTAATTTTCTGCTCTGTTTTTCTTAACCAGACATTTTACATACATTTCTGCACAATTTTCAAAATTTAACTTTTTGTGTTTTCTGTTTTTTGTTATGGGGAGATACTACATTTCTCTCAGCAAGGTACATGGTTGCAATCCAAAAGTCTGATAAGGTTGAACTCCAGAATTATGTTGGTATTTTACATTAATTGTTTGTAAGAACCACACTTGTGTGGGAAGAAACACACGTTTTAAGATAATAATGATCATGCATAAATATATATATATATATATATATGTAATATATATATATATATATATAAATCAGCACAGTGAACAGCATCAGGTGGAACAAAATACAGACTTTGACTTTATTTAAACTGATCAAAAACACTGTGTACAGATACATTGACCAGTAAATCAGGGGTTATGAGAATATCAACATATATATATATATAATACAACTTGGAGAACAATGTCATAAGTGGATGATACAGTTACATCGGTGATAATGCTATCCAGCAACCAGAAAAACAGTTCAATGAGCTTTTAAAAAGAATTGTTAACTAAAATCAAAGGTTTTTTGGAGAAGGAATCTGCAGGATTAGAGTATAGACTTGATTTTCTCTTTTATATAAGCTATAATTGCGCATGCTTGTTTGAGCTCATACACATATAGCCAAATTGTTGATCCATCCATTATCTATACCGCTTTTCCCTTTAGGGTTGCAGGGGAGCTAGAGCCAATCCCAGCATACATTGGGTCACAGGACCAACATTCAGAGACAAACTACCATTCACACCTATGGGGAAATTTAGACTCTCCAATTAACCTAACCCCAAAGTGTGTGTCTTTGGACTGTGGGAGGAAGTTGGAGGAAAACCCACAAAGACACGGGGAGAATATACAAACTCCACACAGAGAGGCCCTGGTAGAGCCAAGGATTCTTGCTGTGAGGAGGTAGCGGTCACCACCACACCACTGTGTCACCCGCCATAAAGTTGTTGTGTGTTGTGAAAAAAGGGACGAATATCACTATGTCATCAGCAAAAAAACAGCAGAAGATGGTGTTGTTTTACTTGTCTCTGGCTGTTTTGTTGAAGTTAAGTGTGTCTCCCTTCTTTGCTGTGGGTGAGACGTCCTTCACTCACTCACTCCCAGCTGCACACCCATCTCCTCATTAGCCCAGCACTATATTGACCACACTTCTTCCTCTCCTCCTCACCACATCACTGCTTCAGCCACTCACTGCCTGCTGAAAAATGTTATTCTGACTTTCTAAAAGTTTTTTTCCCCTTCATTTCTCTGAGCTTACCTCACTGTCTCGCATGCCTCGTAATACCTCATCCCCATTCATCCTTATTTATTGAAGCCAAACAATAAAACTTCACTTGATTTGTTTCTTTTTAAGCTGGTGGGACTGTGGAATTTATTTTGCACATCTGCTCCTGATAGCTAATCAAGACAGCATATTTTTTGCATCACACTGTATAACTTTCCAAGAGTCCTGTAGCAAACTTTTGCTAATTTTGTGAAAAAATATGGAATTTATTCAGCCGCTAATTAAAATATATATTTTTTATTCAAGACATTACTACCTATATTTGCAGTGGCATGGAGTATCTGGGCTGGCTAACTTACTGTATTTATATTTTGTATACTTAATTAGATTTATTTAGTTTAGGTGAAAATGCTTTTTTTTGCTGTTATTTTGCTTGGAACTTTACACAATGACTTTAGTGAAAATATATTATTAATAATAAACAATAATTAATAATGATTAATAATTAAAAATATTAATTTATTATCTCATAGTAACTGCTCTCAGAAATGACTACATATTTCCCTGCATGATGTAATACTAGAAATTTCCGACAGGGATTGCCCCACTGGGGTTTGTGTCCATCAGCTTACATATCAATCATTTAAGTTCATCTTTAAACCTGGTTTTAATGAACAATTTCACAATGTAGCATTATACTTTTACTCTTTTACTTATTCTTATTTTTGGTCAAAACTGACTTGTCGCTAAGTCAGCAAAACGGGACTCTATATGGAGAAAACTGAATCACGTTTTATTGCTTTCACACAAATTGCGCTCAGTGATGCACACTTGAACTCCTTTTTCATTCACAGTTGGTCCAAAACCGGTAAATACACAATCAAAACAGAATGATGATTTCTGCTGCAACTACATTGAAATATATATGACACTAAAATTAAGGAATAATAATTGCAAACACAGCTGGGTGTAGTTTACAGCTGACGACCTACCCAGGTGACCTGTGATTGGCTTCATTGCTCATAGCAAGCAGCTACAAAGAGATGGCTTCTGAATGTTATTTTTTGGAACTATTGATGACTCTAAAGAGGGCAGTTTGGTGGAGAGAGAAGAGTGACACGGAGAGGGAGAAGAGGAAGGAGAGGACCAAGAGCTGTGGTCTCTGATGAGATAAGGGCCACAGTTATTCACCATGTGGTGAATCGTTGACTCTCTTTGAGAGCGGCTGCTTTAAGGGACCAGCAACAGGTAAGAAATGCATCGCTCAAGTATTGAGCTACATTTTACAGAACAGTACTTACATTCATATTTTTACATCTACTGTTTTATATTATTGCATGTAGTATTCAAAGGTTGCCTCCTACAGGAGGGAGAGGCCACATGTCTCCAATGCCCAGGAAACAGCTCTTATTGATACGGTCATTGCAAACAACTGAGAGAAATTCAGGGAACGAGTCCTGGCAGACAATGTCATTTTTGCCAATGCGAACATCGCAACAATAATTGCCAGATTCCTTGGAAAACATAAAATAAGGATAAAGCAGGTGTACACAGTAACTATTTACCAGTTGTACCAACTATACTTTATAAGTACACTCAATAAAGTGCAAATATATTGTTACGCAGACCGTGTGCAAAGTTTTGAAAAAGTACTTCCAGTATTGACCCATGCTTGTTGTACTCATTTACAGTTGGCAGAGTGTCTGCTTGTGCCTCAGTCTGTGCCAGCTTATCGTTTACCAGTTAAAGTGAATGCAGGGACAACTTGATTGACTCTCACTGATGTCGAGTGGAAATTAAAGTTCAGATCTCCTGTAAATCTACTAAGGTTATGTTATGTTGTGAGAAAAATGAAACATGTTATTGAGGTCGTCATCTCATATAGCAGTATTGCGTTAAACATCCTGATTCATCAGACCTGTCTCCAGCTGTCCTTTTTTCCATGAGCCTGCTCACGCCTCAGATTTCTCTTCTTGGCTGACTGAGGAGGAGCCTGACGTGGTCCTCTTCTGCCACGCGATTCAACGTGTTATGATTTTCACCACTGTTGTAAAGTTACTGTTGCCTTTTAGTCAGTAACCTACGGTTAGTCATCACAACTTCTGGAGGAACTACGCTTCTGCCTTGGTTTGAAAAGCATCTGTGTGAGACACAAGAAGGCATTTAACAGCTTCGCTCAGCTCTGTTTGTCTTCCGTCTTTTGACCTGCGTTACACACTGCGGGGCGATATTTGGTTTGAATCTCTCGGTGAACCGAACATACCATCAACTCGCGATTGACGGAGTTCACGGGTGCCTCGTGTTGTTTGAGTCGTTCTGCGCTGTTTACTGACCCTGTTCAAGATTTTTGGGTCACTCAAGAGCAAGGTCTTAGCGTTCGGAAAAAACTCTCGTAGATAAAAATGCGTAAGAAAATGATATTGGTCATTTCTCTCACCTCAGGGACTGGGACAGCAGAGCCCTCCATAATGCAAATAAAGGCCACCACAGCAACGGCAGTGATGCATGTCTTCATCTTCAAAGAGTCCAAGTGGACAAGTACAAGAAGTCACTCCTCTGTCTGACACTTGGACAATTCATAATATGCTTGTATTGATACTGAATTGGTCCATTGTTGCCTCATCCTTGGCTGAGCTTACCTTTGTCCAGGAAATCGGCTGTGTGGCAAGCCGTTTCACGAGAAGGGGCTTTCTCTTGATTGTGTGCCATATTGTCGGTTGCACAACATCAAATTTGCCCTTCTGCCCATGTTTCAAAATGATCCTTTTGTGCATTCTGACCCATTTCTGTCTTTCCAGCTGTTCTTTCCGTCTCCGCTGTTCGTAAATTGTTTTGACACTTTAAGCTGTAGTCTACAAATGTAAACGTAAGCGATCTCTTCAGCAGAAAACCGTCCAGAAAATGTGTTGGGTGTCCTAAATATTCAACCGCTTTTTCCTCATTCTCTCCCATTGTCCTTTTCCCGCCTTCCTCTTCAGACATGGCACCACAGCTGTGTAGCAGTGAGACTTTTTGCCACAATACTGGGACCTTTGCCAAGGCATGTGTAACACAGGAAGAAAATCTGATGGGAGACCATTGTAATTAGTCCAATAAATGTTTTCACTTGGATGTATTGGAAACAAAGCAGGGCCTATTACAGCGAGCGTGGGTTTTATTGTGGAAGCTTGTAAGCGGATGATGTCTTCAGCAAGGAGTCAAAGGCCACTGCTTTTTCTTTGGCAGTGAAACAATTTAACAGGAGCTCTTGCACTAAGAATATGTTCTTTCCCCTACTTTGATTGCTAGAAAATGTTCATCTGCTTCTCTGTCTCTCACGTAGAGTGCTTTAATTATTTAAAGTTTATCTTATTTTATTTAATTTTTAGTATTTAAACAATTTTGAAAAAATATATATAGTGTATATATGTTGTTAAGTGTGTGTGCGTGTCAGCGTGAACGTCCCTGCAAAGACATGCTGGTTTCATTTCTTTTAATCATCTGCAAAGTAACATGGGTGCTCTTATAACTTTCATGAAATCCACAACATAGCCCCGATGCTTGTGAAGAAACGTCCATAAAATTGGCCCAGAAAGGCTTTTCTTTTTTCAATAGAATTACAGAGCTTGTGTTTAATACAGAGTACCATACATTGCCATGCTCATTACTGAGCAGACGGTGGGCTAGGTAGGTTAGTTAGGTCAAATGTACGCCCAGAACATCGCTTTGTAACCACCTAATACCGCCAGTTCATAGACGCGGGCCTACGCAGACGCACAGCGCTGACGGCTCAGCTTTGATGAGCTGGGGCCGGCAGTCAGGGCCCCCGAGGGCTGGTGCCATAGATGTGGCTTTTGAGCGGGTGTCAGGGGGAGGCTAGAGGGGGCAGAGAGGGGGTCGGGCACGTTTCACCACTGGGTGTCGGCCAGCCCAAATTGCTACCACATGAATGACTTTGTGTTTAAGAAAATAGAGGGACGGAGATGCAGGAGACGGTTCCCTAGCAATCCGCATGGGCAGGAGCGCGGCGTAGACCAGTAAACAGAGAGTAAACAGTAGACTACGTGTAGTGGAGCGACCGGGTACGCCGAGTGGCTCCGATGAGTGATGCGAGAGGCCACGTGCACTGTGGTCAGCACGTGGTGAAGCCTACAAAGAAATCCAGTCAAGTCCTTCTGTCGGCTTCTAATTTGCTATGTCCTGTGTCTCTGAATTAAGGCCACGCGATAGCCAGTGAGGCTCGATGATAATTTTTTTTTCTTCTTTTCTTTCAGCACTTCCTGGGAGGTGGGCGCGTTCCGCTGACTCGCGTGGCTCCGCGGGGCAGTTGTTACGAGGTGACGGGGCTGTCTGTTGCGGCCTGCCTCGGTTGCAGCCCGTCACGCCTGTAAAAATGTTTGTTAAGCGAAAAACCCAGGGCACTGTGGTCTCGTGCCAAAAAGAAAGGGGTCTTCAGTCGCTCTGGGAGCGTAATGACAGAGCAACATGGAGCTTGCACTCGGCGTCGAGTCGGCATCCGCGGTCCCGTGCTCGCCGGCCTGGCCGTGAAGTCGCTCAGCTTCTGAGCTGTAAACAAGCTACTTTTAAACTCTGAGCAATGCAGCAGAGCCCTGCACATCTGCGGTGGGAAGGGAACTTATTTGTGTATTACCCATCTTCGGTCCAGATCTCATTAAACATACCTAGACTGCAATTAGCATGGAATCGTAATTTGCCTGGAAAGTTAATTAATCCGCACGACTTTCAAGGCAGGCTCGTAAAGACCTCCACTCGTATGGCTGTAATATGTCACTGGAGACGTTTGCAATGGAAATGCTTAGTCTTCCAGCCACCCAGGAGTATTTAGTAAGCAAAATGGCCCTTTTCAACACCGCATCTTGTCCCCTTTTTCAAATTCTTGACGCCCACCACTTATTCCAAGCAGGCCTCCGAAAATGAGGCAGAGTGGAAATCGCTCCCGTTTTATCCATGTCGCTTTACACCCAGCTTTTATAACGTAACGTGGCAAGCATTACACGATGAGGGACTAATGATATATTTTCTCAGCTGGAACGTGGGAATTGCACCGCGGACCCAAAACGGTGTCGAGTCTCAGTAAATTAGCGTGCGCCGCGAAGTGAAAAGTGAGCAGCTTGCCAGAGCGGCGCTGGCTCGGGACCCTGCAGGGAACCCGCGCTACCTCACTGTGGGAGAGAGAGAGCCACAGGAGATATTGAACCTGCGGGGGGAAAGGAAGCCCACTGTCGGCGAGAAGTCAGCGCGAGTCTCCGAGAAACCCAGACTTCACCCTCTGACAGCTCGGAAATATCCATTTTAATAAGGGGGAAAAGTGGATTTGGCCAGACATCGCAGTTCCTCCCATGGAAACTCATCGGTCCTGGTGTGAGGCGACACCCTCCGTGACTTTTCACCAAAGGGGCTTGAGCGTAGCAGACTTCTGAAGACCACTATAGGCCCCCGCAGAATGTACGTGCAATTTGGTCCTCCGGTTTCTTTGAAAACAAATTCACTTCAATCTCACTTTGGGTGACGACTACAGGTGGTTGGAGTAAGGCAGCTGTTTTTTTGTTTGTTTTTGTTTTTCTTAAAAGCAGCAATCAATGGAGGTCTGAATGTCAAATTTCCTAACAGAAAAAGTCAGACTCTCACCTTGAACTATGAAATAGTTGAGATTTGAAGTGAAGAGTGAAACTTGCAGGTTGGGCTGACAAGTGAATGCTGTATTAATTATTATCTTATGTAAACTTGTTGCCATCTTGCAAAACAGAGGCAATCGTTTAATCAGAAACAAAAACAAAAAATATTAGACCCCCAAAACGATATACTGTGTTTTTGCCTTAAATGCTGTCAACATATGTTAAAAATAATGACTTCTTGGATGCCTAATCTGTTTCATCCAAGGATTCAATCAATTAGTTCCTCCAGAAATGCTCACGGAGGCTTGTGCTCCGCATTGGTTAACTCAAATTTAAATGTCCAAGAGAGCCACATTACCTTTTCTTTTTTTTATGATTTTGATTATAATGGGGTCTTATTCAAAACACATGGATGTAGTAATATTCAGCAGCTGCACAGCTCTGCCTCTGGGGCATTCTTTGTTCAGCTATGGGGGTGGGGGGGGAGGGAAAAGGAAAAGAAAAACTTCCACATGCTAACATTTACACAGTGATTTCTTTTAATTGCACTCTACTTTTTAATTTGCCCTTGACTAATGCTTTTAAAAGTAGGACTGGCGGTACTTTATTGAAGTCATGCCTAGTGCCGGACCCAGTTTTCCTGATTGCCGGGGCCCTGTTGCCCGGCTCTTTCCTACCTGACAACCTGCGTTATTCCTTTCATTCACTATGTCAAACATGCCACGCAGCATTTGGACTTGGAGAGGTGAAGGGAACACACGGACCCGGGGTGAGCTTCCTCCACCTCCCCTCTTCAAAGGATAGCGGCGAATTAGCGTCTCTCGTAGCGGGCAAGCGACTGAGTCGTAAAGAATCATGTTTAAAAACCGACCTGGAAACGCTGATGGCCTAATAGATATACGATGCTTTTTTTTCAAAAGGGAAAGGGAAGAATGCTAAACAGATCCTAATCGGAGCAGCCGGAGGGCAGGCGTAATATTTAGTTAAACGCTTCCAGTCATAACAAAGCATCCGTCAAAGCGCTCCTCTCGTACGGCAGAGGGAGGATGCGTCTCATTAAAGCACATATCAAACACGTCGGCCACCTAACGAGATCCAAACCTCCCCGAGTTTTATGTCCGAATAGAGCAACCTGTGACTCGCTCCTCCACTGATTCGAAACACCTTTGCCCCCGATGAGAACGGCAACAGTGAATTTTCCCCTTCCCCGATATTTATGACTAAGGGCCGCCAAGTTGCTTTGGCTTCATATCTCTCCTGTCTGACTTCTTGGGTTTCAGCAGCCGCTTCCAGGGCGTGAGGAGAGCCGTGGGGAGCCCCGGGTGTGCGGTAAAACAAACCTGCGTCCGGGCCGCGCGGCGGCTCTGTCCTCCAGTGCTGTTGGCTCGCACAAGGAAAACCACGAGGTGAGAACCCGACTGAGCCCCGTTGCTGCCAGGTTCAGTGCACAGAAATGGAGGTAATTGAAGTAAAATTACTGCTTAGCTGAGAATTAGATCTGACCCTGTCGTGACCCCCAAAGCTTTAGATTACATTTGTCTATAACATAGTTGATATACACAGATAAAAAAGAACACACAAAACACACACAAAAAAATAAATATATATATACAGTATATAGAACAAAAAAAAAATTATATATATATATATATATATAAAATATATCAGGCAACACGACTATAGCTGTCATTGTGGCCTCTGAGTTTAAATTCACAGCATATGCGAAGGGAATACATATGTTGTATATTTTATGGGAATATACAAGTGTATCTCTTGTAGGTCCAGGATATATCTAACTAAACAAAAGACACCTCCTAAGCTGATCGCACACCAGTCCTCCTTCAACACAAGTTTGTGTGCACGGCTCAGCGCGCTGAAAACTGCTGTGCGCGTTGTCACTGAGCCATAAGTCACTGAATCGTATTTCATCTCCCGCTCTAATGTGACATTCCAGTGCACGCCCCATGTGGGGAGCAGAGGAAAGAGCATACTTTAGTTTTAATATCTACATATATTATCCCTTCGCTGTCACTGACTGTGTTTCCATCCACCGGTGTTTATGTACATGTTATGTTTGGCTGAGGAGAAGTTTGTCTATCCAGACTGAGTGCAGTAATCATGTGCAGGAAACAATGTCGACTGACCAAGAAAAAGAAGGCAAAATACAGCAGACAAAGTGGAGCAGTGAATAGACAGTAACCTTGCTCGAGATGATACATGGCACAGATAAACATTGCATATTTCTATCCACTTTCATCATTCATTTGAGGGGTGATTGGCACTTATTTAATTAAGTCACCTGTTCATCTTGTTGAGGCCTCCTTTCAGTAGCCCACTTGCATATTTACAGCCTTTTTTTTTTCCTTAAGTACCAATACTTTAGAGTTATTACGGTTCCAATTCTTAATTTTCCTTCTATACAAAAAATATTCAAAAACCCCCCTAGATCAGGACTGGCCCTGCACTCTGTAGTTGTGGATATGGTTCATCCCGGCGCCAGAGTCATGTAGACGGGTGCTGAACACTGCTGCGTGGATGCTGTTGTTCTGATGGTTTGGCCGCTCAAAAATAAACAGCAGCCCTTCATTAGGGGAGTAAATGGAAAAGTGAGTGTTTATGATCCCAATTACCACCTTTGCTTTAGTGCCTTACTTTAATCACACCCATTCTTTCTCTCTCAACACGACACAGCCTCCTACTACAACACCACACACACATGCACACACAGTCACACACACACAAATAAAACTAAGCTCGAGCTCACCAGTTCATTTGTTTCCAACTGCCATGCAAAGTGGAAAGGAAAACAACTTTGCTGCACAACTTTTGTCTCCCATCACACATTTCAGTATAACGCACATGTATTTGCTGAGTGTAAATGATATTTATCTCCCGAGGACCGAGTGTGATGTGCTTTCGCCAAGAGGTAAAGATTTACGGGACTGGCCTTTAAGGGCCTTCTTCTCCATGCAGACCGGCTCGCACAGTCAAATAACCTGTGGCACAAAACCTTTCACCATGATGATCATCATTATAGTTAATCACCATTCATTTCCAGTTTCACAAGAAGCCACAAGATCAAACGCAAAGTATTTTGAGCATTTTCCTATGGCATGGTCTGGGACAACAGTTTGAAGTAATTGAAACAACGTGCAGCGTATCAACACTCACAGTCACCGAACCATCACTGCAGTTTGCAGATATGGTGATAATAGCGTGAGCTCGCGCCTTCGTCGTTGCCGCCACAGCCACTGGCGCTGCAGCCGGGGCAGGTCGGCCGCACGGTAAACCAGCGACACCATCTTGTGGACGCGGCAGGCAAACTGCAGCTGGGAGCGGAGCAAGGTCAATCCCAATGCAGTGGAACCTGCGGTAAACAACAGTGTTTCCCTAAAAAACCTCAGGAATAAATCAACAAGCAGCTCCAGTTTTCACTAAAATGTTGGCTGCAGTCTGATTTTGAGGTCGCATCAAAACTGACGTGAAGACGTCAGGGAACCTAAGAACACTTGTTTGGGTACAAAAAGCGCAGGGCTGCCCCAGTCACTTGAAACCTCCACAATACGTTATCCAAGGACGTTCCCTTTTAATATGGCCAACATCTGATTTGTGGTCTTTGTTTCGGAGATGGCGTTTCCTGCATTTGACACATCTTCAAAAAAGATATATATATATATATATTTATTTTTTTCTTCAAAGCATGTTTCTCATTTCAGTGCCGTTTCCTTTTCATGTTGTGCACGCCAGCTGATGAGGGCTGGACGGCTGCAATGGTGAGATGCGACAGTTCAAACACACTGCGGTTCATTAAAGACATCCTGTTGGCTTCGCCGGGGAAAAAGATCCCCAACCAGCCTACTGCTGCTCCGCTCTGCCCTCTAAACCCACACTGGCCAGACCACATCAGCGCTGAGGCTGGAAATCGCAGGATGACCGTGGTCAACCATACACACAATATCATTTCCATTTTTAAATTCATTTTTTCCCTGTGCAGTGTTCAATAGCTGTATTGCCGTGTTGAGATGTTGCCCCGGGGTTCCAGTAAGCTGTGCAGATGGTCGCCCTGTGATGTTTAGTGTCACGTTTGTAGTGGCAGGGGTGTCACAGCGGCCTTCGAGTACGGATGGCGTAAACCCCGAACACTACTGTATTGCACACAATGGTGTATTTTGGGTGTATTAACGAGACAGATTGTGTTCAAAGCACGCGTAATAAGAGGGGACCGCCGCTGGCTGTAACTAATGGCGTTCAGACCGAGGAAGCGGGCATCTCCAGGAGGGGAGCTCTGGTTTGAGCAAGTCCTGTCGTAATGAGCCGAAGGAGTCGCCACATCAAGTTGACTCATGGGCAGAAAGTTGATTCTGCGCTCGGGTGCATATTGCTGGTTTTTCGACAGGAAAACACAAAGGAGAAAAAAAAAGACAGAGAATCCCCCAAGGATCAGCAGTCTGTGCTGACCTCGCGGGCAGTTCGGTGTCAGTGTTTTCACTCAAAATGACACGCAAATGTTACACGCTGAGTTGTTTACATTAATAATGATATTGGTCGGTGCAGTTGTTACGCCATTAATCACTAATTAAGGATTATACTGTGTGTTGCTTTGAGTCCGTGGTGGGGCGCTGTATAGCCAACAGGGCTGCCCAAGGCCCGGCTGTAGCAGCAGCTTACACTTTTTGATCCTTTGCAGTTATATACTGAAGTCTGTGGGAAATGTTGGCCCTGGTGTGCCTAGTATCATCCCCACACTATTTAACATGAATGCGAACACATTCAGACAAAGCACTCAAAGTTGTTGGGGGTTTTTTTTCAGAATGAATTTAGCTAGTCTCAGAGAAGTCAAAGAAGAGCAAAACTTTATAAAGCATCCCAAATTGTCGTACGTTTTCCATAGGTTTTTTTTGAGTTTATATATTCCACTTCAAAAATACCCCCCCACCCCCTTTCTGTCTTCCACTTTCACTTTCCCTAAATTCAGCTCCAGAGTCCAAACACTTACAGGCTGCACTGTAAGCGCTTTGTGAGGCATTCTAACATCAGTGAATTTGTAGTAATTCGAAACATCAGCGAAATTACCATAAACACACCGCATTGTACTTAGCAGAAAAGCTGTTTTATGGCAAAACAGGAATCTGTTTCCAACACAAATAGCGCCAGAGCTTTTGGACCCGAGCGGATGACCTCACATCTACAAATGTTTCACACAGCACTAACAATACATTACCTGTAAACACTGTGTGAGTAAATACTGGAGCGCTATAGGCAAAAGGACAGTTAAACAACTTCAATGAGCTTGTCTTCATGCATGCATGTATGCGTACGTGCTTGCATGGGTGTGTGTGTGTGTGTGTGTGTGTGTGTGTGTGTAGTGCAATACAGTAGCTGTGTACCCGGGGCTCTCATCCAAACAGCTGGTACCCATCTGTTCCTTCTTCTCCTCCTGCGGCCTGTGGCTCAGGGAGTGAGGTGCACTGGCATGCGGCGTCTGGGTCTGGACCAATAGCGGGGAGGTATGCACTGCAGGAGTGTGCGTGTGAATGTGGTTTGTGATGAGCGAGTGGTCCTCTGTGTATATGTGGTCTCGAGCTGGACCCATATGGGTAGATTGTGCACGTGTGTGTGTGTGTGTGTGTGTGTGCATCTGGCCAGAGCTGCATCCTGCATGCCTATGTGGTGTGACTGTGTGTGCGCTAGTGTGCTCGGTGGTTACTAATGATCACATTATACAGTATATCCACTCTAATATCACTGATGCACACTCCTAGATTGCAGCAAACATATATCTCCAAGGGCTCGGATGCCCTTTTATTGCCTACACAATCTCTCCCATGGTGAAGTCTGTGACTCATTGCGGAGGAGCGTGCAGTTTTTCCATTTATTGTTTATGTAAATCATATAGGCTGAGCACAATGTTTGCCACGGCCGTCCAGATTTCCGTCATTACTTTATGGCTTCGTTGGCATGATCCCGCTCTGAAAATATGCGCCTTCCTTCACACAAAAGACAAAAAAAATAACAGTCTCATGATGCTTTAAACAGAAAAAGGCTCATGGTGGCTGAGGTGGTATTTCCGCTGGGTAAGGAAGTAGATGCTTAGAGAATGATGAGTGCTTGAGGATTATGATAATCTTTATTGATGCGGCGAATGTTATGTCTGAGGCTTTGCGGATAAAACAAAGTTTCTTCCAATTGGCTCTCATAAAACTTTTCTTAGAAGGAGCTGGTCAAATAATCCATGACCTGCCTTGAACTCAAGCCCACTCTCAAACGCATTTGAGGTGGTGTTCCTTGTTGCGCCACCGGAGGGCAGTGTCGGTCTTCTAATATCTTCAGGCCCATACAGGTGAGTGTGAGTTGCGGTGTGTGCCAATGTCACTAGAATAATTACCAATGCGAGGATCACTCAGATTGTTTTTTCTCTCATCTCGTGCCTCTAGCCGACACACGATGCCACCAAATGACACAGAAACCTCCCAGATCACCACAAGGAACAACAAAAATAGTTCTCGGCCTGGGACTGTAAATGTCACAAACAACAAGCTGTTCCACAGGTAAGACATTTGCTGATGTTGCTTTGGGAACACCAGAAAGACTTAATAAAAAATACAATAAAACACAATAATAAACACGATACAACAATAAAAGATACATTAATGTCCCAGAAAGAGCTATATCCATGTGACTCCCATCTCAGACATATACTATATGTACTGTATTTGGCACAAATACCCACTACCACTCGACTGGGTTGACTTGATTTATATTACAGGTCACTGTGACCTAAAACACGTATTTGACCATAAGTCAAGAATCGGACATGTTTTTGGCCGCTCTGACTATTTAACTCCGTAACTCAGGGTTGAATGTGACTGCACAGGTCGATAGAGCTGTGAGATAGTAATCATTGAACCTCTTCGAGCACTTGTGAGGTCTCATTTAGGCCACATCTTAAGAATCTAATGGCTGTCTTGGGCATTTCATGGTACCGGTTATCAGTGAAGGTGAAAGTATTGCTCTGGAAAGTACTGCATACTCCATAAGTTGTAAAAGTCCCACATTAAATTGTGGAACAAGTATGCAAATAATATTATTACAAGTATTCAATGCATGGAAAATAGCCGGTTATTGTTTTACATTGTATCAGTACATCATTATGACCAATGGCTGGAAATGTAAGTTCTCCATTGCTTGATAATTATCTTACCTTATTATCAAATAAATATTGATACAATAACTTACATTTTTTTTAATATAATTTGTTTTCCAGATTTGTATCAGTTCTATTCTTCTAGCATTACAACCTCTGCTTTACGCTCACAGGATTAAGAGTTTGTTCTTTTTTATGATCCCAGCCAACCCATTCTATAAAATCAGACCAGTTGGTGGTGTGGAATATTCTATCAAAAAAAATGCATGTTATGAAAAGATATTGAGAGAGATGATCTTTTTTGCAATGTGGAGTAATTTGTCCCTTTCTTCCTCTGGTGCCATTGAAGGTGTCAGAGACCTCGCCCTCTCCAGGTCACTGCAGTCAGCTGTGCACATGAGGATTGAGACATTTGTCACAGACAAGATAATTGAGTTCTCATTGACAAGTAGAGGTTAGCGGGTGTGCAGACAACGTGTCCCGAGAGCAGGGATCCTTGAACATGAGACTGAGCCTGGACATGGATTCTCTGTCCATGCAATCAGCCTGTACCATTAGAAAGAATAGATGCACTATGTTTGTCCCCCTTGGTCTTCTTCAGTTTTTTCAGTGTATTTCCTTATGTTGAGTTAGTAAGTCAAGCATGGTAGCTGTATACAAATCAGCAGTAGGCAAAATCACTGATGGTTGACCCATTTCTTTTGTCTCCCAGTCCAAATCCTCATATTGACCAGCACTAATGACAGCTCTCTCTTGAGCTGAACGATTTGCTGCAAGGTATACTATTGATGATATCACCTTTTGCTTGACGAGAGGGGTGTTTTGATAATGTTGAGTCAATATGTCAGACATTCATGATGTCTTTGTAATTAGGATTGCATAAAAATATCAGTTGAATCGTTGGTCGGATGTATTATCTGACTTCTGCACAGGAGTTTGATTGTCTGGAGTTTTTCTATGCTTTTTCCATTAGGCTACACTAATGGGCCTTTTAGTGCACTGTGGTATCATGATACATATGCTGGGGATATCTGGTGCTTACAGCTTTTACAGTAGATAACTGGATAAATACATGGTCTGCTTCCATTGCATAGGAATCAATAGTATCACCTTTGGACACTGAGTGTATAATGGATATATTATTTTACGAGAACATGCATTATGCATTATTTCTTAGTTTGAATACAAACCTGTAGTGGATGCTTACTCCATATAGCTACTTACAGGTGCAGCAGAGTGAATAACATTTGCAAAGGACACATCAGATTTAATGCAAAACTACTGAATAAAGGTGGATAATGAACTTTAAGTGTCACTGTTAGTTTGGTAGTTGTTGCGTCTTACACTCCAGGACACATTTTCATTCAACTTTATTCATACATGGAATCATTTTATGTTGTTGTATTGTTTGCCCAAAACCTTTTAATTAAAATAATTGTGGGTGGTTGAGGACTTGAACATGGACATCTTACAGCATGGTATAAAGCAGGTGTAAATGCTGACTCCAGGTATGAGCTGAACTTGTTGAAGCCGGGGCGACGTGTTTTCCAGGCCCACATGACCTGTGCAGTGACAGTGAGTGGAAGGAACCCCAGCACGAGGTCATGAGGTCACACTGGGGTTACCCCCCAATCTTCCATCAAACGTTTTGGTTACACACAAGAGATAGAGAGGTGAATAAGACAAGTTAAATCTGTGGGGGTAGATGGCGACTTGTGTTTGTGTGTGTGTGGTGTGATGGGACAATGTGCATCCTAAATCGTTATACTATAATATAGCTGCCCTCTGCAATCGCCTGCAGGCAAACTAATCGACCCTGAGCGGTGATGAGTCCTGCAGCAGCTGCAGGAAAAATAAAGGGGTGGGAGGGGGGGCTCCTAATTTCTCTCCCTCGGCACAGGAGCTGCACGGCAGGTGCACCGTCCTCCCTTTCACACTCCTTGAGGCTGGATGCAGCATTTCACGGCGTCCGTGCGCGTGCTCCGTAAACACGAGTGGACACGCGCGGATCCGGAGGTGTCGCCGCCATGCAGGCCGGGACACGGCTAGCTGGACACGTCGGGAGACACTTAGGCTGACTGCGGATTGTCCACCACAGCCTCCCCCTCCCTGTGGAAGGAGTCCTTCCTCCTACAGGATAACCGGCACACAGACACAAGTGCGATGCGCTGTCTCTCACTTTATCGCTCACACACAAATGAGCTGGAGGACGCGGAGTGAAACGCATGCGTTCATGGCTGGTTGACGGGCTTTTTACGCACCGACCCGACGCAGCAGGAAGGTAAGACGATGCATGATCAAAGCCCTTCTACTGGGGCTGAACTGAGCAGCACGTATACTGGCGGGGTGGCCCTGTGTTAACTTTCCTGTATGACTCATCCAGTGTGTGTGTGCGTGTGTATGTGTGTGTGTGCGCGCGCGCGCGCGTGTGTATGAAGGGTGCGTTTGGCATCAGCCGGTAGTTTGGTGTCCCGCGGGTGCCAGGCTAATTTGGCACACCTGCTTTCATTATAACCCAGCAGCCATTCATTTGTGTGCGTCATTAACTCGGGCAGATTGGCGAGGAAACCGTCTATTCCCCAAAAGACACATGTTTCACAGATAAACTTTGAAACGGGTCATGCATTCTCGAACAGTATTTATTAACATGGGCATCTGGAGTAATCTGGAATCGTCATGCCAGTGATGATGTTTACGTGTGTTGCCGAAAGAATGTTCCATTTATATTGTATAATGTGACCAAGATTGGAATGACTCGACCTAATCAAGTTAATGAATATCAGGAAAATGCTGTTTACAGGGCATTGCCTTATTCAGTTATCTTAATCAGGGTTATATTTGATTATTGCTGTCCACGAAAACATAGTCACTAAAAGCAGCAAGACTTCCTTACCGCGTTCAAAGGTTAATAACTATGGTTATATGGACACAGATGAATGATCGACAGCAGCCCTGATCATATTATTAGCTGTGGGCCTGCTGTTGCCCGTTTGGTGATGACCTCATGATCCAAATGCCGACTGGACTGGCCAAATCATTTACATGTGCTGTACCATAAGCTCACAGAGGCCTGGACTCTGAACCCAGGTCAGCTCTGACAACATTAGAGTGTATCGGTGGAAGTCTTACTTTAACTGCCTGCTGCACATCCTTGAACTAGGGATTGTCTCATGGTGTGGGTGTGTCACAGCAATCCAAATGTACTCTTATTTATTTACTATATTTTGACAGGAGGTGTCGAGCCTTTTCAGGAAACAGCACTTTAATATTATTTACACGTGGTAAAATGGTGCTGACTCATTGACTTTGCTCATCAGTGGAGGTTGTACTGTCACTAATCCACCAACCATTGGCAATATTACCCGAGGTTGTTCTCAGGTTTGTCTCCACAGTTCTTTTTCGCACACCCCTGAGACTGATGTGAAATTACCCAGTGAGGATTTTTTCTCCTTACTTCTAAGATTGTCATCAGCTATCTTATATTTTATATGATGATACTTCACATTACTGGTAAATATTTAACCTCCAGGTGAAGGTCGGGCATTGAACAAGCAGTCACAACAAAAACCTCGAGTGGTTGTAAAGCTGCTTCCTTGTTTTTCTTCTGCATACCTTACAAAAGATACATTTTACCCATAGATCATACAAAATGCTATTTGTCGTATAGTATGTAACGCACACACCACGTAAGTATAATGTCAAATGTTTTCATTCTGTATGCATCTTGTGCATTATGGGTTAAAGGTCCGTGCAGGGCTGTTATCACGGTCATGGAGCCTCTCCCTGCAGCCATCTCCACATGCCACTCATCATATCGCACAAAGTACATTGTGTGTCCGGGCGCTGCATTTTACATTTTATCGCACTCTCTCTCACACAAGCCTTTGTTTTTGTTTTATCTTTACATTTCCATACATTTCAATGACGGTCAAACATTAGATAGCTCGTAGAAGAAAACCTGACACCACAGCTGAGCTACCTGGTTTAATAACACATTAGTGTGTTTTTCCACACACTTGGCCCTGGGCAGTTGGATCACAGTTAGTTACAGAGTCGGTGGTTTGATGATTTGCCTGAAGTGTGGCCGGAGAATTCAAAGTTAGGTAGGCCTTGGAATTAACTTTGAACTTTTTTCCATATTTTAAACGGATTTCCAATAGTTTTATAATGCATAGCGTTTTATTTGTGTACAGAAAATGTAATGCGGTTGTCCAAAATCTATGTAAACAAACAAGCTGGCCGTGAACAAGCAGGCTACTCAGTAAGCCAGGTATTATCACAAATATCGGCTAGGATATGTTTGTATAATTCGATGTGTGCAGTCGGTCTGAAAGGCTGCCCTTCAATCACTCCGGCAGGTAGGCGATGGCGACCAGTAAGGACAGGCGCAGGGATCGACCCCCGGCGAAGGAAAGCTGTGAAGAGGGGAGCGGCGGCCCCTGCCCTGGAGACACTCTGCCGTGGAACCTGTCCAAACACCAGCGGGTCAAGCGCTCCCAAACCACCACGGGGGAGGTCCTGGATCCAGCAGAGAGGGCCGTCATTCGCATCGCAGGTAGGAGAAATACACCAGCTTTAAATGCCTAACTATAAAACGTAGTCACTTATATTATATTCATTATATCTTAGGTTGAATTGGGTGCCGTTTTACTACAAAGGTGGCTTTACCAGGGGAAAGAGGACGTAGTTACCGATTTAGCAGGTCTTTAACCTCTCCTATACTGTTCAGGCTTTGAATGATTCATAAGGCTGACTATTCAAAGAAAAGCAATTGAAAAAGGCTTTTAATATCGATGCCAGGGCCGTCGTTATCTGCGGGAATGTCGCCGTTTGAGCTTGTCAAGCAAGATGGCATCGGTGGGTGGAGAGTCTGTGTGCTCCTCTGTTTTCAAATAGCCGTAAGGAGTACCTGCACCTGGACGACATTTGTTATAAAAGAATTTGTCAAAGACACGTCTCCATACTTCCTGTGATAGTGGGAGGGTGGGATTCCTGTCTGTGGTGTGATGGGACGCTTCGGCCCTGCTATGCACTCTGTGCTGCCTTGACCTGCATGATGCAGCCTTAAAATGCTCGGTCACTGAGGAATAATTCACGTTCTAAGTGCATAAAAGGAATTCAACAGTATTGTTCTGTGCGTGCATGCGAGAGTGAATTTCTCCCTGGCGCAGACGGACAATGATGGCATTTGCCAGCTGAACAGGATGCATACTTTATTCATTAAGGCGAGGAAAGCAGCAGGAGCAGTTTTTGCCCCGGCGAGGTGTGGCTCCCTTTGCTCGAACAATAGCCTGGGATCCTGTTCAAGTCCACTGTAGGGAGGCTGGAAGCCCATAATTTATTTACACCCTGGGTTAGCAGTGCCATGTCTGTGATGTGCCGAGAGAGCCACCGAAGAACCACCCCTTGTAGAAGTCACTTGTTTATTAATAGTACGACCATAACGTAACCCTAAAAATGTGATTATCTTGAAATTTCAACATGTGGCCAGGACACCCCCACATCTGCAGTGAAATTATGAATAGACGATGGGTACATTCTGATTGATAATCGATCATTTGTCCAGGTCGCTGTCAAAGCATGTTTTCGGTTGTTTGTCTTTTTTGCAGCACAGTATTGGCTGCACCTTTTTCCTGTTGTGATGTGCTAACTTTGTATTTTCCAATTGCAGCACAGTAGGCCTTTGATTGAGCTTGTTTTGGAATGCCGCACCTCCGGCCGGTCTAAGAGGAAGTCTGGATAACTTTAGCACCTACCATGGGCCTGTGTCCGCATCCTCTATGTCTCTTCCTCTGTCCATTAGAAGGCCAGGTCAGGCTGTGTCAGCACCCGTGGGCGAGGCTGAGCCTCTGCTGACTGGCTTACTGTCTATGGATGAGTTTGTGCAAGGTTTGTGAGCCATTCACCTTGTGGCTGCGGTAGCTCCTTTATGTGGTGTGTTTGTGTCAGTGGTTGTGCGGGTTATAGGCAATCTTATTCAATACGGTAATTGTGACTTTTTGTGATCTTTGCAGATCTCTAAATGAGTTAATAAGCTCTCAGTCTCATTTCTCAGGGCTAATTCCCACATGTATTTAAAACAGTGTCTAAGTTGCCCCAAGTAGGTAATAAGAAAGATGAATTTAATCTAATATGACCTGGAGTTGAGTAAGGGCCTCAGTTAAATACCACAGGATCTTATTATCTATCAGTAGCGTGTGGTGAAAAGGAATGAGTCGATTAACAGGAGAATACAGGGATCTAACTAAAATATACATATTTTTCCGGAAACATATTTACGCAGCAAAGATGATGTGCACTGTGCAACGCCATGTCAATAAAGAGGACATGGCGCCCACGGTGTGGCTGTGGGCTCAGGACAGGAGGAGGTCAGAGGTCATGCCTGACTCTGGTCAGAGGAATGTACAGGATCACGGTACTGACTCTATGGCCTGCAACAGAACTCGTTATAAGGGCCACTCCACTCTGCCCCCGTGTGGTTGACTGTTGACACTGAAGTCATGAGCTGGTGTGATAGGTGTACGTTCTGTTCATATTTTGAATTTGTAAAAAATACAAATGACTTTAGATGTAAGCATGCATTACACAGCAAATGTGGAATTGAGTGAGTGTAGATGCTTGGACATAATCATAATTTGCCATCATCAAGCATTAGCCATAGCAGTTTAAAGGTCGTTGTGGAATACAGTTCTGGGGTAATAATGAAAGTTGCTGAATGGCTACTACTCTGTTGCAGTGTTTGACTTGTGAATCCAACTTCCCAGCAATGTAGTCCTCAATTATTTATTACGGGGGAAATGATCTGATCACTGAGAGCACACACAATGTCATACACACGCACACACACAGAAACACACTGTCCCACAAAACCTATGTGAATTACAGATAGTCCATAACATCAGGCAGTATAGTTCAGAGGGAGCTGTGCAATGAGCAGTGGAAAGCTGCCCCTTTGGGATTGTAAGTCTTCGACCAGACCAACACACTTCACAGACACTCAACTGCACCGGCACACACTGTCTGTCTGACCATTGGCAGTTCTCGTAATGATGCATTATGGCAACAATCATTGCAGCATACAAGCTGAATACACGGGTATTTTTCTTGACTATGCTTCTGTTTTGGATGGCTGGTCCATAGCACTTCTCTGCATTTCTAATCATATTCATCAGGTTTTAAATGCTGGTAGTGTGCGTGCGCGCGCGCGGTTTGTATTCTGCATAGTCTGACCTTTACCCATTTTTGGATCTCAGTTTCAGAAGCCTCACAATAGTTTATTAAATGTCATGTTGTCGTAGATAGGAGCTCCATGCTGATAAGTGAACGCACACTCACTTGCCACAATATCCCAGTAGGTGGCGCTGGAGCGTTATCATAGCTTCTGGAAAATGTGTCTCACTTCCCCTGACCTTTCTCGCATACCGTTTACTAAATGGCCGTATTTCTGGTGCCCATGGCCTCACAGTGCCCCGTTTTTTCTCGCCTCTCCTTCAGGCAGTGTCTTGTTCTCCACATGTGACCTATACGCCCTTCCCTATTACAAAGTAAGCCATGAATCAAAAACTAAAACCACACTAAACACTTTGAAATACTGTAAATGAGGCCGCAATGTGCGAGATATGAGTGTGGGCCAGTAGCAGAATAACGGGCCACCGCCGTCTGTGCGTCGCGTACGTTTGTGTTGCTGGAAATCCAGAAGGGGAGCCAGGTTTTTGTGTTTGTGTTTTCATGCTTGTCTCTCACCCAGGATTTGACTGTTATTGCAGCAACGTTGCACCGTGGTTGCAGTATACTACAGCACCAGGGAGTCTGCACCAGCCCTGGCCCAATTAACGGCGTAATGTATCAGGCTTCCAAGATGATGATGATGATGCCAAAATGAGTTTTAGAAGAAAGACGGGCCTGAGGAGATGGCTTTGCTCAGGGTTGTTTTTTTATGTCTGCTTAGAACCCCTGAGCAATGCATTGTGCTGTAGAGGATGACAACTTGCTGCCTGTTTGTAATGTGGGAGTCGTGGCTGTGTACACATTGCACTCTTTGACATGTGATGTGTTTACTGGCTGTGTGCTTTTGAGGAGGGGTTCTTGGACTTTGCGCACACAGCTAGGGCCTTTGCAGTACTATTGATCATGGCCTTTCGGCCACAGACAATGACATAGATTGATTTGGTTCATTTGAATGTGTTTGGGATCAAGGAGTGTGTCGAATGGAAAGGGGGACCTGAATTTCTCCACTGAAGACATTATTTCGATTCCGTTTAAATCCAGCAGAGGGCAAGACCTGGTTGAGTGAGAGACCATAAATTCCCCTGTAATAGCAGCTGTTGTCACGCTATTCTTGAGAGTTTTGTCATACATCCCAGCCAGACTGTCAGTCTAGCTGTTGGCCAGTATTTAACTCCTACCTGTGTCTGTGTGTGTGTTTGCGCGCACACACATGGTTTTGTTCGTTTTCCCCTTGGTCTCACCGGTGAGATGTGCTGCGGTATTTCCTCTCAGCGTGTGTACATAGAGGATGTGCTGTGATTTGTGAAGACTGCCCTCACATGCCCAGAATAGGCTGGTCTGACAAACATTAATAATGCCAATGGTGGCGTCGCCTGTTTAGTGAGTTGCCCCACTGGAATATCAAACAGGAGAAACATACTTGGAAGAAAAAAAAGTATTTTCTTTTTGTAAAAATGATTCTTTATGATTCTTTTCTGTATTGCTTCTTTAACCACTGGGCAATGCAATAAATGGGCTACATGTGGTGATTGTTACGCCTGTTTCTGTATTTAAAGTGTAATAACATCTTACAGTAGAATTACTTGCCCCAAAAAATGGAGATTTCTTTTTTACAGCCCAAAAAACACAGCATCCCAATGGATATATAATTTGCGTGTGGAATGTAGAGGACGTCTTTGATTTCACAGCTTTGTTGTGTTTCAATCTTTCTCACGGGACCGGTCGCAGGCAAAGCGTCATATGAAGTGCAAATGAAACACACGAGCACCATTTGCTCGAGATGAGAGTGCACATGAAAAGGGTTAACACACACACACACACACACACACACACACACACACACACACACACACACACACACACACACACACACACACACACACAGACCTTCCACTGTGGAAAAATGTTTGTCGGAGAAACGATATGTGCAGGAGTCCCAAGCCACCACATGCACCTGTTGATTGTTGTTCAATGAGATCTGTGAAGGCACCACACATGCGAATGCACACACATAATTTCACATACTCTTATTCTGTGTGTCCTCGGCCTTTATCTGACTCACGCAGATCATTAGATCACGCGCCACAGTGCAATAAACAGATGCCAAATATGGTTGTCCAGCTGTCGGGAAGTGGTCCGAAAGCTAGAACGATCTTGAGAAAAGACCCCGTGAGAAATGAAACAATCTTCCGACTGTCACCACTATGTGTGCGTTTGCGTGCGGTTGGGTGTGTGTAGTGATATCTGGTGTCAGTAAGTGTTAACAGTGGTTGAGGTGCTAAACGTTAAGTCTTAAACATCTCCACTCAGCTTCCACTTAGTTCTGTTGAATATGTCAGCCGCATAACCCCGGTGTCGCAGTGCTGTTTAACTCGGGCACACTTGTCGTGCGCAGTTTTATTTGTCACAGTCCAGAGTCAACATGCTGATGTCATTCTTCTGCTGGGCCTCTCCCTGTTTCGGGAGATTTCTGGACGTCAGCATGTTGGCTGCCTCACTCGGATCAGTATCCATCTATATTCTCTGGGCTTTCAAAGCACGCTTACGTAGGTGTCCGGCCGCACAGTCTTTCTTTATAATATTTTTGGCCTTTGGACAGTGCCTTGTCTACACTCTTTTATGGTGGACACACTGTGTATGCCTTTGCAGAATGGATGAAAAACAGTGAAACATATTGGCATGTACTCGAACAACTTTCCCTCTCAATTTTTGCATCAGATTATCATATACTATAGCTGTTGTTATAAAATGGATAAGGGGCAAGATATCAATAGTTGTGTCTTGTAGTAGAATTCCCTGTCGGGCCGAGTGTAAAGATACACAGAAACACACTTCCTCAGCAGCAGCAGCAGCAGGTTTGGAGTGGACTTATCTCGTTTCCTCTCAGGAAAACTCCCCGGCCGATGTCAGTTCGGACTCGGCCAAAGAAATGTCCGATAGTCATAGAGTGCTGAACTGCAGGGATTTTCCCTTTTCCTATATCGGATCCCCATTCTTGTGCCATGTTCAACTGGACTGATGCACACTGGCATGTAATTGGCACAGGCTTTGTTAGACAGGTCGTCATAAACGGCAACCTAACGGAATGCACTATCCCTGTGTGCCGACAAAGTGTTGTTGGCCATTTTGGATTCCATGGCTTGCACTTGTATAATCAAAGCACCTTGTTTGAATCTATCGTGTATTGGCGCAGCAATTGATTAAACTGACCAATGTCTCGGCATGTGTTAGTTAGCTGTATTTTTTTCCATTCTATCATTTGCTATTTTGCTTTTAAATGTCAGCGGTTGGCAGGTCAAGTGGGGCCATCTATTGAATATGCAGCGTCTGCCCTGGCAGTCGATGTTCTTGTTGGATGTCAAGGGCATATTTACTCTGCAACCTCCTTTGAATGGAGTTATTGCACTGCAGGCTGAACACAAAACAGGTCGCAGCTGGAGTGTGTTTCCACAGCACAAACGGGGCGGACATCTTCTTTGTTATGAAATGATGTCTTTCAGTAACTGGCTACATCCTTCTCAAACGTAGTGGAAGAATAGGAAGAGGTTACAAAGCACCAGTATCTTTTGAAATGAAAAGGAAAAAGAAGGCCTGGGTGTCCAACCAGATATTTCTTTTGGAGAATTGTTGCGGTTGTGCAGAAGTACATAGTTCTCATAGCCTGAGAAGCAAGAGAGTGGAAAGCCTAATTTCCCTGCACTCTGAATAATAGATGTGAATAATGTTAACATTTCTGAGAATCAAGCTTTTTTATATATCACATGTTGGCTATATGCCAGATCATGTTGATAAATTAGTGTAAAGTTCTGGTATAAAGAGAATTCTCCTTTTGTCATAATTATATTATATGTACTGTACATATACAATATTTATTTAACAAATATACAATTCAATAGTCTCTGTGTTAATTAAGTAATAATTCTTTAGTAAAATAATAAGTCTGCAGTCTGAGCTGAGAGATTCCCTCTCATTTCCGTTTGATACATACGCCATCCATCCACAGAGTAATTCGGCTAAACTGCTCTCTTTGCTGCTGCGCTTGTGAATGGCGAGGAGTGCACAGTCAGTGTGTGTGGGGGTGCGCCTGCCGCTCCACTTTGTGTGTCTTTAAGAGGAGGAGCCTGATATTTATATTAGGATCTCCGAGCCAGGCTATGGGAGGCTGTGTTAGAGAGGTGGGAGGTAGGGGGAGTGCAGAGAGGAGGAGGGGGGGTGTGGCGCTCGGCTTTGGAATGAAGTTGGGAGCTGTGGAGGTTTCACACACACACACAGCTGAGCAAGAGCAAACATAGGACGGCACCGGCTGCCTGCCTCGCACACACCTCCCAGACACACGGGCGAAAAGAGCTGACCCAGAAGAAGGAGTGAAGAGGCAGAGACGAGGAGGAGGAGGAGGCCAAGAAGAAGAGCGTGAGACCCCAAGCATGGCCATGTACGAGCCCGCCTACCTGCCTCCCAACGCAGAGGAGCAGGACTTCATCCAGGCCTATGAGAACGTCAGGGAGAAGTACAAAGGTGGGCGCCGGCATTCACACAGTCACAGCGTATGATGATGATGGAAGAGTTGTGTGTGTGTGTGTTTGTGTTTGCTTTTCATTCCTGTCTCTACTTTTTTTTTTCTTTCATTTTATTTACTCTGCACAGTGAACATGTGACTGTTTGCACGTGCACTTTGCTGTTCATCATGCTGGCTGCTGTGTCTGGGTGTGTGCGTGAGCGTGCTTTTATTGGTGGAACAGAGCAGCAGCCATGCACTTGACTGCTGAGTGTTTTATTGATTGGTGCACATGTTTGCTGTCACTGTGTGTGTGTGTGTGTGTGTGTGCGTGCATGAGTGTGTGTTGTGAGGGTCCGGTGGATTTACAGGAGAGCTCAACTTTGATATCTGACCACAGCGACGAAACCATTCTGCTGACCTTTGACCTTAGTGAGACTTAGTGAGAGAGAGCGGGGGTGTAGGTCATGTCTGAGTGCCGGGCTGATTGTTATCCTGTATCCAGTCACAACACATGGGACTTTAACAGGTGCTGCCAGGCAAACGGGAATTTCCTTAAACCACTGCAGGGCGTTCATGGTTTTCTTTTCAGATTTTCATCTCATTTTACCCCTTTATCTCCTCAAGTGTGCAGCCCAGCGTGTCTTCCCCGGAATACTTTACATATTTGCCTATATTTGGAAATCTTCGCATTGTACGGAAAAGAGTCGGGGAAAGATGGAGAAGTGACGGAGGAAGTTGAGTTGAACACCTCACTCTCCTCACTGTAGTTTTATTTCCCTTCGTTCCAATGTGTCAGAAGATGCCAGCGTCGTTCCCCCAGGGACGTCATTTTAAAGTTTAGTTTAGGGCTTCATTCTGTGTCCATCTGTCACACGTTGCTGTTCCTGGACTTGTCCCTCCACTGCATGTTTTTCCTGCTCCATGTTTTATCTGTTCCGTTCCAACGGATCATCAGGAAGCGGGAGAGCTCCTCTATAAATATTGCCCCAGTTTTCTGTTTTTCGTTTCCTTTTTTCTATCTTCTGAGCACTCGGCTTGTGCTGAATCACAGTCAAATTCGGCGTGTTTGTAGCCTTTTTTGTGTCATTTTGTATTTGCACACCTTACACATGTACGCTGCGGATGTAATGATTCTGAAACACATGTATACTTTATGTAAACAAACATAGCTATTGTGTGACTGCATCGTTTGTATCTTCTATCTGCCTTCTCATTGTGTTTCATTGTGTAGGAACGGAAGCTATGCAGTGTCATCAGGGCAAACGAGACTCTTTAAATTGGGTTTTTGCTGTTAGTGTGGAAACAGTAAAAGCCTGATAAGATATTCCAACACAGTTTTAAAAAGCATTTTGAAGAAGCCTGGGAATGCTTTAAGGGCAACAACTGGCCTTGTCAATTGTGGTGTTACATTTAATTTGATTAAAACATGTGAATGTATTTTCTGTAGGATTATATCAATGTTTCTGTAGCAGGAGGTAATGGGAAGCAGGAGCTGGCTTCGTGGCAGGTGTTTATCTTCCAGACGTTCCTCGGTGTGTCTCACTCGACAGCCGTCTGAGGTCCTGCTCTCCTTATTAAGGCACGCTGATGACACAGCCAATGAGCGAGCTGCGTGCTGCCTCGTTACGGTCCTTTTGTTTCGGTCACGACACAAAATATGAGCGCCGTGTAGAGCTTCGGCCGTGCTCGTGTACGTTCTTACATAAAGGAGGCTGCCATAATTGGCTGGGAGCGGCGTGGTCTTCATAGGTTGTGTGAACGCTGGTGGGATTTATTCGGTTCATCCTGTTACCAAGTGAATGTCCGTGGTGCATGAAACTGGTCTTTATCCATTGAAGGATTTAAAGAAAGCACGTCCTAAGAACCTCAGTCGTTGTCCACATTCTCAACCCACTGACTTTGTTTTATTGAACACAGCCCAGAGACTGGGGTGATGGGAGTTATCATGAACACTCATCTTGGTGATTGCAGCTATCCAGACGGGCTACACCGCTTATGTAAAACCTTTTACGGGACGTTAGAGTCGCTATCATCTTTATGGTATCTGCAAAAATGCTGCCATCCCAAGAAATGATTTGCCTTTGTAATCACAGACTATGTAAATCTAAGTGCTCTCTGTTCATGTAGGGAGCACATTGTCTGCAACCCCCCCCCCCCCCCCTTACTGGCGTAATAAGTCACACATTTCCTTTAATTGTCATGCTGAATCGTAGCAAAGAGGGTGTTATTACATGGCTGCTTTCACTTCTCTCTGTTCTGTGCTGTGTGTGTGTGTGTGTGTGCGTGCGTGCGTGCGTTTTTCTCTAAATTGCCATTTGCTAGATGTATAATGCTCCAACTATTGCCACTAAGCCATTGGTGTGGCTATATTGATGAAAATGCCGGTCCACCACTTGCGCTCAGACTAAAATACCTTAACAATTGTTCGATGGATTCAATTTTGTACAGACTGTGATTGAGGCTACCAAAGTCGAATAGATTCATCCACCGTCTGACAAAGTGTAGAAAATATAGGTTTAGAGTTTAACACTGTCTTATTCATTTCTACGCACTGAAGTGCTCATAATTTAAAAGGGCAAAATATGATGCTTGCTGCATGTCAAAGACTTAAAAAATACATATTTTTGGATTTGATATGAAGAATGTTTTTCAAATGGGTTTGATTGCAACAGCAGCCGAGCAGTCACGCTGCTTTTGCTAATGTTACTCACCGCTTAATTGCGTGCCCTAAATTGTAGGCAGCTGAGTGGTGAAGGCCTGGCTGTCTCCCCACTTTCCTCTTGCACAGTTTGTGCTAGCAGCTGATGCCGTTGTTGCTGGGCGGCCTGAGCGGGGGGATTGCCCCGTTCATGTTCGGATGGACTGCTGAAGGTGAGCAGCCAGGGCTGGAATCCAATCTTTGCCCCGGAGATTGTCCTGCTAGGGGGGCCTGTCCTATGCCGCAGAGGGGGCTTAAAACAGCCCCTAAATATAGCACCGGCCACCTTCGGACTGCCGATTAAACAGTTTATTTTGGGCAGGCTTGATTGTCTTTGATAGGGTAATTTAAATTCCAGCTTCTTGGTGGGGATAAAAAAGTGTGTTTGTGAATTATTAAACAAATTCCTTGCTCTGCTGTGCCGGGAAACAAACTGCAGTGGAGGACGAAAATAGAAAAACATGATCGTCATTATTTTTTCCATGGAATTCGTTTTGAATTGAATGCTATTGAATGCTTATACATTCAGACATGGAGAGCAGCCATCTTCATGAATGGCTGTGGTGCGTTTCTATTTAAAGTATACGCGTGAGGTGAGAAGTGTTTTGGGAAGTGGTTTGTCACATTTGTGAATGAGTGTGTGTGAGTGTGCATGCATGCTTAAGTGATGTATACCGTATTTAAAACCAGCTGGTGCGTGTGTGTGTGTGTTTAAAGCTGTTAATTGTTTGTCGTCTAGCAGGCTGGGTTTTTTCCTCAAACATAAAATTGTTCCTTGTGAGAAGTCGGTGCCGTTTCCAGTGAGGTCTTTTCGTTTCCTGTTATGCTTAAACGACGGCGGATCAGTCCGAAGAAGTTGTCTCTGAACTCTGATGTACGTCTAAGAAATGTAGATCACATTGTTTTTTCACAGCCCATGTCAGAGTCTGACAGGTAAACTGATGCGTTATAGTTTCCTCTCCCTCTTTTCTGGTAAATTTGCAATTGTATAAGATAAGATAACACTTTATTAATCCCCATTTTAGCCTTGGCTGACTGAAGTAGATAAGAAAGGGGCATTTTAATTCGACTCGCAGCTTTACCAAACTTTGCTTGTAAACGATGGCGGTTATATACTGTATTGCTGCCAGTAGAGTCCGTTAAACCTGTTCATTTTCCTCCTACCGCTGCCCTGCCAGGACCACTGCAAACACAAAGTGCTGAATTCATATTGAGGTCGGCCATGCACGGAAGTCGGTGCCAGGTGAAACACTCATGGAAAGTAGACCGTTGGTCAAATAAACCCTCCTGATTGGTCCGTCTGTGTGTGTGTGCTCACCACAGTGCAGTGCATCCAAATGGTGCCATGTGAACCAAAAAGGAAAATCACTGTCATGAAACCTCTCTGTTACTCTTTTTAAACACAGGTTAAACACACCAACATAAATGAAGTGTCACCTTAAACTCATGCGGGGTGTGTCTCTGTGTAGCGTGTGTGTGAGTTGGTCAGAAAGTGGTACGTTTTGTTGGTTGCTTGAGACCTTTTACAGAATTCAATTTTTTATTTATTTTTGTTTTGGAGGCTGTTTTCTGTTTTTCATGTGTGTCAGCATGCCGCTGCTCGGGACAGATCAGCAGTGACACGCAGATCAGAGGCGCAGGTCAGAGGTTACTCTGGGGCAGGGCTCGATAAACCCGACTGTGGCGGGATTTCTCTAGGGCCTTTTATGGGAGAGAGAGAGGGACTCTCTGGTAAGAGGTTGGTCCAATCCGTGGGCCTTCCTGTCACCCACCCAGAGGTTCTGCAGAACAGAAGCTGCTGTACTTTAATGTCTGGATCTCTGGTGTTTTATGGCTGTTAGTGCGTGAGCGGAGGACCATGAGAGACTGGGAGAAGGAAGGGGAAAGAAAAAAAATATGAACAAATTTATAAAAGAAAAGGTTTGTAGTGTACACTAATGATAAAGGCATTCCAAGATTTTTGATGCCATGTCAATAAAACGTGGTTTTAACTCCAATTCGAGTTCTTATTAATTAGGAGAACTTTGGTGCATGGGAAACTTAAGACGTTGTGTTAATGCTGACTGGAAACATGATTAATTAGGGAAATGCTGGTGTCATGCAGTGCTCGTCAAATCTCCATAGTTTGGGCAGTCACCCCCGTGGGAAATATTAACATTCCACTCACCAGTTTAACTGCTGAGATCTGACTATATGCAGCAGAATCACTATGAAGAAGTCAGGGTGTAGGTTGACTGCAAATGGTTGTGAAACCAAAGGAGAAAAGGAAGGCCAGCAGTAAACTATTACTATATATATTTTTTTTTTAACCCTAAATTTGGACACTTTCTCTCTCCGTGTATCTTTGCTGTTGTATCTTTAGTGTTGTTTCTCAATAATGATATAAATCATTTCTTTGCATTACAGTTACAATCTGGTTGCTCTTAGTATATGAGATACGCTTCCATCTCGTTTGTCCACAAGCTGACATAATGCCGGAATATGAATATCAAACAAATTGGGTCAAATCCTTTTAAACTCAGACAGTTACAGTAAGGCCACTGCCTGCCTGAATGTGTGAATGTATTGCTGAGTCACACTGATGTGTATCTGCCGCCTCACTGCGTAATGCACATAATGATGTTAATTTTTGATTTGTTGATTTTATACAAAATGTGTGTATGCTTCATCTGCAGAATAACTGGTGTGACTGAGTGGCAGCTGTCGGTCTGCGATTCCTCCCTGCCTCACATGCCAGCCACAAAAAAAACCTCACTGCTGCTCTTTTCACACAAAGCGGGAGTGCTGTTTAGGCATTTACAGCTCCTGTCTGATTTTTACAAGAGCTCAAACACATGGCTTTGTGTGTCGAGAGGGGAAAAAAGTGTGGAAAACACATTTTGTGGAAAAAAGTTAGGGTTCTCACACCTGGGTTGTCCCACTCTCTTTTTGCCTCTGAGGCTTTGTGCTGCAGTGTCGGGCTGAGATGCTTTATTAGTTTTAGTATTAGTCTGGAATTGTAGCTTCCAGGCTCCATTGAGCTATGAAAAAATAGCGGGGGGGGGGGGGGGGAACCAAAACCTGCTGATGCACAGCTTAGCACGCACACACAATAGGTTCCCTTACCTTACTATAACCTCTTTTAAATTGTTAAAACTGGCCAACATGTCCTCACAAGGATTGATTCAAACCAAAATGTGCCTTCACAACCTTAGAGAGACATTTGCTCGCATACAGACACATACACATTAAAATGAAAATCCAGAGGAGTCACCACCACCTCCTACCCATTACCCTCAGCCCCCCCCCCATCAGTTTTAAAGATATATTCTATGGTTAATGAAAGTGTCTCTGAATCTCAGTCAATCAATCATTCATATCCATTGTCAGTGTTCAGAACACTACACCTGGATGATTCTGATGAGTCTGAGTCAATATCTGTTGTTTTCTTACTTGAAGTTTTGCAAGATCTTACAAGAAACTATAACGCTGAAGGTGTTCGTTCTTTCGCAAACGAAAGAGGCCCGTTTGATCTCAAACAAAATCTGTTTTTATCTTATCTTGATTGCAGTTTGCGGATTGACCTTGAATTTAATTCCCGTCCTTATATTTTAACAGAGGGCCCTGAATCCACCCAACCACTGGCACCACAAGCATGCTTTTATTGACACTTTGAGAGAATGCAATTCAGCGAGAGCTGCAGTGTGTAGAGCTGTTTGACACACTCTCAGAGTAACTGAGTGACCATCTGTTCCACTGTGGCTGGAATTAACAGAAATCTGGGTGTCCACTGTGAATGAGCACTCTGTTGAGGGAAGACAAAAACTTTTTGATGGCGGGAGTAATTTTATTCACACTGAATGCCGTCCAGATTTTGGAAGCCAAGTGGAAATATTTCCACTTCACTGCCAACAGGACTTAAAAAGACTTCACGGTTGTTCCATTCAAAGCGATACACGGCATCACGATCCGATGCGTGATCGTGCGTATTAACAGGTAATGATGAAGGGGGGCATGCATTTATGCATTTGAGTGTGATATTTTCTGACATTGATGGGCAATGAGTTTATTGCTGGTCAGAGGTATTCAGGGCAACTGGAGTCGGGTCGGAGCGGTGTGACTGTCGCCACGTGGGCCAGGAATGTCACAGCAGGTCACCCCACACAGCTGACAGCAGGGGGAATGTGCCCCACACACACATACACACACAGAGACATACGTGACATTACGTTTCTAACTCCTCTCTCCCCCAGGAGCACATCCACCCATTTATTGACTACAAATGTGCCAAAACGAACAACTTGTTACATTCTACCCCTGTTTAGAAGAAGGCTTGATCTCTTTTGGCCAGAGGCACCGGAGACGGATGAGTAAGGCTTGTTAGTAAAGCAGCTCTGAATACCTTCCAGAGTCATATTCTGTCGGCCTTCCACAGAAGATGCGGTTAGTTAAAAAACTACCCTAAATGGCGTGGCTGACTGCGGTTTCGCCAAAAAGGGTTTCACAAACCGGGTGTTACATAAAAAGGCACGATTTGCAGATAAAGATCCCTCTCCCGGATGATAGACTGCTGCAAAACTAAACAGAGTCGCCCATGTGTTTGTGTGTCTGCTGACTGCTGGGTCTCTCCGGGACTCGGCCCCTATCCCCCTGACTGCAGGTCAAACAACAATCCTGAAAAAAAAGTTGTTGCTTGTTTTCTTATCTCAAAGTTCAAATCGGGGCTAATTCTGGCCTTCCTGTGGTGCTGTAGCTGCACTTTGTGACTCAGTCGGACTCGCTAGTGGCTTTAGAGCAACTTTATCTGGTCAAGGTTATATTTGAAATGTTTGAAAAGGGCATTTGGGTGGAATGGGCCTTGTCAACTCATGAAGTTGTTAAAACTGTTATTACTGTTAAGGCAGGACTGTGCTTGATGTGTAACAGAGCCGTGAAAGCTCAGAGAGGGGAGGTGGTATACATCATCATAAGCCTCTGGCCTTAACATTCATGGAATGAATTCACAGCTGAAGGACTGGACTAGTGGCCATGTACTTGATATGACAGTAAATCTACTCCCTCTGTTGGGGTTCATACTTGAGGAGCACATCACTTATAGCAGCAGTCCACAACCGTTTTTGTGCCACGGACCACTTTAATTTAAAACTATATTTTCACAGACCTGCCTTTTAGTAATGGCGGATAAATATGACAACATAAAATCAATATATATGAGGCTTCTTGTCAAGAGGCACAGACTAATGTAATTCTGAAATCTTTCAGACTCCGATATTCAACTGCAAATATTGATTCTTTCTGTTAAAGAATTGTTTATCATCTTTACAGAGTGCTTCTCTAGAAAACATGAAAGAATAACAAAAACATTTTTAATGGTATGTGACAATGTTAGCAGATGCAATACAGACTCCGCAGTACAAGAAACAGCCTGTTGTGCTTTAAATCCAGACAGCTGATTTTCAAATGAGTATTACATTTTGACATGAGTTTTAATGGTCCTTGAAATCTTGAATAAAAAGCGACAGACCTGCTACTGAGTTATAGGCCAATGGGGTCGACGGGAAGTGTTACATTCCCGAGTCATGAATGTACTCTTGAGAGTCAGAAGGCCTGACTTTACTGATCTGCACTGCTGAATTAAGATATCTGACATGTAATTGGTCCCTGACTAAATGGTTTTTGTGTGACTCATAGGAGAAGGCTGACTCTGTGTCAATGTTTGGAAAGCTGGAGGATGTGTGGAGGAATTGATGTCCGTGAAGTCTCACAACCTATCCTGGGAACGGAGGCCCGCGGACGGTAGCCAGGGTGGCGCCCCCGGCAGAAACTCCCCTGTCATGTGTAGCAGAGACAGAAAAAGATGATGAGGCACTCAGTGTGTGTGGGAAAGAGGCATGATGGGAAGTAGTGAGACAGCGGTGAAGTGAAACTGAGACCGAGATTGTCAACAGAAATTAAGGAGAAGCAAAAGCAGAGCATGAGTGAGAGGAAGAGTGCAGTCCTTTCTCTGTCTCTCTTTGTATTGATCAGTTATGTGGTTTGAATCCCACTCAGCTGTGGTTTGTGAGATGAAGGGATGTTTGTAAGCTGAGATGGTTCGAGGCCCGCTGGCATGGCCTCAGAACTCTAGCTTAAGGGTCAGCTTAGCGGCACCATACGTAGACCCACTGTGTTTCATACTCGTACTGTCATTTTCTAATGGGGAAAAAAAAAAACATTCTCATTCATACTGTATATGGTATAAATGAACAAATGGTTAATTATCAAATTTGAGGGGCTTGAACCACCGTGTTTGACACTTTTTTCTTCAAAAATTACTGAAACTATAAACTGATTATTGAAATACTTTGATTTAACATTTTGTTAATTTAGTAAACGCTAACAATCTTTGCATTATACCGTCTAGATTAATCCATTTATGGAAAAATATCCCCAAAATAAATTGACCTTGAATAAACTCACATCTTCTTACTTTGTCAATGCAGAAGTTTCAATTGCTTTCATTTAAATTGAGAACTAAATTGGTGATTAAATATTTATGAAATATATATTTATATATAAGAAAATGTAATCAGGTATGATAAGATAAGCGTAGGTTCTATAGAAATACCTCAATTCATTTGAAAACAACATTAAGAGTTTTGTGAAAAAAAAAATTCCCAACTTTAAATGAATGAGATCCTCTAATGATGCGGGATGTTGAGTTGGAATTATAACTTGATTTATGTTTGCTGAAGGTATAAAACAAATGAAGGATTAAATGAGGGAACATTCATACACTGCAGCATTTCTACTCAGAGACTCACTTGGTTCAAATCCCAGAAAAGTGACGACACATTTTTGTGTCGACTTCTCGACTTATTGTGACATCCTCTTTGTTGTGCCTACAAAAGTAAGTTTAGTGGTGTTGTCCACCAGTTTGAATGGTGATGACAGCCCTCGGTGTGTGCGCACACAAACACACACGATTGCCCGTGCGCTCGCCCACGCACGCACGCACGCACGCACGCACGCACGCACACACTGGCAGCACCATGTACTTCCCCTTAAGGCCCATGGGAGGCATCTCTTGGCACACACAGTGTTTCCATCCTGATTTAAGCATCCAGCTTATAGCCCTCTGGAGTTTCCCGCCTCTCCCTGTAGAAACACAGAATGTGTAATGAATATCTGATGGAAGGGTAGTGTGCTCTTTTTATCAAGTAGCAGATTAATGAGTGGACCATCCATAACTAATGAGTCCACCTGAGTTCTCGTGTTCCTCTGTCTGAAAAAGGAGATTTTTAGACAGGTCATTTTCATATAGAGTTCATTCGTCACTGTTACTTTACTGTACTCTGGCACTTTAAGGATGAAAATATGTAGTTTGCTCTGAACTTTTCTTCTTACTTCTGCTTGACATAATTAGCACATCCCCTAGTGGATCACTGTCCTCATAACAAAGGATGTAGAAAAACCCAAAATACATAAAAAAAAAAATAGGACTCGCCTTTTAGGAAATTCCTTCGACAAAAAAGGCTTTGAAACATCAGGGATTTCAGTAGCTGAGAAAGATTACGAGTTAGTTCCATTTCATACCAGATTCTCGCTGTGGTCACCGTGGAATTTAAGATCAACTTTTAATCAAGGCACGGATCAGCCTCCCCCTCCTCTCGCAGTAGCTGATAGCTGAGTAGTCTAAATAAAGCAGAAATGACAGCATCCCTCTGGTGACGGACTTGGTTCAGATCCAACCGACTGACTTTGAGTTAAAGCCAGTGAGTCAGAGAGTGGGCGCGGGACCTCTGGGGCTTACTCCCTGTCCACTGTACAAGGTTTTTCATTTAAAGTACGCCTTCTTTTTTTTCCCCCTCACTGCAAATAGGATGTGACTAGGAGCAGAACATTCCATTGTCCGCCTCGCTGTTGTAATTTATCCAAAATCTCAAACAGGAGGAGCGACCTCACACAGCTCTAAGGCCCCCATGGGACCTGGTCTTAGGTCTTGAAAGGTGGAGCATATGGTAGGAAACCTGCGTGGGACATTTGCTCCATGCCTTGTTTCCCCTCTGTCCCAATGTCCAGAACTCTTCACCAGGCTAGTGTATGTCTCTCAGTATGGCAGGAAATTCAGCAGGGACGTTGCAACAGCTGATGGATATTTTGCGTGGGAAAAGCATGAAAAGCGAAAAAAAAAAAGTTTAATATCCGTCCATACATTCAGCCATCAATGAATGTGTAGGATATGACAGAAAAATGCTCATATGACCAAAAAAATGGTGGCTTTAGGTCCATTCAAAGCAAGTTGAAGTTTGTCGATTCCCTGACCTGAAGCACGGTTCAGGTGATGTAAGTGGTGGTCCATGATGGCTGACAGTTATTATGATGTTGTGTCGTGCATCTAGAAGATAGAATAGTATTATTATTGGGTATTCGTAATATTCAGCAGTCATGTCTTGATCAGGTTTTTCTGACCCTTTTCCCTACCTCTTTAATATAATCCCATAGTTGATTTAATGTTAATGTTGAGTAAATAGTCAGCGTCTGACAGACTTTTGTTTGTTTTAAGTTAATAATTGTAAAAACGACGGACCACCTGCACAACATTATTTCAGGAGACTTTTATTTTTAACACCTACTTGCAAATGCTCAGTAGTGTCCTCTCTCTACCCATTGCAATATTTCACAGTACAGGTCATCAAAAGCTGATCCAGCAGACAGCAGGGAAAAAAAAAAAAAGCACTGACGACGTATTTCTGCCTACAGTAATGCTTTCACAATACGCTGCATTCCTGATTGACATGCTGTGCGATCGGTTGTATTCAGCCTGTTCCATGGCTGGCTAATGCCGACAGTCTCTCTCTCGCTGGGGAGGACGGTCTCCCGCCGACGGCCGCTGGAGCCTCTAAGCTGGTACATTGGGCCGGAGATTTGATGAGCTCAGAGAGAAGGAATGTTTTGTCTGGACGTTTGGCTGCAGGGCTACCAGAACTGATGCTCAGCCATCAGGACTGTAAAAAAAACTGCTTAGGTGAAGAGAATCAGAAACCATGGCGAGGATTAAACCTCACAGAAAAGGAAACTGGCAAAATAAAATTAAATGTTTACATTCTATGTGTTTTTCAGTTTGTCCATTCGTCATCCCTTCTGTTGTTGCACAGAAACTTACAGAGAAACAAATGGGGATGGTTAACTTTGAATAAAAGCATGTATATACTAAACATGATCATACCCTGACAGGGAGTAGAACAAAATGGAAGTTGTCCTCTGAATTGGGTGTCTTAGATATGAAGTTCCCTTCACCCCGGAGCGTATACAGTGTCGGAGGTGACGGGGAATGGAGCATGTAGTTGGGTCATTCGATAAAGGGCCTCTGGTTGGATATGGTTTCATGGAAGATGACATGACGAGGCATCTTGAGCCGATGAGTGCAAGGGGTGGAAGTGGGTCATGCATTGATCGTGCTGACTGACAGGACAGAGAGAGAAAGCTTGTCATTTTACATGTGCTTGGCTTAAGGTGGCCATGACAGGTTTTAATTGGATAAAAAATGAGAATGAGCTGCTGGAGTTTTGAGGTTGTGGGTATCTTGCTATACTAATCTTATAAATATATATATAAAATATGTACATAAAGTTATATATCTTTATATACCTTAATGTACATATTTTAAGTCTGGCTACTCCAGGTTGTATACAAATCTATAACTTATCATCACCAGGATGCTTCAGAAACAGTGCTGAGCTGATCATCCTAACTTTGTCTGAAATGTTCACATTTTCCCGTGTAGGTGCCGAGTGAAACTCTAAGAATAGCTTTGAAATGTGTGAGATTGTGTGTGGCGTTGCCCCATTTGATCCATTTTCAATTTAATAACACTGACTTTCTCAGAATCGGGAGGGCTGTGGGATCCACATTTGAGGGTTGTGGCTAGAAAACGAATCTGGCCAACGCGCCCCGCGGTGAAAGGTGACTTTGGCTCCCAGTGGAAGGTCGAGAGTGGCTTTTAACAAAGATACCTCAGCAATTTACAGGCTGGGCTGGCTCCTAATAAACCCTTTTGTAGATTTTATCAGGTCCCTACCATAAGTCTGTACTGGACTTACACAATGGCACAGAAGCAAATGAGTCTGCCTCAAGCTGGGGCAGCGTGACAAAAGCCCTGCTGCTCATAACTCCCATTCCTCCAAAAGACCCGGTTACGAAACGGTGCTCGCGTCTGAGCGATTCATCCGTGCAACCTCGAGCAGCTGAGGAGACGGTGTTTGACATTGGGAGCTGTGTTTGTTGGAGCAGGCAGCCATACGAGCAGCTGCAGCCCCGTGGTTTGTTTTACATCTCTGTTAAACATTTGAAACGGATACCGGAGGAATATGTCTGCACATTCCAAAATGTCAGGCACGGGGCAAACGTTAAAGCAGGCCTTCAGAAGATCTATCATCGCATGTGTAGCCATGTTGCCCTTTAAGCAATGAGAGTACTTCTCAATATTTGCCCAAAGGCTTTCCTAGTAAGTCATAAATCTGCAGAAAAACTGCCACAATTTGCCATCAGACCTGCTTTTGGCTTCACATCATAAACGGCTTAATCTCATCTTTTTTTTCTTTCATTTAATTGTATCCAGCAAATGAGTCCCACTATTTCCTTCCATCTGTGGAATTCACTCGTGCAATTAGAGGCATTGTCTGTGATTGAATATTCAGCTACAGGCCATGTATTAGGCTGTGCGGTATTTTAATGGCTAAACAATTAAACTCGAGACTTGTCAGCAATTAAGGAACAGATTGCTCATTTCCTGACTCGATGAGAGGGTTATTTTCCCTTTAGTAGTTCTTAATGCTTAGCAGCATAGATACTCTGACTAAACACACTGCTCTGTTCCACTTTGTGTTTCATACTTTTTTATGTACAGATGTGGGGTATGTCCAAAATCCACTCAAAAGGTTGCGGTGCCCAACTTATGGCTAAAATGTGTGCATTATTGTGTGTTCTCTTTTCTTACTGTCTTGGTTCGTGTGGTGGGTCTCTCAGTGGTGTAGCTTGGGTGTAACATTTTCCACTTCTGTAAAAAGCCAGGTGTGCGTGCACCTTGGTGGATTGGACAACCAGATTTTCCTCATTGTAAAGAATAAGGCTTCTCTGAAGAGGAAAGTGCCCATGCGCAAACTCAAAGTCTTGCCAAGAGTTTCCTCTGCCAGATAAAAGTGTCTGATGTGCGAGCCAATTAAGATCATGAAAATGGGATTCTGCAGATGCATACAGTACATATTATTTAATAAGACAGCTGCTAAGCAAAGCTTTTTTTCATTCAGTCTCGAGAGTTAATTAGTTGTTATTCAATGATAAAATGTAACATTGTTTTAATATCATATTTTAGTTATTTATGCTCTGCGTCAAAACACGTAAATGAAAATAAAATAATAAAACATCTACAAATAAGTGTAGAAAATCCTTGTGCTGTTAAATGTTCTTAACCAATTTGATATAAACATCCTCTTATTCCATTATCTGTCTGGAACATGTTCTTCATGGAACATGTCACCGAGACACGAGTCAGCCATGGAAAGAGAGAGATGGGCACGGGTCCAAAGGGCCGCCGAAGTCAGCCAGAGCAAGCAGCAACACAACTCAACGCACACAAAACACACAGCTGGATCCATCTTGAAATGTGCATGCGTGTGTGCGTCATTCTGTTGTACAAGTATGCTAAAAAAAACACCAACTCAACTTCCAAGATCTCTGCGCGCTCAAAAGCTCACACACGCCTTCAATATATGCACACGTGATTGAATTCTCCTTGACGAGGCAGAACAGCCACACTTTCGTTCTCCCTGCTGCCAAAAAAGCGCCAGAAGACCTTTGTTACGTTCAAGTGGCCTTGTCGGCGCTATCAAATAATAGATGTGCAGTAAGGCCGCCTGCTGTCCGAGCTGGAGGAAAAATTATTATTAGTGGGAGCATTGATTTGCCATCATGCACTCTTGGATTTCGATTTGGTATGGTTGAATCCATTTCCCATGGCTTTGGCCGCAGCCTGTGCTTCAGTGGACAAGCAGCTCTTCCTCGGTGATGTGAATGCCGAGCATACAGTTTAGCCAGGAACCCCTGGCACCAAGCAAGGGATTTGTTTAATGTGGATTGTTTGCGATTGGTCTCGCTGTCATTCTTTCATCAAATTTAGCAGATTTGGGGAAATAATGAAGGATTTGGCTGTAGCTGCAGTAGAGTAGATTAGTTCCACATGTCCTTATTGGGCACAATAAATAGGCTGAATACCAAAAGGAGGTAGCAGCAAAGCACTTGTCAGCTTGTTGGCTGCCAGAAAATCAGTTCGTCAACAATAGTATATTTGTTTATTTTCCTCTTAGTACACAATACTAATAGATTGTGTAATTTCCAATACAGTGTGCTTACTGTTCTTTGGACCACTCTATAATGTTAGTACTGGTTATCTTCCCTTTTCTTTCTTTTCCTCCTTCATCTGTTTCATGCAAACCCCTGCTGAGTATTTCTGGCACCCTTGCTAAATGTGTCGTCTTATCATATGATGTGACTAAAATATACTCTGTATCATTATGCAAATATGTTGACAACTGGTAAATGTGTAATTAGATGTGATGCTTGTTTTATGAGGAATAACAGAGAGGGATGATGATACATTTGTTTGTGGTCGGCCTGTGAGGCATCCTGATAATTACAGCAGGGTGTGGTCTTCCTGAAAGCGCGCGCAAACACACACGTGGACACACACACTCGAGAACACCCACACGCGCACACACACACACTTTGCTCAGCAAATCAATAAGGCATGCTTTCACCCTCTGCTTATTTATCACCATACTGTAAAAAACTCTTTCCTCATGCCTTGCTCGTAGGGCGAGTGATGGCGAAGCCACTCTTCATCCTGATTGGCTGGTTTGTGGCACAGCAGGTAGTTGTCAGAGTCAGAGATTGGCTGAATTAAAGGAGCAGGGACAGGCTGAGAAGCTGGTTTTCAGTGAAGGAGGAGGTGGAAGAAGAAGAGGAGGGGGAAAGGGAGGAGCTCTGCATTGTGAAGCTTCTTGTTTGCAACGTGTGTGTGTGTGTGTGTGTGTGTGTGTGTTTGTGCGTGCATGTGGATGTGTGACGGACCTCGAGTGTGTGTGTGTGCGCACATGGTGTATCGCTGGAACCAAAACAGGGCAGCGTCCTGCATCCTGCACTGGCTGACACTGGAGGAAAGCGACCAAAGAGAGACAGAAAGGACTTTAGGATTTGCCAAACGCGTAGATTAGAAAAGCATCAGCTCTGTCATCGGTTTTGCCAAACAGGAGGAGAAACTTTGAATCTTCATCGATATTTGCTTCATTCGCCATCATCTTTTGAGGAGGTCAGAGAGGCACAATGAACAACTTCAGGTCTATCCAAAATGAGATAACTTCCCTGAAAGGTATTTCCACATTACACTTTCAATACAAAGTATCACAGCTCCATGTCCTTGACGTTTTGTTTTGTTTTAAAATAATTTCCAAGAAATGAACAGGCCGGACAGGAGAGATCGAGGGGGACATTTTTTTGTGTTATTGTGTCTGTGTAGGAAAGCAGACAGGGAGGGGTGTCTGACTCTGGTATTGTTTGAGAAGCAGCGGAAGCGCAGAACACCCCCTCAAACAACGCAGCTTCAGAATTATATTCCAAAATGAAAAATTGATTTTAGGAGGAATGCAGCTGTGGATACAAGTAAAAAGTCTTTATTTGTGTGTGTCCAATAGGTTTTGAAGTCTCAGGGAAAATTGTGGCACTATGTCTGCGCTCCGGTAAAGTGATTAAAAACTGAAAATCAGGCTTTTTGACTTATGTGAGCTCAGACCTCACATTTGCCATGCAAACCCTCCATGCAAAGTGGAACATTGCTCTGCCTCATCTATCGTTAGTGGTGAAAGTGTGCTTAACCTATGGGCAGCTCCACTTGTACTTACCTGTAACCATGTGTGTTTCAGCATGTGTTTGTGTGGGTTACAGGTGGTTTGAGATCTGGCACAAACTCTTTTGAGTATGACATCGGAGAACGATGAAAGGCGGACAGCAAATCCCTGCTGTCCTTTTTTGCATTTGTTTTCCTCATTGGTATTTCTTTCTCCTATCGTCACCCCGCGCGTTTCCGTAGTTACGTCTTTTAGCATCTGACCCATCAGGTTTGACCTCTATGAGTAAGTTATGCACACGTGCACGTTCCAGTTTCTGTTGTTGGTTTCACAATGGGCGACATGTCCCTAACCAGAGGCTGCTTTAAACTGTGGATAACTTAAGCTTATTTAAACTGACAGTAGTGATAATAAGAGAGGCATTGACCAAAAATATCAAATGTATTTGATCATATCACAGTGTTAGTACAGTGAGATAGGTGATCAAATCAATATTCATCAAAAAGCGTGTTAGCTTTACATCTTAGGCAAAGCGAAACTAGAATACCACCCTAAGAGAAGCTTTTCAAACAAAGCTCCTTTGATTGTGACAGCAGACACAGGTGGCAGAAGAAAAATGACTAAAGATGCACAAAAACATTGAGATGAACTACACGGTGCAGCTTGCCAGTAATGACCGACCGTGGATTATGACTTGAGGAGTCAGAAAAGTGTGAAATCTAATGCAAGCCCACACAGCCCCCATGTTATCTATTGCCAGAAAATGTTTTGTTTTGTCGTTTGGAAAACGTTTTTTCCAAACAATTATATGTCTAAGTTATCAAATGTAACAATGTCTGTGCTGACAAAAGAAAAAGTTTGATGAAGTGATTTAGGCTCTACTCTCCATGATTAAAAAAATATATATTTACTGCTTTGAGAAATACATTGCACCTTCATTGATATCCCTATAATCAATTGTAGCCATACAGCACTTACAAATGAAGTCCCTTAAAAGGACTAGGGCAAGATAAAATGGGATCTGATGGTGTCATGATGTCAGTCCCCAACCAACTGTCAGGGTTGAATGATGGTGAAGGGCTCAGGTTGTCCTATAGATTTTTCTTTAGAAATGAACGCCATGCTGACTTTACGCACAGACCTTCATCATCAGGCATCTACTTGTTTTTTTTCTCCCAAGGAAGTGTGCTCACTAGAGAAGCTGGACAATATTTATGATCGGGGCGTCAGCGATGATTGCATTAAGCGAACCTCAGGTCCCCAGTTCACCAGTGTCCTAGGATAACCCTCTATGTCATGACAGTTGTGTCACTGTCTGACACTTTGGATTTTCTTCGATGGTGAGTGTGAGTCTTCGCACAGTCACACTAATAGGAAACTATTTATTGGATCGCACAACAGTGCAAAAGTTGGACAAGGACTCGAAGTGACGCATGTGGATAGAACCTTGGGGCTCGATGCTCATTCATCGGATCTTTAGATTTACAGTGTCACGTATCGGGAACGTGACGTTACATGTTGAGTATCAGTGGCTATTAGTACGTGTTTGTGTATCGCTGTTGTACAACACACATCACTGTATCAGGAGGCTGTCAGATTTTCGGTGGGTGTGTTTGTGTCTCTCTCCTTCAAAGCTGGGTAGATGTCAGTGTCAGTCGCTCACATCTGCAGACGTATAAGATCCCAGAGGCCTTCCTATGTTTTACCTTGTAAGCCATATCCTCAGACAGCTGCTGTATGCTTTAGGAGATGAGCATCCTGCTGTCACACTGGATCAGGTGATCTATTACTAAATGATGTGTTTAAGGACTGTGGTAAATCAACAGGTGTGAATGGGTCACAGCATAGCACATACTAAGCCAAAGACTGTACAGTAAAATACATTGGGCGGAGTCAATGGGACAGCTGCTTTCTATTACAGTAATTAGTAATTATTATAGACACTATGGCAATAATCCACTTTTGAACGACTGGATGTTTCATGGACGACCCTTGAGTTCTGCAACATGTAGAAGCAGTATATAATGCAAAGTTAATGAAAAAAGGTAAATTCACTCTAAACTAAATGCACACGAAAACACTTTGTGTGTTGCACTTTTTGGTAAGGTAGTTAAAATGTTGAAAATAAAAATGTGAAAGAAATCAGCATGAAAAAGATTAAAAATGCACATCAAACTGAGACGCAAGACACTGGAATGTTTTTAGATAAAATAAAAAAAATATATACAGATGATGCATTTATTTGAAAGGAATTGGTTCACAATGTTATTTAATCAGTGAACAGTGAAATGCATCACAGTCAATTACTGAGACATTTATTACAACTGCTATTGTGTGTAACGGCAACACACAGCTCAATAACCACTCCTACGCTTATGTGGGTTATAGTATAAAGTCAAAAACCTTAATACATTCAGTCCATCTAAAGCTTTGACATCATTGAAGTGATAAACACGGTGAGGTCCTTGTGTGTGTGTTCAGCTTCCTCTCCTCCATTGTCTGAATGAAATTACTTTTTATGATGCAGGAAATGTTCGGAGGTTTCTAAATGCGTCTGTATTGCATTTTGATTACAAAATAATAATTCCCTTTGTCAGCCTGTAGAAACACATTATTCCAAGCTCAAGCCTAAAATTAGTTTTTCTAAAATATAATAAGCACCACAATGGATTTCAGAGGCTGGTTCAGACTTTTTTGCCCCTACTTGAAAATACAACACAGTATAACCCTTTTCTGTGTCTCCAGCCACAGCCTGGTCTTCAAAATCCCCACTTCCAGTCATGTTAGCTCATTTGGCCTAGTGCTGCCTGTATACACACTCAACCCGAATCAGAGTTACAGGGAATTCCCTCACCTCTTTGCAGGTGTGTTACCCCTCACACAGACATTCCGCCTGTATTCCTGCCCTCATTTCCCCTTTTCCCGTGCCAGTGGCCCAAGAATTTCAGCCACTTTATTCCCATTTCCGACTTGAAGAGCACTCTTGCGTACACCGCAGTTCCTTTTGTCATACTTTTCTTTAACACTATTTCCTGACCAGGAGAATCCGTGGCAAAGGTGACGCACTGTATTATTTGTCATGTCTGCAGTGATGGAAGTTAAACAGAGAGCCGATAATTCAAAAGGCTGGGAAGCGGTGCAAGGGGGATTCCATGTTATTGTTTAATGTTTGCCTTTTTGGGGGGTTTTCCAGCCTTTTTGTGACTTTTCACCTCAAACCGTTGACAGGGGACTGTCTAAGTTCGCTTGGGTAGGTCACACTATCCTGAAAAAACTGGTGCTGATCTTTAGACTTAATATCTCACATTTGAACCACAAACGAGTAGAATATTCAATATCTAATGAGCGTCACCGCACGTTGTTGTGTTGACATTCACAGGTTTGCGTGAACACCCTCTGAAGTGTCTCTCTGCGCTGCCGGCACGGTGCATTCATGTGAACGATGTGCAGTGCCAGTTACAAACTGACCGGTCCCATTATCCCCAGGTTGCTGATTACAGGGAACACTGTTTGCATTCAGGACAGTTTGAGGCCTGTGTTTGCTGCCAGACATGAGGAGGGCGCCACAGTTTGGGGTAATGATGAATGCAGTACTCATTTTTGCAGCAGAGTGAGAGGTACTACATGCTCTGTGTGTGTGTGTTTACCTTTCAGCGCGGCACTTCACAGTGCAATGCCCCGTGGGTTGTATATGAGAGGGAAAGAGAGAGAAAAGGTGGCACTAGACTGTGCAATTGTGTGAATTTGTGTGTGTTTGTCAAATGAATCCTAAAAACCATGTCCTGACACCCAGTTATCACAAAGGTCTGCTCTGAGACACCTTCTGGTTGGAATACGACTAACATATTCTATTATTGTCACAAGACCAATCCAAATTCATGAGCTTTGAACATTTGTTCATTTATCTACATGCAATTTGAGCCAAGAGGATGTGAAGACTGACGGGATATAAACCAATAGTTTACTCAATAAAATATGAGACACAATAATCAATCATTGTAGTTGTAGAAAATAAATGGCAGTCAGAAATCTCACATGAATTGTAGAGCTATCATAAATCCTCAAACTTTTTAACCAGAACAAACGGCAAGTATTTCTGAAACATTGTAAACATGTGATTCTTATAAACAAAGATGATACAGTGACAAATGATTATTTCATTACCTGTCAGTTGAATATTTCATCAGTTGACTCTAAATATTAAAACAATGGCAATCATTCTCAAATGTTCCATTTATCACTTAGACTATAGATTTATTATAGATTATAGACCTCTCCCTTCAGCTGTTACAACACATTCAGAGACTGTTCTTACAGAATTGACTGTGCTTATAATATGTGTTAAATCTAAATTGTTGTAAACTTGGGTTATTACAGCATGGGTTGGGTTTATTTATTCAGCTGTTTTACATGTGTTGGCAGAACAGCACCACCTGTCTGTTGCACCACCAACACTGAACCAGTGAGACAAAGCTGCATGGGAGGTAAAGGTATTACCAATGAAAATTAAATAATTGCATCTTTACATCTTGAAGACTAAGACATTACTTCCCCTCACATCTGTAGCCACTTCTTTATTACTCCGTTTACGTTCAGCTTTAGTTTTAGAACTGATAGTCTCTAGTGATCTGGTAGTGAAACCATTTCCAGATATTGTTTGGGAATCTACCCTCTTAGCTGATTCTTGTAGGTGCTTGTTTCATGTCTCAATTTTTGGATGTCGCTGAAACAACTGAAGAAACAGGGAACACAAAGACAGGAAGGATATAAATTGCGGGAGGTTTTTGAAGACTCAGGAAGTTGTGATTGTCGTAATGGAAAATGTTGATATGACATGTAAAGTGTGATTGAACTTGTACTGTAGTGCTTAGTTGGATTGAAATAGAGTGTCTGCTCGTTCAGTCTTGCAATAGATTGTTAAAACGGACGTAATTCAACGTTGATAAGGGACAGCTGACTGCCAAAACGGCCAAAAAAAGGAAACAATCTGTTGAAAAAAAAAAAAAAAAATGTGAGAGGAATGAGACAATACTCATGTCCAAGTTTACGAGAGAACAAGATTAAAATGTGGGAGGACGGTTTATGGGTTTCTGCAGTTTGGCAAAGAACTACTGACTTGTTGAACATGAAGGAATGGTCGGCAGCAGACCTCTTGAACTCCTAGTGTGTCGTCGTTGTACATGTTGTGTTCTGCCCACAATATTTATTTATTTAAGGTTTAAATGAATGTGTTTCACAATGTTTATTGTTGCTGTTATTTGAAGGACAGTTTAATGTGGTTTTCACCCTTTAATTGATTTATATATTATATATTTTTATTTCATTGTTATAATTATATATAAGATCATTAAGTGTTTTGTATCTCTCTTTTTTATAATTTCAATTCTGACCGGATGTCAGTTAACCTGCAAATAAGTCATTAAATGAGCATGGCGGCCTGTTTCCTGAGTTTGGCTGTCTGTTAAATCTAAATTAATGCAGTGGCAATAAAACACAGGGAGAACAGTCTATTTCAGGTTTGTTGTTTTTTTCAATCTGCGTCTCATATTTTGCCACAGTTGTCTGGTGGCACAAAATCAGTAAACGGCAGCTTGTTTGTATTTCTTTATCAAAAAGGATATAATCGACAGATTACTCACGGTACGATGGCCGATGTACATATATACATTTGTGATGCTTACATTCTGACTACACACACCTTAAAGATGAATGTCCTTGCAAATAATGATCTTCTGCAGTTGATAGCAAACTTCTTGACATAAGATATGTTACTTGGCGACAAGTTAAAACAGCTGGCATGTGTTCATGATGTGTGAAATGCTTCCAGGTCTTTTTTTCATTTTCTTGGTATAATAATGAGTTTGTTGAGTTGCCAGCATGCCTCACTTTCATCTTTTTTTTTTTTTTGCTCCCGAATGCAAACCTAAACACTTCATTTGAAGCTTTCAGTATTTTGAAGTGGTTCTTTGGTGATTAATTACTTGCATGGAAATCTTTGAAGAAATAAATCAGGACCATGAAAATATACTTTGCAGTGATGCGGCGTCCACATAATTATTATTACTTGACATATTAAATATGCCTACAAGTTTTCAGCAGTCGGCATCCCACAGGAGGGGCTATTTGGAGGGAAAATGAAATGACAAATGAATCAGCAAAATTACAGCTTGAGTAATGAGCACTGGCATTAGATATTCTTTTTTAGGTTCAATAGCCTCATTGTATGAATTATATTGACCATTATCATGTGTTTCGCCTATGTGCCGAAAATAAATCTCTTTATTTACCTCCAGACCCACCAGGCATTAGGATGGACTGTGTTGCCATTACCTCTTCCCCATAACAACTGAACCGTTCTGACCTTAGATGCCTGTAATGTTCTTCTGTGAGATAGTAAAGTGATGGTTGGCTCAGGAGGATAGTCTGATAATCATCAAACTGTGGGGGTTGTCAGGCCTCTGTGTGGTCTGTGAGGCAGGAAAACGGATTGTGTGACACTTGCTATTGTTGACTTGTGGAATAGCCTTTCTGTTCTTTCCTCATATTTCCTTGAACTCAACCATGTGGGAATGATGGGAAATTCCTCTGCTGTTTACTACGTGTCAGGCTTGTTGCAGCTGTGCTCAACTTCGGAACATCTCCTTCTACATATTGTGATTGCATTTTTGCATTGTAGTGGCCCGAGTTTTCACTTGATTTACCTTTGTGCGGCAATATTGTTATTTTCACTTTTCGTACCCGGCACATCAGTGCTATTTGTCACAGGGCTCTTGCTTCCACACCCCTCTCCATAGTGCCTCAAGTGATTTGTATACAATTCAAAGACATTCCTGTGCCATCATTATCCTTACATCCCTTCGGGGTAATGCATCATGGGTAGTTTCCCCTCCTTGTTGTTGTGGCTATTTTTGGTGATGGGGAGGCCCAGGGGAAAGACCTTCCATTAGTATGTCTGATTCACAGCTCAACAGCTGTGATTTGACTTGGAGTCTCCCTCGTGACAAACATGACCAAACAGAGGCCTCGGAGTAAACTGGCTGTGTATTGACTTTAGGCTCAATATTTGTTTCAAGTGACATAACCATCCATTCAAAGTCCCCAACCCTTTTCTCCTCTATGTTCCACAGCTGATCACGTATTGTATTTGGCTCGGGCAAGCGGTGAGTCTGATACAAAACCATACATCGGTGGACCTTCAAACCAAAACTATGAGGCGAAAAACTGTGTAGAGCTCATTATGCTTTATCCCTTCTTTGTTACACATGCTAATTTGAACCTTTGTTAAAAAAAAAAAGAAATAAGTTAGTGCAGCTTGCAATTGATTGATTGAGTTGTTTCTTGCATGTTTATTGTTGTGCATTTGTCTGTTGGAGGTCATTCTTGAGATAGTTCAGAGAGCTGAAAATAATGAATAATAATAATGCCTACAGTAGCAGAACAGTTACAGTGTGTAGGTTGATGAAGTGGAAAAAAAACGGCGAGTGAGAAGTTAACCAGGCTTAACATGGCAAATAAACCAGGAGAAAATTGAGGGATGATGAATAATTAGCAGCTCTGTTAGGAAGAGATGAAAAGCTAATCAAAAAAGACCAAATGTGAAATTTGAAAAACTGATTTTTAGAGGCTAAAATGTGATGTATTTGAGGCTTATAATCGATACATATATTAAAAAATATATATAATGAGGAACAAGTATCAGATGTAGATGGTTTATTCAAACTATCAAATATGACATGGTTGCCTTAAAGTCATTTCGAACTAGATATATCTGTGCAGCTGACAAGCACTATGCACAGATACAACATCTATAATGTTATTTAAAGTCTAATTGTAAAACTTATAATAAATAAAACTGAAATAAACTCTGATAGACTGATTGTTGCCAATAAATTAGGTGTAAGTACTTTCCCCCCTACTGTGGCTGTCCTGTCATGCAGGGGAGGATGAGGAAGTAAGTTGATCAGACTCAGAAGACAAAGAAAGACTTCATTATTTCCACACTACCATTTCATGACCAATTAAAGTAAGACTACTACTTACTCAGCTGCCAATTTCCCAGGGTTCATCTCTATCCAGATTGAGTTTTTGAACGGTCTGCCATTCCGAATAGTTGTTTTTTTAAACATAATTTATAATGACATTTTGGACAACTATGTCTATCCAGTTGTATCTGAAACTTTATCCTCAGGCCTCATTTGCGCTTCTCTTCCGCGAGTCCACTTAATATATCAAGTTTGGGTTAATGTGTGTGGTGCTGGGCAGCAATTTAAGAACAAGTGTTAATCATTACCATTTGTATTGAGCACACTGACACACGCCTGCATGATGGGACTATTTATACGAACTACATATAATTCATCGGGCACGTTAGAGAAGATAGTTAAGAAAATAAAATGCACCTGCATACAAAAGTGTCAATTGCAAGACTTAGCTTAAACAGAGTTTGATGGTTTGATTGCAGCCATTCAACAACTGTAACACCCCCCCCCCCCGCAGTCTTACACACCCTGTTTTAATAGTTTATTACATAGCTCATACACTGTTGCTCCTCTTTGGCTACAAAAGTCACAGCACAAAGACTTACTCAGTGTACAGTGTGTGGCATGGGTCCAGTGCATTTGTATGCCTCTTTGTGACTCTTGTTGTCTCTTTTTTTTCCAGAAAATACTGCCGTCTCTGTTGTATTGTGCCCCAGCCTATTTTTTTCCCTCTGCCTGTCTGCAGAGCAAGAGTCTTTTCATTCTGCTGACCCGCTACCGTGAAACATTATGTGTGTCAAAAGTCATTTTTCCCCCATACTGAATGCTGCACGGAAACATTGCATTAAGTCCCAAGAATACGACAGTGTGCCTGCAATTGAGTGAAAAATGTAATCTCTCAGTCCAGGAACACCAAGAACTTGTGCCCAATTTAATTTGATCCTTTCACTCTTCGTTCTTTGTGCCCTTTCAATTCTGCACCCTTGTTTGCCATTGTTGGCGCTCAGAAATCTTAGCTCTTTTTCAAACACTTCAGTGCTCTACACTCACACACACGCACACACGCACGCGCGCGCGCGCACGCACTAACAGAGGTATTATTATAAAGGGCGGTTCTGACCTGTGAAGGAGGGGGGGACTCCCATTCTGTTGATCTTCATAGTGTGACGTGTTTGAAAAAGAGTAGCAGAGAAGGAACACAGATAGCGAGAGAAAGTCAAAGATCCGGTGGGACACACTGAGGTCTATAGGGAGAGAAAGAAAGAGAGACAGAGAGAGAGGGAGGAAGTTGGTGACTCTCACTGGACGTGGCTGTAAAATGTTCGGCATGGAGTGCGCGCGCACGCACGCACTAACAGAGGTATTATTATAAAGGGCGGTTCTGACCTGTGAAGGAGGGGGGGACTCCCATTCTGTTGATCTGCATAGTGTGACGTGTTTGAAAAAGAGTAGCAGAGAAGGAACACAGATAGCGAGAGAAAGTCAAAGATCCGGTGGGACACACTGAGGTCTATAGGGAGAGAAAGAAAGAGAGACAGAGAGAGAGGGAGGAAGTTGGTGACTCTCACTGGACGTGGCTGTAAAATGTTCGGCATGGAGTCCTTCTGCTCGAGCAAAGGTAAGAGTCTCTGTTGTGCATAACTGAAGAGAAGTGCAGCTTTAACAGGAGAGAGAGAGGAGGCGGGCAGCCAGGTAAAGTGATACAGGTGGAGAGCAGACATTTCTGAGGGTGGGACCACACATGGGTCAAACTCTAACACAGCAGCAAACACGGAACAGGTGAAACAGGTGTCGAAACTTTGTGATCATTTAATGGTCCCCAGTTGTAATTGACTGAAATGACAGCCAAAGTTATTTATTTATGGATTTCTTTATCAAGTTTCTCATGATCTTCAAATCTACCAACGGATAGATTAAGATGCAAAGTATTTTTGCATGTTTGCATTGTTTGGAGGAATGTATGTATGAAGGAAATCCTTTTCATTTTGATACACGGATATCGGCTTGTTGCTCGATGCTGGTTTGGCGCTCCATCAGATGGGGATTCATATGGTTGTAAATGAAACTTTGTCAGGGTAAATGGAGCAGAGCGTGTGTATTGGTTTACAATATAGTTGAGTCATCAAACAGCCATGACATTGTGCAACGAGGATACAATTAATTACTATAAAGCCGCGTATGTGCGCAGCCTGAGGGGATGCGTGTGAATGCTTTGCTGTCCAATATGGTGAAGGAGGGCTTTTACTGCTAGGAACTCAGGCACATTTACAGGACATAGCAGAGGGTCCACGGAAAAATAGTTGTTTAAATTCATCAAAAAAATCCAGATATTTACTGCTTGGAGCTTCTCCAATTTGAGAATCTGTTGCTTTTTAAACACTTCAAAATAGAATTCGCTCGAGCATTGTGGCAACATCGTATTGTGTCATTTTTGTAAAATGATTTATCAGTGAATGGAAAAATAACAATTGAATCACTTTTTCAAATCCTTAGTTAAATAGCCAAACATAAACAACTACAAGCATTATCTTTGGCATCAATGACTGAAGATTCAACTTTAATGTCAAAGTGCAGAGTACAAGTACAAAGCCAATGAAATGTGTCTTAAAAGATAAATGAATAATAACATGCTTAACAAATGTAGCTGCCCGGCTTAATTGCTCTGAAACATGACAACAGACTCCTGTAGAGTAGAATGGCTCAGGGTGGATGCAGGGGAATATGCGCACAGAAACTACACAACGGAACAGCGATTAAGTGTCTTCGGTATGGAAGGAGCGAATGTGTTGCTGAAAACACGTCTGTTCCTTCATACGTGCGCCTATTATTTTTCTTTTTTCATGTGTTTCTCAGTGGATCGGTCGTGCCATCCAGCTTGTGTTGCCCATTTGCTGTTCTTGTCTGTGCTTGCAGGGAACTGGGGACGACATGTTTTAAAGCTGGTAATGATTGTGTGTAACATAATCGAGGGGACTATAGCTTTATCCTCAAAACATGTTATTTTCCCGGAATTGTTGTGGTGTTTGTTTTGTTGGCTCTTGAGGAGAATTGAGGTAACCCAGCCCACAGTGTCACCATTTAATGAGCGCCTTTACGTGTGCAGCTCCAAATATGGGATTTCCACCATAGTCCCTGCACGATGGAGCCCCCCTTTTCCCGCGAAGTCACATTTCAGACTTATTTCCTTTCGCTTGACAACAGTCATTCACACATAAATGCATTGAACAGGCAAACAGTTGCAGCCTGATACGAACAGTCTGTTCATATCACTTCTACTGTACACAACTTTTGTAGATGCATTGTATTACAATTATCTGTGCTTGTTCTTTTTCCTAAATACAATACATTATATTAGCCTGGTTTGAGGAGTCTGAGAATCCCAAGACAGGTATTGCCAGCAACTGCGCTCTGTTATTCCTGTGCATATCACAATCAATTCTCGAAAACTTGCAAACGCTACGGAGACACTGCAACAGATATCGTTGAGCACGGGCAATCACGCACTCAGACCTACAGATGCTGGTGTGTTCCTGAGAATCAGGATGATTGGCGTTGTTCTTTCATGTCTAAAGGGAATTGCATCCGAGCCAAGTGTCTCTCATGAGTTGAACAGAAATGATGCACTTCCACTTCTCGTATCAGTTCACCCCTCATAATGTTGCATTAAAAAGGAATTCAACCTTTTGGAGGTGCAATTCAGGAGTAAATGGACCACTACTGTGGCCTTGCAGATTTACCACCTTGTCGTCCCTCGTAGCCTCTTAATTTGCCATTTCATGCCCCTGGTTCAGCGGCAGTAATCTGCCGAGTGTGATGCTGCTGTGCTGCTGACTCTCGGTTCACATCTCATAGGATGTTTCTCTCACTCCATGGAACCTTTTGAACCCTTTTTTTTGCCATCACTCAGTGGGGTTACAGAGGGAAAATTTCCCACTGGTCTTCAATCAGAGTGCAGCACGATTCAGAGACCTCCTACAGAGTGTGAAGAGGTGTTGTACTGCGTGTGAGTCTGTTGCAAAGGTTTCTTGAAGCTGGTGGAAATGTGTGTCGGGGTGTCATGGCTATTGCACAGGTTCCAGTCTCCATCCCATAGTGGGCGGCCAAAATAGTCTGCTGCCGAGGTGAGCTCGGGCCGCGGACCCCCAGGGTTTGTTTATGGAAAGCAGGAATGTTAGTAATTCTGCGATAGAGTACAATACCGTATGCAACATTATGCTGAGACCTAACAGACCAGTTAATATTCGGTTGTAAAGATAATATATGGAGAATTAGGTCTCCAACATTTCTCGCAAAGACAATGAATGGTCTTGTTGATGCAGTTTCACCTTGTATGATAATGATAACGTGACATGACAAAATGTGACTTGAATTACGGTGGGAATAAAATAGAAATAGATTGATAGGGTCCTATAAACAGCTGCATCAACATTTTTTATTATGTATTTCTACCATCATTGTGCAAAATACAGTATGTACATTCCTACCCCGTCTGCCTCCCACCGCACATTTGATGAACTGGCTATTCTCTCTGGTTGAGCTTTTGCTATCATCCGTCACTGTGATGGGTGCAATTGGAGACCAGTGATGTGTAGACCATTGATCACCACACATGCTGATTTAAATTCCACCTCACCCAAATATTTTTTTCCGGAACTGTCAACCTCATCTTGATGTTTTCATCAGCAGATGGACATTTGTCATTTATCACTGAGTACATTTCCCAATCCCCTAATGATGACTACAGGATGAAACTGGGCTGAATGCACTGACGTTAATGAACCTTTACTAGGATTGCTGTAAGTTTTGAGAATTAACTTTTCAACTTAACTTTTGTCTCCTCTTCAGTTCGTTTACGGTCATACAGTAATACAAGTAATGGCCGCATTGTGGGGAGTCTTCACATATTTCTGCTAAGAGCTTCGATTGAAAGGTTTTCACAGTATTTCAATGACTGATATAGTAAATCAAATTTCGACACCGAATGCATGAAGTTTAATGAAAATAATTATTTGTCAAGAAAACACACATTAAATGAAAACAATCCTTACTTGGCAAAATACGTAGATCCTGTTGACCAAGTTTTTCAGCGTCACTGTCTGGCAGCAAACTGTCCACTCAGGAAATGTGACGGCAATAGGATGATCCAGAGGACAGTGTGACTATGCTTTCAGGATGATGCCTCCTATCACATCCTGTTGTTCCGTGTTGGGTATACATAACAGAAAGTTCGGCAAGTGAACTTTTGAAACGTTGTAACCTCAAAAACCCAAGGTTTTTTTATTTTTTCCTCTTCACTTTGATTTGTGGCTTTATGTGTTACTGCAGTCAACGATACCTTATATTTTAATGTCACCCTATATCATAAATCGCATATGCTATTCACTATTACACTTCCAATACTAGCGATTGTTACATAGATACACACATATCTTTTATTATTAGAGAGCAGAAAAATACTGACAGATTTACTGATGGGGACAGTACACTTTATCGGTTAACACATCTGGAAAAAAATAATAAAAAAAATCTGTTTCTATTGTATTTTATAATATTTGTATCTACTGTATACTCTTTATTTTTTCTGAACTGTTTTTTGTCCAGCCTCCGTCTTTGGTTTGGTTAAACAGTTGAAGCCCTTGAAAGAAGACGTAAGCATTTAAAACCAATGTGGAATGTAAAGCCACAAAGCCCTAAAACCACCCACCCATTAAAATGTTACTGTCCTCACTATTACATAAGAATAAGTCATATATCATCTACTTATACCATAAATATGTACCGTAAACACTCGGGGGAGTGACAGACAGCTGCTCAAACCCATTTTGAACGTTAGACAGGTCCGGTTTTAGAGCGGGACGGTTTCCCTAAACACTGATGCCATAGGGTGATGATTTAGCAGTGTGAGAGACACATGGGAAACACTAGCAGGACTGATGGTTTGTAGCTGGTGCGATGTGGGTGGTAGGTGCGGAGGGCAGGGCGGACTGACCCCGCTACGAAGGATTGCACTATTGAGTCTGGAATTTCATCTGAAGCAGTTTTCGGAGAAGTTCTGGAACATTCCAAAGCCAAGAACGGACTTCATTTACCGTGTCGAACCCCCGGTTGTTTCCTCTCATATGAACTGCATATTAAAGACAATTCCTCTTTTAGATTTATCGTAAAGATTAATGAGGTCACAGTTGTTATTTGGGCATCGTCTCTGAATGTTTAACGTGTAAAAAATATAAAATATATACATTACAGCTAGAATTCCAGCATAATAATAATTTCAAAATACGAAATAAATTATGTTTTGCCAACTATTACTTCCAGCTGTCAGCCAAATATAGTGGCGTGAAAACTTAACTAAACATGTAAAAACACAAGCAACATACCTTAAAACAGTACGTACGTATCCAGTATTTACTGTAAGTTAAAGTCCCTCTAGAATTATGACTGTGCAGGCCCCTACCTCATATACGAGGTAGATTTTAATTGGTCAACACGAACAAAACTTTGAACTTTGTCTTTTATTTTTTGCTCTGCTTTCCTCAGCTTGCCCAGGGGGTGGCGATATTAGCCTCTTAACCTGAGTCAGTCCTGGTCTCTCTCATGTACAAGGTCCGGTCTTAGTTTGTGTAGAAAACTAACTTAAAGGTGATAAAATGCACGAAAAGCAATAGAATTCAACTTTTTGTCAGACATTTAGAGTGTCCCAGCGTGTGGGGGTACATTTCACTCACTGGTTTGAGCCCCGCACTTGTCAGTGGCCATGTCCATTCTTTTTGTTCTCTGTTTATGCAACACACATGATGACACCATTTCATATTAGTCTCTTTGTTTGATGATAGTTCACTACATCTCATATAGTGCAAGTGTGTTGCTTTCCACAGTAGTGATCATTCTAACACTTTGTGTCTCTGTTTTTTTTTTTTTTCTTTCAGGTGAGTGTCCTCTTCGGTCTGCTTTGGTTTCGCGGTTGTCAGACGTCGCCGGAGCATCTGAAGCTCTCAGCCAATAAGTAGTCCGATTAAATTCATCTAACACTGGGTTCACTGGAATGCATTTACAAACAGATGACGATGACCTAGGGGGAAAGAAATTTGCCAACCAAATTTGCAAACCAAATTGCTCGCGGGGCTCTAAAGTTGGTTTAGGAGCTGCCCTTCCAGGCCATCCTATTCCCCTGAAGTCTGGAATGTTTTACACCGGCGATGATAAACACATGAAGGGGCCGTAACATCCTCGGTGCAGCCTGGCCCCTCTAATGGAACGGGTTAATTCAACGCTTTGCTTTAAGGGAAGGAGCAGCTCGAGGTGTGGCACGGAAAGGATGGTTTGTTTGGTGACAGTCCACTGCACATGTCCATGAGTAAATATAATAGTATAATAGAAAGTATTGCAAGTATGGGGAAATACAATTAAGTGTGTGAAGCGAACGTGTGGGTGTGTGATTGAAGAGCGGGGCAGGGTCACACAATGATTCGTCAGTTACTTGCAGAACTTTACTCACAAAGCAATTATGCCTGTAACGCCAGTGTGTGTGTCTGTTTGTGTGTTTGTGAGTGTGTGTGCGTGTGTGCGTGTCTGTGTGTATGGTCAGTAGCGCACGCTTATACCGTAGCAAACTTCTACTCCCTCACATCAGAACTTCTTGCTTGTGATGTTTAGATTGGGTTTCACATTGCTACAGTGCAGATACGTGTCTGCAATTGTTTTTTGTGTGCTCCGGTGCACGCTGGTTCACATTTCATCACCTGGGGGTGAGTGATTACTCATGCAGAGGCCTGGTCACACCTCAAGTCGCTGCTCTGGCGGTTAATTGTTCAAGGTGACCGAGCCGGTGTGCATTTCCTTTCAAAGGCCGTGCCGACATTTGACGCTTGTGTCAGAGTCCCACGCTTCGCTGGTGCACTCGCAAGCTTCAGTTTTACCACCGGAGTGTACTGTTCTTGCAGTTTTTCTTCTGTTCGGGGAATATTTGTGTGCAAACAACACAACCAGCTGCACACCTCCGTGCCGTGCAAAACTGCACCATGAGAGGAGGCTGCAAAAATGTAATATGCGCTTTGTCAGGGGCGTAACCCGAGAGGTTGTTGGCTGCAGTTTCTTCAATGTTTTGCCACATGCCCTTAAGGGTAAAACCGATTGTTATCTCTGCAGGATTTCATATAGGAGCTTTTTTAAAACACCTTTTTTTTTGGCCCGCACTCATGTGCGGTGAATGAATACGCTATATTGTTCAATATTGGTGCAGGTCCCTGCTCACTGGTTTTTTTTACACTTTGGAAAAAGGAAGCCTGGCTATTGTTTAAAGCTGGTGTGTTAGTGGTAGGTGTCAGGGTGGAAAACAGGATGTGGAGCCAATCCAGAGCCAGTAAAGTGAAAATGCCATCTTCTGCAGCAGTGACGACACTTGGATCGTGGGTGGGAAGGTCTTTGTATAGACAATGCGACATACGATTATCTGTTTGGCATACATGTCTATGTGTGATCTCGGTAGTAAGGCTTAGTGAAGGTGTTTTTTCATTTTTCTGTTACTGCTGCAGCTGTGTAGCTGCTGATGATGGCGTGTTGTTTCCTAGCATTCATGTCTTGGACTCATACTTGGCTCACTGACAAAGCTGTGTGGGGGAAAAAAAACCAAAACAAACAAGAGCATAATAATAATTTAATATGAGAGAGTAATGCAGGGTAATCAATGTTTGTATCTCCACAAGTAAATATTGTACATGTTGTTTTGTGACATGCATGGGGAGATTGTTTGCATTTGTTTTGTACATTTCTGCATGAAAGGACATGTTGGGTGCAATTTATGATATTTTATTTTATACCCTGGTAATTATACTCTTCGCATGGCTGTCTCTTCCAGAGCATTCCTGAAGTCCAATAACGTGGCTACTATATGTGAAAACATACGTAACGGATGAGAAAGAAAATCTCAGGCTGTAAGAATGTTAATCTGGCTGACTTATTACCTGTCTGTGTGTTAAATGGGGGCGGTGTTCTGTCCTCGCCTCCCTGTGGTATGAATGACTTGAGGAAGATTTTTTTTCGTTAACAATCATTTTTTTCTGCTTCAAATCACAACAACACCCGTCAGGCTTGAGAAAGGTGATTCACGAATCCGCGCTGCGTACATCCTGCTCCGCGACTAAACGTCTCATCCTTCAGAGCTTCCCACAAAGGAGCGGCCGGCTGAACTCAAAATGTCACGTTGCGCCAGCTGTTGTGACTCTTCCCTGCGTTATAGAGTTGAACAAGAGCCCTTTTGTGGGTGGCTCGGCTCAGTGACATCCAGGCCATGAAAGTTACAGAATTAATAATGATTATGAGTCACCGCTGTCTGTGACCTGTTTTTAAAGCTGTGGGAGAATTGGCCCTGTGTTTCTTTTCCACAGCAACAAACGCACTTAAATACACTTACTGAAAGTCTTTCTTCTGTGAAAGGGGGAAGCTCATATTGTCAGTTTCTCTCTCTCTCCCTCCCTCTCTCTTTCTGCTCTGAGGGAAGAAAGAATGTGGCCGATTCATGCTCTCCAGATGGAGGGGTTTATGGGAGTGATAATAATAAATCACCTCTCTGTTTGTGTGCCCGCGTTGGTGCATGGGCGTGTTTGTGTGTATTTTGTGAGAGCTTGATCGCCAGGATGCCCATCTAAAAATAAAACTTGGTCTCTTCAGGTTACAATGCAAATCCGCACCCTGGGGCCGCATGTCAGGCAGGCCGGAGTCTCGGCTCCTGTGTCCAGGTTTGTTGTTTGACAGCCCGTTGCCCGTGGCAGCAGCAGCAGCAGCAAACCCACGTTTCCGTGGGGCTCTCGACCATGGACAGCACATGGTATTTGCTGAACGTGTGGGCTGCGTTGCTACAGCAACTACGGTCCTGCATGGCCACTCCCATTGTGAGTCTTGCAGACGTTGACTCATAGAGGAAACATTCAAGTATATTTTTTTTCTGTCTTTTGTTTCAAAAATGTGACTTTGTCACATTGTTTGCGGCCTGTTTTCAGAGCGGGACTCTCTTCCTTTTATTTTCCTCCCCCTCCTACTGTTTCATATTAACATGAGGCGGCCGGCTCATACAGGCTCGTGTGCGGCACAAACAGGCTGGTTCCTTTTTTGGCCGGCACCAACACACCTGGCACACCCTACGGCCATTTTATAGCGTCCTCACCAACCGGCCTGCGGCACCATTTTGTGAGGGTCAATTTCCACATTTCAGAATGATTCACAATTACTGTCCAATGTCCTCACCATGTGCAAAAATGAGACTTTAGCGGTGTGAGATCGCTTTAAAAGTTTTTTATCCACAGTACACTCTCACATTTCAGAGATAATCTATATCAGACTGCCAATGCCAGGGTGTGTCGGAGTGTTTATTTGCTGACTTTGAAATCATATCAAAAAAGATCTTTTCATGGCCGTAATGGACAGCAGGGATGATTAGACAAAAGTGTGTTGTTTCGCCTGGGATAATGGTCCTTTGATGAAAATCCTCAATAAAGTCCATAAAGCCTCCAGGATCAAGGTGGGGCTGTGAGTGCAGTTATGGCATGTCATCAGAATTGATTGAAGGTGAGATATATTTTCGGCGGGTTCTAACCAACGGTATATTTTGTCTAGCCCTTCAGGCTCAACTGAACCAGGTGGAAATGAGCCAAAACTGGTAAAAAGTACTTTGCACTTTGGCTTGATTATGTCTGACTCTTGTTCTCAGACGAACTCACTGCTGTTTTTATCAGCTTACAGAAGGTTTAATTGCTCCCTGTAAACCAAGGAATAAATATGCAAGAGAAACAAAGGCACCCTGGTTGTTGGGTGTATATTGCCCTTCGTAGACCGGCTCTTAGTTCATTGTTTTCTGTCTATCTAGATTTCTTTTCCTTCATCCTAATCTCTGTGACCGTAATTTGTGAGATGTCTCAAACAAAGCGCCCAGTGTGTGCCACGGCGTTGCCGGAACAAAGTGTGGGCTCTCTGAGATGTACGGGACATGGGGCAGGGTATCCAGGGCAGCAGAGAGGATGTCGAGCCTGGCAAGGGGCCTTCAGATTTATAGTGTAGATGTTCCTCTGCGTTTATGGGCCAGAGATGAAAAGATCCCCTTGTTCCTTTTCCCCAAAACACCCTCCCTACCCCGAATACACCCCTCCAATCCCATGCCTTCTCTCCTTTAGCCCTTGTCTTGCAGTGGGTCTCCCAAGGGTGAAAGGAACAAGTGGCAGTGTAGTTTTTGACCTGAAAAGCATAAGTTTGTTGTATTTTGGAGGCGTAGAGGACTTAATGGTATAACAATATGTTACATCAAAGCAGCATGGACAGAGGAGATTTTCTCGGAGATCGCTTCTGGCTCAGCCCAACGAAACGTGAGTGATTTTCTGAACTGAGGCAGGATGCATTGAGTCGGCGATTCCCAGCATTGGTGGAGTGTAAGTTCATGTCATGAAGGGGTGTGGCCACGTGCAGATGGCAAATCATTTTTTCTCATTTCGGCGCGCTGAAGGTTAAAGCGTTCGAGCATGTTATGGAGCTCTCTTGTGCAATGAAACTTTAACCTTTTAAACGTCTAAAATGGCGCAATACATCTCTCGCATGCTGATTCGGATCCCTGGCCGCCGTTAAGCTGAGCTGGCACGGCGCTCTCGCAGGAGAAACAACCGAGAGTCGAGGGGCTGGTTTAAATTTTCTGTTCAGATCTCTCCCTGCTGGAACTTGTTTGCAAAACAAAGCGGTTTTGTAGTCACTGGCTGTTTCGCAGAATTTACCGCCAAAACCAGATTTTATTTCTATTTAACATCCGACTGACATGATCGTGATGAATTTGGACGACAGTATGCTGAAGAGTAAATACTCTGCACTCTTGAAGTGCGGGATAATGGATGTAAAGAGTAGGATTTTATTTATATATGACCTTTAATCTGTCACTCTGGCACCCAGTTTTAGGGGAAGTTTCCATCGTTTGCAATTGTTGATGTTTTTGTAGTGCCGTACAATGCAAATCTGTAACAACACTGCTCCCCATCTTTCCATCTGGCCCCATTTACCCCCTCATGAGGGGGATTTCTTTCCAAGCCTTTGAGGCTGCAAGGGGGCATTTTAAGGCTGGACACATATCACCCGACGACTGACACGTGACAGAAAGCTTGCTAGACTGACAGTAAGTGCGAATGAAAGGGACTTGGCACTCTTTTACGGGTGCTTCGGCTTATTTTTGGTCGGTATAAGGACGGCGTCGGGGGGCATAATGTGTGACTTCATTTCTTTCCACTCTGGAAAAGGAGATTTCCGTGTGAGCCGTGACTCCTGGATTTGGAGGCCATGAGCAGGGCCTGTCATTTTTTGCCCTCAAGCACACTTTAGTTTATAGATTTTCCGTGCGCATTTATGCGCATGTTGGAGAGACAAAAGCCAAGAGCTAGTCTCGCCACACAGTAGACTATTCAACTTGCGACGTCAGAGCAAGCATTATATTGCTGAAGCTTAAATTAAGTTCCCCTAAAATATACCGTGGCACTTTGCTGGAGTTTTCTCCCACTATTACACCTAGTTACACGAGCTTTAGGTTCCAAAGTTGCCTTTAACGAGACTTATATAACTCCAAAGCTATTTATGAGGCAAGAAAAGTTCAGGATGGCAAAACTACAAGAGCAGTTTTTCTTGAGTGATTTCAGACTTGTGTATTGATTTCGTACCCCTCCGTTCTGAAAAGAGAGAAAACATCCCTTGTTCTACCATAATTTGCCCCTCGTTTTTACCTCTGTTATCCAAGAACAGTTTATTATTTATTTTTGCAGCAGGGTGAGGAATGCCAAAGACACCTCTCGCCCTCCTCTCACTGGCTCGCGCACACAGGGCCTCTTTGTCTGCAGCCAATTTGTGGTTGTGCACACTTCTGTGGGTTTGTGGTGCAGTTTACAGTATATGAGTTTCTCTTCCTATAGCTATACTCCAGAGAATATCTCTATCTAGTCTTCTTGCCTGCGCGCGGGACACGCATACACGTATAGTTCCCTCGCCGCCATTAGTGGTTAACCCCACTTGATCGCGGCTATAACACCCAGACTGTCCGGGGAGCAGTCAGCACTCAGAGGTTAATCCTCACAGCTTCATCCTTCTTGCATTTCAAAGGCCACTTGCTCTCCCTTTTTCGGTTCAAGTTGATGCTGCTGTACATACTGACCTCTGCAGATTTCAGTTAAGGTTGTTTTAATGGCTCTATGGGGATGGGGTGTCATTGTCACTGTCACATGCAGTCGGTCAGTTAAGCATTACTTATGATATAGCTTAAAAAGGGCAAGTTGTACAGTAGAACATTGCTTATGTTTAGGCCTTGACGTCAGATAAAGAACTGCTACAAAAAAAATACATACATAAAAACATACATCATTTGTTAAGCTTGAATGAAGTTGATATGTAGGATTAATTCGGGAAAAAAAACAAAACATATTCCAATGGTGACGTAAATTAGTTATTTGTGGTTGCAGTTAGCTATTTGTCTTAAATTGAAAGAAAGTCTGTGGTTACTGTAGTAACTAGCTTTGTTTACTACATTCTCTAACTTAAACAGATTGCTGAGTTGGAGGTGTATGTGCTTCAGCATGCGTCAGCTCTATTGGAGGGGCACAGCTGTTCTTGACGGAGGGGGACCAGACCTGACTTTACCCAGCCAGGAGACAAGCTCCACAAATAACTTGAATTATCTCTTCCACCTCCACCAACCTCCCAAGTTGCAGTTCACATTCACGGCCCTCGAGCGTCATATGCACATATGTACTGTTGAATTGCATTAACTGTTTTTAGTCCTAGTTGGCATGCACATTCTTGACGTATGTTCCTGACCTTGATTTCTGACCTACAAATTCAAAACGGGTCATCCTTATGTCCTTGGTGTTTGTGCCAATTTGGAGAAAACTCACTCATGGCCGATAGATGGGCCGAAATTATAATTCCCTCGACCTTCGCTGGTTCAGACGCGTAAAAATAGGCTCACCCAGATATAATGGGAGCCCCTGCTCATCGCTGAATGACTTGTCACAACTTCAAAAGTGCAAGTCATGAATTGGAATAGAGTGAAGGCCGTCCTCATTTGCCTTTCAAAGGAGATGACAAAACCCTCTCTGTTGCTGTTCCACCCACGTTTTGTCCTGGCACTCTCTTTTGAGTCTCTTTTGTTTTGTCCTTCTGATGGTTGAATTTTTCTCACTCACAATTGTTTAAGTTGCTCACGCTACATTAATATGAACTGTGTCGTTCATTAGAGGGAACCCATCGCATGTCGGGACTTTTCCCTAATTTTGTCACAGGTTTGACTTATCTCTTGTTATGTAAGCACATACGATACATTAGAAGGTAAGAAAGGCCCCGCTGACCTTTGCTTTCCCTGGAAGTGGCTGGAGTGGCTTATATCTGATGTCAGAATAGAGGGCACGTGTGCAGCTCCAATAGACCCCGGAGCAGGAGGGCCTTTACAGTGGGCCACTCGCCAGCCTCCATCAGTCGCTGGTGACAAGTCTATTCTGGGTCCTGTGGAGGTCTGAAACGTTGAAGCAGCAGTCGACTCGTAGCCAGGAAAGTATGCAGACACTTCTCCAAAGGTGTTTTACCTCTTTATCTGCTTCAGTGGATCACATCATGCCTCCTTCTGTGGCTGACTGCTGCGTTGTCTATTTATACTAATGGATGCCTCCTGAGAGTGGATTAACTATCATATGTTAAGTTGTGAATGCCACCTCAAACTTACACACAAGGATTGCAAGCAACATGCCATTCTCATGTGTAGGGTTTGTTAGATCCATAATGGTACAGCATTTAATACTTGGTTGGCTGAACGGTCCCATTCAGAGCAAGGGTCACTCTGGGAAGTTTAAAGTTCACTCAACACTTTCTGCATAAACAGTGCATGAAATCGCATTGATATGCAGCCCGGAGAGCACAGGCGCCATGCGCGGTGATGCAAATGATCCCAAATGAGACTTTGTAGAGTTTAATTCAAAGACAATGGATCAGCTAGTCATCTGGGCTTATTTCTATTGTTGGCATGGTATTTGAGGTTCCATTTAAAAAGAGTTCCCTACATGTTGTTTGATATAACCTGGTAACCCATGGGTTAAATCATAAAACGCTTTAAGTGCTAATGTGATTTTAACACTTAATCTCAGATACGCCCATGCACAAACACAGCCAGCTTCTTCCTGCCACCGCCACTCTCTCCGCTTTAATGTCAGGCAAACTGCAGCATGTCAGTGATAGAACATTTGTTTCGTAAGACAAAGGAATGTTTTTATTGTACAGGGAACCTGAGAATGCCTTTGCCCTTCCTCTGAGAGCTCCTCCCTGCCTCCATTGTCAATCATTAACGTTACCTGCTCCACTTAAGAAAATATACCCGATGTTCGGGTGCATATTTGCTATAGGTGGCGCACGTACTTAAATGTTGCAGGGCATGATGTCCCAGTCGGACGAGGTAGATGTTGGAGAGCTGCCGTGTGAAAAGAATTTTCATCTCGGTATTTGTAAAATGCATCAGTTAGGTTAGGTTCAGCAATACTCTCTGTTGACACTGAATGAGTTGTATTATTTTACTTTGTGTTGTCATTTAATGTTAATAATAGAATGTATTCATATTCTGCTAAAAGCAAATCTGAAAGTTTGGTTTCAGAATGCAAACAGGCCTGTGATAAATAACAGTGTAGTCCAGCTGTCCAGGACAGCAGATTAATGTTCTGCTGCTCCGCTGCAGCCCTGAAAGTAGATAAGTGTCTTACTCAGACCTGGCTCATTTGATTTGACTGTTGCCATGGTGAAAAGGAAAAAAAATAAAAAGAATACAGTTTTCCACCAGAGTTTGGATGTGTAACAGTGTGTGTGGTTTCAAACGGCAGAGGGAATGTATCATTCATCGCTGCCCATTCACCACTACTATAATTTCGCAACTGGATCACCGTGTTCCAGCACAGTACCGTCTGCTCTTCAGTATCTCCTCGACTTTTCAGCTATGCGTCTGTGTGTGTGCGTGTTGCTGAACATGGGCTCTTTGGCTCGATCCGAGCACAGGTCGTTTTCCAGCTCGGTCCGCTCCAAACTGGCCTTGAAGGGGACGGTCTCACTGACACACAGAGAGACGAACGGGAGACAGATGTACAGGCGCGAGAAGGGATCTCGGGATAGAAATCTGATATCATGTTCCTGAGAGGGCTGAAAAGGTTAGCTGCAATGCACAGCTCTTTATTTAGTCTGTGCAACTGAGATTGGCGGTTCCCGGCTAAATGGAGGAGCGAAAGCCCTAATGTTAGCAGTCTGAAGCAGCAACACATGTTTAGGGAGCTTTACAGCCTGTTGCATCACTGTAATGAGCTGCAACGGGAAACACTGATTAGTCTGCGTAGTGTCTCTGTGGCCTGGAGACCCTCCAAACAAACCGGGATACAAATAAAATTAAACACGATTTATTCTGTTGGACTCAATCAGTGCGCATCGTACCGAATTACCAGCGTCAGAACATTTTTGTCTTTTTCATATCCCGTCTATAAAGAGACCCTTAAAAGGCCCGGGCCTATTAAAAAGTGACCAAAGTACGCTCATGGCGATTTATATAGTTTCAAATGTCACAGGCCTTTACTTTGTGCATTGAAAGACATGTGTGACATGATATCTTAAATGCCACACCTCGTGTGTGTGTGTGGAGTGAAAGCTCCCCGCTGATATCTGATCGGGAAATGTGTAAAACTAGACACCTTGCTCTTGACAGCCTACATAGTCGCTGGGTGAGCAGCGCCACATAGATGAATGTGTCGGCCAACTGATGGACTCTCTTTCTCATACAGTAACTAATCTCTGTTTAAAACCCGTCCATTCATTGGCCCGCTGTGTGCTCGCCAAAGGGCGTGTGCCAGCCAGTTTTGCTGTGTGTGTTTGTGGGTGTGTACACAACATATAGGAGGTGTGCACTTTCCTGTGTGGGTGGGCGTCTCGTCTCAGAACATGTGTTCGGACACACTTCAGTAGTGTGTTGCCCTGTTCATTGGACTTTACTCTTTCTTTATTGTAATCAATTAGTTTCGCACATTATTTTTCTCGCTGTGTCCTACTTCCCGCTGTTCTATTTACTTTAGTGAGAATCTTTTTCCATGCCATTTTTTTCCCTCTAAGAAATAGAGAGAGAAAGTAGGAGGAGCTGGACCGTGTGCCTCACTCCCTCTCTCTCTCACACACACACGCTGCCTCTCTTCCATTCTGTCATTGCCATCTCGGCAGAAAGGAGACTGTTCATTTCCAGCCACGCTGAATGTGAGGGGAACAGTTTCATTTTGACTTTTAGTCAGAATTTCAACGAGGAATATTCTTTTTCTTCAAAAGAACCAGAGGAGAAAACGAGAGGAACAAAAAGTAAGGAAGAAAAGCTTACTAGGACTTGCTCTATCTTTTTTTTTTTTTTTTGTTTTTCTAATTGAATTGAGAAACACGTGACAGCCGGTTTTGCCACTGGATTCTTTCACACCGCAAGTGTGACACCATATCATTTCTGTTCTTTGCGTGCATTTTAGTTTTACTTTGAGAAAGTATTCAGACATAGAACACAATGGTTGCTGGAATGCTGATGCCCCTGCGGGACCTGAGGGCTATCTATGAGGTGCTGTTTCGAGATGGTGTCATGGTGGCCAAGAAGGACAAGAGGCCTCAGATCAAGCATCCTGAGGTACCAGGTGTGAGCAACTTACAAGTTATTCGTGCCATGGTGTCTCTTAAGTCCAGGGGCTATGTGAAGGAGACATTTGCCTGGAGACATTTCTACTGGTACCTGACCAATGAGGGCATTGTTTACCTGCGTGACTACCTCCGCCTGCCCCCTGAGATAGTTCCCATGTCCCTGCAAAGGGTGAGGAAGCCAACCACCACTCTTTCTGTTGCTCAGCGGGCTGCCCGGGTCCAGACTGTGGACGGTCCCACGTCCTACGTTCCCAAGCCAGGACGGAGGGGAGAAGCAGAGAGCCAAGAGGCCCTGGCCGAGCGTCAAGGCTACCGTCATAGGATGATGGGCCCTGGGGAAAAGGAAAGCTACTCTGATAGGACCCCCAGGTTCAGGGGTCGCCCACTGGCTGCGGAACCAGTCAGAACAAAAGCATCATGGGATGGGGAGGACCAGCCTCCGCCTCTGTTCAAGAAAGGCTTCAGAAGTGAAGCGGCAACGGTGGAGGAGAGCAGGGTGAAAAGAGTTTCTCGTCCGCAGCCTGAAGTGAGCAGTGAGTGGCCAGAAGCGAAATCACAGGAGAGAGTGTTTGAGGTCCAAAAGGAGAAGGCTCCAAATTCTGTCCCTGTTAAAGCAGCGGCTTTGAAACAGGATGTATTGCAGAAAAGTTCAACATCCCTGTCCTCTAAAATGGTGCCTTCACAAAGTGTGGCTCCTGTTGCTCTGGCTATAGGTGGAGCAACATCAAAGATTCCATCTGAACCTTTATTTCCCAAAACAAATAAGGAGGAGCACAGGGTCTCTGATGAAGTATTCTCAATGAAATCTAGTGAAATGTTCACAAGCCGTTCATCCAACAAAATTCTTCTGAATACAGAGGTCAGAGAGGAGAAGACAAAAAAGGTGTTTGTGGATTCAATTAAATGTGCAAAGGTCGAGGCTGTAGGAGCACCTGTAAAGCCAGAAGCCATGATCAAAGTGGCTGCTGGTCAGGAAACAACTAGTCCAGCTCCGGTCGTCACAAAACCTGTTAATGAATGTGTCAAGGAAGAGAAGATAAAGAAAGCAATTGTTCTTCCTGTTAAATCTGCAGAAGTGGAGACTTCAAGTGAAACAATAACTGATAGTGGAGTGAAGTCCCAGACAGTTACTACAAAGGTATCAGCTCAGAGAACCTCCAAAATTCTTACCACCACCGTCACTACCACCTCTGTCACCACAAAAACTGCTCATAAAGATTTCAAGGAAGAAAAGGGCCAGAAAGACAAAGTGAAAAAGGAATCTGTTAAACCTGCAGAGGTGAAGACCCCAGTTGAATCAAAAAAAGATACTGAGAAGGCGAAGAAAACTGCCAGAGTCTCTGTTTGTCAGGAGACAACCAAACCTCCACCTGATAGTGCCACCAGTCAGCCAGTTTTGTCTACTGATACAATGTATGAGATCTCTAAAGTTAAAGTGACCCAGGAAGTCAGTGATTTTAAATTAAAATCAGTGAATGGTTCAGCGAAGCCGAAAACTGATGAAGTGCCCATTAAATCTTCTAAACTGACAAAGTCCTCAAAACTTGAATTTACAACTACCATTAGTACCACAACTCTCTCTGCGCCTGTGACCAGTGCTAAAGATGTACAACCAGTGAAGGAGGCAGCTACAGTAGAATACCCGATTACAAAGCAGGAGAAAACCAATGCAAAGGTGATTCCCCATGTCGTGAAAGATGAGACAGTGCTGCTGGAAGAGGCCCCTAAAGTCTCAGCACAGGATCCTGCATCAGCACAGACCAGTCAAAGTGTTGATGCCACAGGCGGGGTTAAGGAAAGCAAACTAGTGGCCGAAGGAAGCTCCAAATCAAAAAGAAAGAAAAAGAAATCTCCTGGTGAGAGGTCTAAGAGTGTCGATGCTGAAGAGGTACAGAACACAAAGGTGGAGAAGGAAAAAAGCCCAGAGCAGTTGACAGAAATCACCCTTCAACCAACACCAGTGATCAGCCCAGAGCCTTCAACCATGTTTGATGGTGTAAAACATAAGGAGGTATCACCTGTAGAGAAAAATAAGGCTGGGGTTAAAATTAACCAAGAGAGAGAGCAAACAAAACACATCCCTAAACAAAGAGAAGAGAAGCCAAAGGAGGCAGTCCCTGAACAAACTGAGACTATTGCTGAACACGTTTCTCTACCATTGGACCAGATCACTGCAGTTCTTCCAGGGCAGATTTCTGGCGAGCCACAAGTAAAGGACAAAGATGCAGAAAACAATTCCATCACACAGGGACAACTGCACCCCGAAGGCGAGTTAGGAGCTAAGTTGCTCCACATGGAGGCAGTGAGATCTGAGGAAACGCATGCTCACAGGGTCCAAACAGTGACTCAGCAGAAAATAACTCGAGTAGAGTTTATGAAGGAAAGCTCCCAACCTGAGGAGAAGAGCTCTGAGCCAGAGCCAAAAGCTGAAAACCCCACAGCTGAGACTAAATCTCCAGTAATCACAGAGAAAGCTGCAGAGGAATCTTCAAAGGGTAAGAAGAAGGGGAAAGGAAAAAAGCAGGTTAAGGCACTAGAGAGCGTAAACAAAAAGCCTGTCCTTTCGCCCGAGGCAGAAGCATTGCCGTCAACTGACATTACTGCATTGCCCAGGGCCACGGTTAAACACAGCCCTGTCCAAGCCCCTGCACTGACACAAATCAGCGCTCCTCCAATGATGACTCCTGAAAGAATGTGCAGCGAGGAAGTCGGGCAGGCAGCAGCTGTGCTCTCTGAGGCCCCGGCAGACAAAGGGGAGGTGGAGCCAGCAGAAAAAGTCAAGCGGGAGGTTCCGAAACCAGAAACATCTTCCACTGCGAGGGAAGCACCCGCAGCCGGAGAGTCAGCGTCAGCAGAGGCAGCCAGAGCTCAGGCGCGGCCCAGCCCCCTAGTCGAGCGAGAGGAGCCTCCCATAGTTGCACAACACTCAGCCGCTCAGACAGCAGAGCGCAGCACAGAGAAAAAGCTCTCTGTATCCCAGGCCCACTCAAAGCCGAGGGAAGAGAAGAAGAGCAACTCGCAGGAGGACACACCCTCTGCCGCCGACACACGCTGCGCTGCTGCTACGCCCGAGCAACCCCACCTGGGCGACACCCGCGAGTCCACAGACGAGGCCGCCATGAGGAAGAAGATAGTAGTGGTGGAGGAGATAGTGGAGGTGAAGAAGGTCCTCAGTTCCCAAGCTACCGGGGAGCAGTCGCCTCCTCCACCTGTGCAAGCCGAGGAGGTGGAAGATGAGGAGCTGGACGTTTTGGAGGCGATCGCCATCGAGCGCGCCCTCCTGTCCGGCGCCGCGGCGACCTCACCTGAGGCAGACTGGGACCACTCACTGGACGAGCCGGAGGAGAAGACGTGGCCCAACTTCGTTGAAGGTTGGTTTGAATGAGTGCCAATTAACCTACTTCATGCCATGCTCCACTTAGTCTGCGCACGTGATGTAATTGCCCTTACACCTAGTGTCCCCACCTTTCTTGGAAGTGTGTGAGGTCTCAGGTTGGCTATTTGAAGAGAGCTCTATTGAAGCCCATGTACTTTGCCATGTTCTTGTACGTGTATTTCATACTCCATAGAGCCTTGCCATGCTGTAATTATCCTCAAACTTTTCTTCTAAAGTATTATTTGGGGTGATTTGATTGCAGTTTGTGGCTGAAAGTTACATGCTACAGAGCCTCGGTTTTGTGATGTGGACTAGTGGCAGTCTCTCTTTAGGAACAGTCTCAGTCAGATGGTGAGAAGAGTCCATTGGGATGTAGCTGTGATTTAATTATGTGTTGTTAAAATAGATTGAAGTATCAGTGAGAACGTCATAGCACACGCAATGGTGCCAATGCAAACTTTTCCGATTTCATACAGCCACTGTGACAAGGACAGGGATTCCTCCCCCACAGATAGTTACTGGAGAGTTTTACTTTAAACAGAAACTCTTTACTTAATCTCAATGTCAACTATAAATTAAAACCTTAACCTCATTGTTTTCCCACTGTTTCCATGCTTCAGTGGCATTTTATTTGACTAAGCAAATCTATCCCTCAAAGCAGACTTTTTGGGGTGGGGGAATTCCTGTTTTGTAGAGTGATACATTAAGCTCTGTTTGCCAAATGAGATTCTACAGACCTGCTGTCATTCCAACAAGGTGGGGCCGTTTGCAGAGATCCAGCCTCGCCTGTTCCCCGCAGAGTTAGCTGTGCATGCGTTAAAGCCCGACCGGCCCAGGGAGGTGTGGTGCTTTTGGGAGCATGACTCCTCTTTGCTCCAGTACTCCTGCGTTCTTGGCACCAGATTGTGTTCGGTGCTTGTTTGTTTGACGCCTCTCTCGCGGCCTGTCTTGTACGTAAGATAAGCATGCCCCTCGTGTGCCATTATGTAACGGTATGTATGGGAGGTATGTAGACAATGTGAGGCAGCACTGCGTGTAGTCTTCCTTGACTGGGTCTGGAAAATGCCAGCTGCACAAAGTCCAGGAAAAGGGTGCCATGTGATGCTGTGGCTGGGTTGTGCTGAAGTGAAACTCGAATCGCACATATTGAATCATCGTGCTGAAGCTCTTACATGTGACTGCGTATTTTGGAGGGTGTTTCCCATAATATTTCCCAATTTTCTTAAGCAAAATGAGATGTTATTTTGGCTGTCATGTTCATTTTTGTATCCCTCAGAGAGTGTGCAGCAGCGATTTCACATGGGCGTTGTCTGTTGTGGGTGTGAGCCATGGACAAAGAGTCAGGAAGTTGGAATAGCTTGCTCACAGCTCCATGGGTGTGTTTGTTTGGTTCCACACGTGACAGCAGATCTGGATTCAATTAGCAGCGCCGCGTCTTTTATTCAGTCTGTGGTGCTCATCAACACATTTAGTCCCTGTCGCAGTGAGATAAAATGTGATGTGACTCACACATATGGTATACAACGTATGCAAGTCAAGTTAACAGATACTGATACAGCAGTGCGGTCTAGAGACCATAGCGCTTGCTGACCCACTGCTGACATCTGCTGTCCATTGACTACCATTGTCATCGGTCACACAACTATGGTCCGAGGTCTTCAGACAAAGATCTAAGTAATGCACACTTTGAATCCGACCCTTGGTTGTCGAGCTTTGAATTATCCAGGTTGTGCCATGCGATGAATAGTTTTAAACAGGGCTGTGATAAATATACGGTTTTGGTGCTGTTATTTCAGTTGGAGTGTGGTATTCATGGTATGTTATGATATAAACAGAAGTAGACGTACTCAAAACTGCCCAAAAGCAGACTCAATAAGTGTACTTTTGAGCCTTTATTGTTTTCTATTGCATTTTCTCAGTGACGTGGAACCTAGGATATGGATTTGTGCCTCATATTCACTGCATTCACAGCAAGGGCTCCTTCAGCTGGTTTAGATTTCAATGAAACGCTTTGATATTTTGCATGGCGCTTGTGATGTTCAGCTGAATGTAGGCTGCTGTATGTACGTGGACCGGACATTCAGACGCAGCCCACACACGGCACCAGGGCCAATTATACCAAATCACGTCCCAGACTTGCCACCGAGTTCCTCCGTGTTTTGATCTCTGAAAACATGCCCGCGCATACTTTTGTGATTGGCAGAATGAACAGCTACAGTGCTTTTCCGGCTCTGTGCCTCTCATTATGGTGGCACATCATTTTGATGCAGTGACTCACTCTGACCGTTCTCGGGTTCGGGAATTTTGAGCCTGACCTTTTTGAGTGGAGAAATGGGAAGAATTGGGAGCATAATGGATGTTCAGAAGTCGGATTGTGTTGAGTTGGCAGCTGAAGTAGAGTCTGCTGCGGCAGTGTCTGCTGCCAGCCGCCAGTAATGTTTTGCTCCAACCGAAGCAAATAACCTTTCGCTGCCCTGTCTTATCTTTTACTGCTAAGTCAGCTTGGGAAATGGCATCTAGTTTTTCATCGTTAACTGTCGGATGCATAATGGCCTAAATTTCATAAACTGGGACCCAAACCCATCGTCGAGCAAACATTTTGACAATAGGGAGAGCTGACGTTGGGCAGTCGGAATGAAATTTGAGAGAGCGACAGTCATCACCCATCATCTCTATGATGTCAGTCCAGAAAGGTTTCTGGGAAAATCTTCCAAAATGAAGCAAAAAATACTGTCGTGTGCACTTTGATTACACTGCGTAATGTGCAACCAAAACAAAATCCTTTTCTATGAGCGAATTGCGTGTGATCTTCCAACATACAAGTTTTAGTTGCCCCTTTAAGGTGTTGGCGAACACAGTGTTCGGTATCAAATTTTATAACTGCCCTAACATCATTAGCAAAGGCCATCACGGGATGATAACAGTCCCAAACCAATGTGAAGTGTATGACCAATGAAATTGTCACTGCATCACTATGTGTGTAACTCGCACTTTCCTTTATGCTCGGTAACTGTTTAACCAGGTTCAGCAGATCACTATCTGAGAGTGCAGGTAAACAAAGTACTTTGTACAACCTATGGTTCTTTGAAAATGCAGCTTGTGGTGCAATATCTGCATAAAGATCTGTTGCTGATAAAGCTACGGTGATCCTCAGGTTGGGTCATTCTTCCAGTCTCAATTAATGCTTCTGTGAGATTTACAATTATCTTGTGGAAATGGTTCTTCAGCTTCATGTAAATGATTATTTATCACCTTACTTTAACTGTTTTGCATTCTTTAAGAAAAATGAGTTTTTGCATAAATTATGTTAAATGTTTCCATGCATTTTTTCTGGCAGAGCTTTCGTGGATGTTAAAATTCTGCTCATGTTAAACAAGATAAAAAGCAGCAACAAGAAGGCAACATAAAGCACACATGTGCTTCCATGCTATAAATACAAATATGACATTAAATCTGAAGAAATCACACTATTATTGTGATGAAATATGATTCATGCCGGGAAGTGGTCCTCTGAACTTTGGTAAACAGTTACCACCCATATGTGACGCTCTCGGATGTCATGCAGACATGCGCACAGTGAGTGAGAACAGCAAGAACAGAGCACATCAGAGCATATTGAGCAGAAAATCTGAAAATAAAATTAAGAAAGGATAATCTCATAATGAAAAGAGCCCACCCTTGAATAGGAAGGAAACCCATTAACTGTAGACCAAGTCCTGGGAACGGGGAGATCGATCACATGTGGAATGTGAGTGTGGCCAAGATGGTTATGACATTAGTCATTTCCCAAGGTACATGTCGGGCCTTATTACAGCCTCTGACTAACATGACTTCCATTTTGTGAGAAAGAGGAATAGTTGTTTTCCCCACATGTTCACTGTTCTGTGCCTTTATCCTCATTTTAAAGTTTATTCAAGTGTTTGACCTCTAGGTTTTGACCTTCATTTATGTCATATATTCTCAAGAGACACCTCGCCACCTGCTTAATTAAGATTAGGTGCAAAAGCAATGTTTACAAAATGTCCCTGTATTTCCCTGTGGGCACCAGCTCAGAATGCCTTTTTGTCCTCGCGTGAATGTTATGAGGCGCCTGTTGAGTGGAGGAGTTTACGCAGGCACGTGAGGTTGTGCATGGAGGTTCTCGCCGCAATCCTCTGTAAATCCCCCCTTCGTGGTTTCTGAGTATAGCTGCCGTCGCTGACATCCATCTTTCCTGCCCACGTTTCATGCGGAAAGACAAGACCAGCTCTGCTCTCCAGACCCTGGGTGGAATGCCTTTTAGCATTACGACAAAATTGAACCAGTTGTCAGCACTACAATTGAAACCCACTATATTTAGAGAATGCTGTGCATTGCCGTCATCCCTAAAGCAACGGGGGATGAGCATTGGTCATCCTCTCAATCTGTACTTCAGTCTTTGCTTTTGGTAACGGACACCAAGTGTGAGCAGGTCAGATTTGAGTAAATATTCCAACAGTGTGGGTTCTCAGTTTTCATATTTACTCACTTTATGGTTATTTCTGTGTACTTAATATGCCTGCTCGTGCTTTTTCCCATAATTCCAGCCAACACAGCCTGTTCAGCTAATGTTATTTAAAGTTGAAATGTCAGACGTTGAGCAAGCATCTTATTTTAGTTGATACGTCACATGAGTATTATTAAAATAAGATGAATTTTCGAGAGCACCAAGAACTACAGAATGCTTGGAAAACAATGCGTCTTCTGGCATAGTGGTGATGAGCCTACTTTTGTGAGTGCTGGCAGTATTATGTCAAAATGAGGAATTTAGCACGTGTAAATCATGTTGTAGCTCGGAGGACTCTGGCACAGAGATGTGGATTAATATCACCGAATAAACCTGCCACCCCTATCATCAAAGGGAGGCGGGACCTTTGCTTGTGTGTGTGTGTGTGTGTGTGCGTGCGTGCGTGCGTGCGTGTGTGTGTGATGTCGCTAAGGGACTATTGTAGCCAAGTGTCCAGCCAGAGCACTTCCATCAGTTTCTAACTGTGACAGTGTGTGATCATTTGGCTCTGGTGGGTATTTATAACTCTCAGTCAGCCCCCCCACCCTCTGAGCCCCTTGCCCCCTTCCCCGGGCTGGACTTGTTGTCCCTCCTCCTCCCTGTGGTGCGGGAGAGCAGGCTGACGGATCCGAGCAGCAGGCACAGCCTGTCAAAAAACACAAGGGAGAAACGGGGTAGTACAGAGCAAACAAACAGGAGCCTCTCCTCCTGTCCTCCTCATTCCCCCTCTGTGCGGCTCTCCTTCTCCACCCTCGTCCTCCTCTTGCTCTGTCGCGTCTCTTAGATGAAGATCATACCTGGTAGGTCCACAGAGTGGGGTGTGCTGTGGTGTGTCTGTCTGCGTCTTACTGCGTGTGTCCGTCCTGGCTGCCGGCCGTGATTTTGGCAAACGCACCGTGTGAAGTTCTTGTTTTTGTTTGAAGTGTTCCCAGTGAGTGAACTCACACAAACACAACAGAGACACGCACGTTCACATTTAACCAACGCCAACATTCAGCACAGATTGTGTTCCATATTTAGCCCTGTCCGCAATGTGACGGACTTGAATTATGAGGGAGGTTGGCTGCCTTCTATTTTTTCCTTTATTTGATGGGCTGTGGATGGAAGTGGGAGAGGGTATAGAGGTAGTGTTAACCCCTTGACCCCCCCCCTCTTGTCAACTTAAGGAGGTGTCTTTCCTGTCTGTCCTACATCTGACAGGATGTCAACAAGCAGGGGCAACTTGTAGAGTGTAAATTCGTATGGTATATTCAACATTTTTTTGTTTAACTGTGTGAGGGACACCGTTGTCTGTCTGGACTAGATTGATCAGATTGCCATACACTAACACTCACAGGCTTGTTTAGTTTTTTTTGCTTGAAAAGGACTTTTAAAAGTGTGTCTTTTATTAAATGTTTCACTCCAGATATTTAAAAAAAAAAGCCCCGTCACTCTCCACACACTGGATGAAAACATTGTGAAGCAGCCTACTCTGGCCCAAGGATATCAATGGCCATTATTAATGGGTTTCACCTTGTTTTCCCACAAATGGGTAATTTCCAAATATCGATAACAAGCTCGTCCTTACACGAGATAATTAGATGGGTCACAAAGGGCCATCAGATTAGCATCAAAACACCGTTTGCTGTTTTCATCCTGCTAAATTGAAAAGAGAGGTTGTTGTCGTAGTAGTCGACAGTAGTAACAGCTGAGGTTGTTTTCTGACAATATTGCCTAGATCATTTGGTCTGTAGTTTTGTTTATTTGAACACAAACTGTATTTTTTATAGGCTATAAAGCATGGTACAGATAAGATAAGATAAGATAATCCTTTATTGTCCCAAAGTGGGGACGTTTGTGGCGTTACAGCAGCAAAGGTAGTCTAATAAGTGGAGGGGGAGGAGGGTACTGTCCCGCCTGAGTCGTTAGGTCCGAAGAAACAGCTGAACAGTCAGGAGAAGCAGACCAGAAGAAGATTTTCAGGGTGGGGAAATCGGAAGGAATTCCTGCTCGGGGCGTCCTTTTTTTAAAATGCACCCCCCCCCCCCCCCCCCACACACACACACACACACGCCCACACACACACATCTCTTCCACCTCCCCTCGGAGTGAAGGCCCACCTGTCACAGCGTCCCCCAGGGCTGTCCCCCTCATCTCCTCTACCTTTTAGCTCTCTGTCCAAACAAATGCCTGTGAGCCCCCGAGGACCCGCTCTCCCGGCCCTGGTGGCTTTGGGGCACTTAGTCTCCCTGATTATATTTTGGCGCTTGAGAAAACACAAGAGGCAAGGTAAGCTGGGGCTGCAGGTCGCAGGGTGTGGAAACAAATTGGTTTTGGGACAAGTTAAATAAGCAAAGAGACTAACACCTCAGTTAGGTCAGAAAGCAGCTGGGCCCTAGAGGAGTGTTGTCATTATTTCTGGTAGTTTAACGTGCCGAAGGGCAACATTGCATATTTAATGTCTGTTTATCATGTGCATGGTGTGTGAATGCTGTTCTTGTCACTGATCTGAGCAGCTCGTATTACTAACCCACGACAGTCACGTTCATGTCGAACCGCAGAAGCTGGCAGTCTTTGCCCGGCGTGACCGGTCGGAGGAGCCACCGGCGCCTCCCCGCGGCACGCCGAGTGACACGTCAGTTATTGCTTCACTGAAACGATCGCTTCCTGATTCCTGACGGACAGCGTGGGAAGGCCTTGGATTTGGCCCACGCTGCAGCGGCACCATTTCAGTGTGCATGAGATATAGGGCAGCACAGGCTCCACCTGGCTGGGCATGGCTGAGGTTTTCCATTTGTTGAGTTGACACAACAACAATGCCTTCAAAAGGTCCCTCCCAAACATATCTGCTCGGTTATAGATCAAAGGCCTGTGTGTGTGTGTGTTCTTGCTGGAGGGTGTATCTTCAGTATGATGAATAGTCTCTTCTCACTGATCGAGAGCACTTGACAGGTCCCTAAACTGACTGCCAGCCTTTAAACCAGCAGAAGTCCTTGCAAAAGACCACAAAGAAAAAAAAACACTTCCCTAGACTTCATTCCGGATTTTCCCTGATGAAATGTAACGCCTGTGTGCACAGAACTCCCAACAGACTGTGTCCTCTAACACCGCAGATAGACAATGAGCCGTCCGATCCTGTAACTGAATTTGGTGTGTGCTTTTAGCTGACTGTGGCTTCTTTCACCCACGGTTCTTGGTCTCCATTTTTTAGCCACACAAGCCCCCCTGTCAGTCACTGCAACATCTTTGTCTGGTCCGAAATTACCTGAAGTCTTTGGGATGGTTTGTCTTGTCATTGTTGTACAAATAGTCATGACGATTTACTCTTCATGGATCGTTGCCATCAGATTTCATTGGCTTCTTTTTTTTGTGTGGTGATGGCATCCATTCAGGAAAGTAGTAAATAAGTAAACTAGATTAAGTGTTACATTAAGGGGACTGTGGTAAAAAGGACCAAGCAGGAGGAAACAGAGGGGAATTATACTCTTATTTATGTGTTTTTTATCTACAGAATAGAAAGGAGGTACTCTGTGTTTATGGTAAGAACAATAACATGATAAATACTGGCTCAGAATAGAAGTACACGTGTCAAGTATTGTGACTTGGCTCAAACAAGCCTCAAGGTTACTTTTATATTTAAAATCAAATTTAGCCATATTATCTTTTGCACGCCATATAATATTCATCCTAAAACGCCAAAATAGAATTGTTTTGCTATATTAAGGCTTCATGATGGCCCTGATCTTAAATGACTATATTTGATGACTAGTATACAGACTCACTGTTTTCTTGACTTCATCCAAATTATATAACGTGACTGCTCATGTTTTATTGTGGCGAGTTATATGCAGCTGCTGCCGCTGCTGATCTCTGCTCTTTACGGGGATTTCTGGTCTTAACTGTCCCCTCCCGCTCCACTGGCGTCCATTCTGCATGATGACAGCTCCGTTCTCTGTCCCAGCTTGTGCTATCCCTTGTTACAGCGCTGAGAGCATACACTGCCCCGCTGGGATTTCAGCCACCTCCCGGGCGTCTGTATCTGCATGCTCAGATTCAGTGTCATGAGGGGCGCATGTGAACGTGGCAACATGGATGTTAACATTCTCTGCCAACCCTGTGGAAATGAGGTCATCTGAAAGGTCACAGAGAAAGGGGGCGTGGTGACTTCACACTGTAAATACTTCTTGCCACACACAAGGTGCGTTAGTCGGCATTCACCCGCCGAACTCTGACCTTTCATCTGTGTTTGTTTCCCTTTCTCAGACTGCCCAAGTTGGCACGTCAACTCCACAGCAAGACATGAAGTGGCAGATTTTCTTCATCTCAAATAGCAATGGCATATCAGGTTGAGTGGTGCGTGTGTACTCTTGTTTGTGTATCCCAGGTTTAATGGGAAGGTAGTTTGCTTGGCATAATTGGTCAGTGAAGAATTTTCATAGCTGGGTCCAACAGGTGCCTCCAACCATCTATCCTATAAAGGAGCCGAGAACAGAGAATGTGTCGAGTCGTTTTTTTACAATGTTTGTAAAGCACAACATCCTAACGTTTGGCACGTTAAGCGACGTGATTGTCGTTTAATCACACGTACTACCAAGCAAAGGCTCCTTCAGAGATGGATGTCGGGGCCTCTCGGAGCTGAGTGGGCAACAGCGGTTTGGTTCTGGCTGTGGCTTTGGCCCGGTTTGTGGAAAGGCCAGCCTTCTTCCTGGAAACAGACCGGAGCAGTCCAGCTTTCACTCACTGAACGCCAGTGTGCATGCGAGCGTGCTTTCGTTTTCCATGAGCGTATTTCAGCGGTCTAGATTGCCTGCACCACTGTGACTGCCGCTGCTGAACCAGTAGGCATGAGTCATAAGATAAACATTGGACTCATGTCTCAGAGGCTCGGAGAAGTAAAATGAGGCTTTGAATACAGTTCTTTTGTTCCCCGGGAATAGTGAACTCACCTTAGTGAGTGGCAAAAACCCACACGGGACCCATACTGGCTGTTCATTAAAGGCTGATTGTAATATATGAGCAGTGCTGGGACAGTGGAAACACATGTGTCCCTTTGCTGGGAGTCTATTCATCCATCACAGGCTTCCCCGGCTCTCATTAGTCCTTATAGTAAACAGTGACGTCAGCATTTTACCAAAACATGCGGATGTAGCTGTCAGTTTATGACTATGGTCTTTGTATGCATGTTATAACGTTCATGCATGAAAGAAAACATGTGGTTATGATCAAATATAATTTACATCTTGCATGTTTTTTTTAGTTCAGCTTCTTTCTATAGAGGTCATGGAACCAAAACTAACGCCCTAGCTTATCTTCCTTTCGCTGGAAATGTGAAACCAGGGAGTCGGGCTCTAGTGACTACGTGGTATTGATATATTTTTATATATTATATATAATGAAGGAACTCCCTTTGCCATGGATTCCATGCTTAACTCGACAAAATGGGACATTCCTGATATGAAGTGAATGGTCTTAAAGAGACAAACAAAATAAATAAAATAAAAATACATGCATTGGGAAGGCGGACTTGATATCAATGCACCTACATTCAGTCTATCTGGGGTAGAAAGATTAAGTTTGTGATAGAGAGACAACAGGTCAATGAAAAATGCCGTTCTGTGAGTGATTTAGGCCTGTGCAGTGTGTCAGAGAGCTTCCTGTGTCAGAGGTCGGGGGTCCTGTAAGAAGAGAGCGTGGCGTATTAAGGTGACTTTCCCTTTTAAATGTGACCTGGGAACAGCTCAGCTGTGTCCTGTCTTAAATTGTCACGCCCTGAAGTTGACAGGCGACATTAGTTGTGTGTCTGCGGGCATCAGCTGGCACCTGCTGCTTCCTTTGAGCAGACATATTACCATTACTTTCCATTAATACCATTACTCAACAAAGTTTGGGTTAATTGTTTGTGGTTTTTATTTTATTCAAACATATCATGCCTCCTGCAAGTGCTGATGAGCGATAAATTATAATCAGCTCATGAGCGTGTGTTTCAAAGAGCCCCGAGCAAAATGTATAACTAATCGTTATGTGAAACCTTGTTTCTGTTGTCTCAGTTCTGAATTTGAAGTGCCAGTCAATTGTCAATAAACCATCAACTACTGTTTTTTCATGCTTGTATGGGCATACATTGAGTCAGAGACCGATAAAATAGGTGACATTAGGGCACAGCAAATGTGACCGAGAACATGAATTATGATTAATTTTATTAATGCACAAAGCTCAGGTCAAGCTTTAGACTTGATTTTACATTTATTATACATTATAATAAACAATTATGCATTGTGTTCAATCCTCCACTCGTATTGAGTTAAAAAAAAACTCACTTCGCAGAAAGTGTATGGACCTCAAGTGCAACATGATACTTCTACGGTATTGAACAAAAAGACGGATATGACCAAAGGTGATAGCAAAATGATGTTGAACAACCTGTTTTTGTTTGCACATATATAAGGGGGTAGGGCAAACTCATCAGCTTTCAGTCAGAAAGTGGCTTCCCTTTCTTTTTGAAGTGTCCCTACACCAGCTGGCAGTGTGTGTCTGAAGCGGAGGGCCTCCAGGGGATCTTGTAGTGCATGTCTCCACCAAAAGTGTAATGGCTGAAGTTAGGAAGCTGGCACGAGGGACTTTTCTGCACGAGATGAGCTCATACGGAGAAAGGTGCAGATTCCTGTACAGTAAGATGTGTTGTGCAGGTGAGTGCGGAGACCTGACGCATGGACTGGGTGGGGACAGGTCCCAGTAGTTTATTGGTCTGTGGTGTTTTCAGCATGGTGACACAATGTGGCTCTCTGTGAATGACCAGAGTCATTCACAGAGAGGCTGAACAGAGCTTAGTTATAGATTGAACGCTGACTTGTCTTTCTTTTCCCTATCTCTTGTCTCTGTCTTTATCGTTTACCACTATATCATACATAGTTAGTTATCAAATTTCTTATATTTAATACAACATTTTCTTATCTTGAAAAAATACTGTTGAAAAAAAAAACAGACTACATTTTCATTATTTTAATACATGTATCTTGAAGGGAATGCTTGTTCGTATTTTTAAAGGAATATATATTTTTTTATTGTTAATTGTCTTTACCATACTTATGAGCAATACTGCAAGTTAAACATTTTTTTTACTTTACTTTATTTAATGCATCTAACCTGATGTTAAGTAATGTATAAAATATGAAATAATTTATTTTAATGAATTGGTTGAAGGATTATTCACCAGAGCAGCCTGGCATCTCACTACCTTTTTCAATTACAGACAGCCCGGGGCATGTTTTTACTATTTAGGGATGAAAAGAACATTTGCCTCCAGCTCGTGCTGCCGCAATAAATCCAACAGTAAAATAAGTGAACAACTGTCTCACCCAGCGCATGCGTTACAAAAACACATTTTCATTGACAACAGTTATTGATACTATTTTTGCTGATAGAATCCTTTCCAAGAAAGATTTTCCTCTGGCATGGTTTTTGATATGACAACATTTTTTTAATTTAAAACATAGTGTATTATTGTGAGTTATTGTAAAGATGCTGTTAAATCCCTTCGTCAGTCATGTCAGATTCCATACCACATTGGGCTATTATGGATAGAAAATTATTTTTTTATTTCATTATGTCTCCAGCCTGGTGGGGTTGTTCACTGGCTCCATCTAGTGGCCATACTATTTAAGTGCTCTGCCTTTAGTTGGGGTAAAAGTGGAACAAGGATGGTGGAGGACGGTGTTTTCCTTTCCACGTCAGATCAGTCATTCACTGGAGACTCCTTCGTCTCTGGGTCTAAAAATACCGCAGTGAGTAAGAGTCAGCCAAAGCTACCACTGAAATACATTGTGCCGTGTGTTTATAATCGTTGTCATGGAAGCGTCTCAAGTTCCCTTTTTCCACATTTACATGGGTGTTAGGAAACTGACATGGGTGAAATATAATATGGAAATACCCCATGTCCTAATGGATGAATAGATCACAAAGGAAATGAGGAACCGACATGAATCAGGCTTTGTAATAGACATATTTTCTTTTTTCCACGATCATAACGCAAATATTTTCCTTTTTATGCTTGTGAAGATTTGCTGCTTTTGTTTGTGTTTTTGGGTCCGAGGCTTTTTAACAGATATCTTTGGGTGTGATGGTTACTTTCAGCCCTTATTTTTCAATAGTTTTCCATATCCATTTTGCTCTGCTTTATTTCTTAAGTTAAGTTAAGTTGGTAAGTGTAAGTAGGCAGTGACAGCCAATTGGTCAAGAGAATAAAGAGCACAGCAATGAGCGCTGAAGAAAAGAAGAGTGGGTATAATCACACCGAAAGCCACACTCATGGCCTTTTCAGATTTGTAGCCTTGCAAAGGCCATTTTTAGTTTGATAATTGAAAACACAGTGTTCTGGTCACAAATCTCCACTAACATAGCTCTGAATGTGTTCTGCCTCCCTCTTTGTTTCAACACTTTATTTAAGAAACCACTATGGAAAACAATCCCACTTCTAGTTTCAAGAAAACCCATTCAATTTACATTGGGTCAGCCTCTTGAGTCCTTTGACATGTTTTGTCCGTGTCACCTGCAGAGGGAGCCACATGCTGTTTTGGTCAAATAGTCCTCAGTCTTTTCCCCCCAACCAGCCTTATCGCATCAGAATTCACCAGATGAAACATTTGCGACCGACACAATGCCAGATGTGGGGCTTTCCACCGAGGGTCCTGCAGCTCAGCACCGGGCTCAATTAAAACTCGGCTGCCGTGGCAAATCCCCAGGCTTGTTGAGTCTGAGTTAAATTGGGTGTGCAGCCTCGTCGTTAGATCTAATTTTGATGACTTCATATAAAGTTGGCTGCCTGGCCAGAGATGTGTGCGGACGATAACGGGATGGTGCATCGCCGCAAAGCTGTGACTAACTTCCCTGTGATTAGACTGGACATTTGGAAATTCCTTTTGTGTCAGCTGTAATCATTTTGTCAATTCCCATGGAAATAAATGATCCACATAGAAAAAAAAAACAGGTTTAGAAATGAACCTGGCTTATTAATCACACTTAATGGCCAATTTAACACAATTATATTCAATAAAATATCAGTCAGTGAAGTCATTCGATATTCTTGAATGCCTTCAACAGTTTATCCCAAGGCGTTGTTTTGTTTTCACCTCGTCCTTTTTTGATTTCAAATAGTTTTTTCCATGATCGTTCATCCAGATCATATCTAAAAAGGGCTCCAAACCGTTTTAAATTTGGTGAGCCACATGCCAGACTGTTTGAGTCATGTAGTGAGCATGACAGCTCAGGATAATACTCCTTTTGATCTTTATGAATCCCAGCCTTCAAAAGGACAGTAATCCTGCAGGGCCCTCTCCACAGAATGTGTCATCGTTTTTTTTTCCCCCTCCAGTGGCTTTGTCTGCAAAGCGAATCAGAAATACAATCCCGAGAGTGATGTGATTTAGGTGGCAGCTCCTTTGCCCTGCCTCTCCCTCGCCGCTCCTCTTTCACCTCCTCCCGAGGTGATAATCTTGGGTGTTTATATGCTGCTCCAAGATATATCAGCCCTCCGTTTCCCTGTGGGGTGTGGTGGCCAGATATTGCAGCAAAACCTCAGTTGACCACGAGCGACCAGGGAGGGCGCCAAGGTAGGGATGAGGTGGAAATGGGAGAGAAGGTTAGAGAGGAGCGGTAACCTAATCTGGCAGAGCAAATCCCATCTACAGCTTTTTATCCTCTACAATGAAAGGGGCTGTCTGTCCTCTCTCCGCTGTCTAAACCCTTGTTATTTGCTCTGTAGTTCGGGCACTTTCGAAAACCACAATGACATATTCTTCAGATGCCTTTGTCCTCAGATTTGTTTGAGTCCCCTTAATCCTTAAAACGCCCTCAACGGCAGCAATTGTGCCTATCCCTTAGAGCCATACACGCACGGTGGGGTCCTCCTGTGGGTTTGTTTAACCGGAGTTTGGTTTATTATTAGCAGAGAGTAAAAGATGGTTAAGTTTACTTAAGCCTTTATTATTGCTAAATCAATACACGGGAGATGGATTTAACCGCCTGTAAACATAATAATCGTAGAAAACCCGTGGATTCCTCTGTGATATAAATCATTTACTGAGGCGTGGTTTTCTCAGCCACGGGCACTGGTGTGGGGCAGAACCGGCTCATGATGTCAAAAGACAGATATGTTGATGATAATTACACCGGAGCATTTTTAGTACGAGTGCGTTGTTTGCCAGTTTATTGTTTTGGCAACGTTCTAACACCATGCAAACATGCATGTTCACCAGGCACAATAATGTGCACCTTTTTTCGTTTTTTACGTGTGTGTTTGTCTTTGATTTTTCAATTTGCAATCCATCCCACAGGTGTGATAATAAGGATTTGGTTTATTGTCTGACCACCTTAACCCAGACTTCCTCTGAAGGTCTCCAGCATGTAAACGGGTTGTTGTGAGGCCCAACTGGTTCAAGCACGAGACGGCGATAGTCGTTCCATTCCAGCAGAGTCACGTGTTGTGTCTCCGTTGGCATGTTTCTATGCCCACACTATTTTGAGTGTGTTTACTCTTTACCAATATGGCAATGATGTACCCTCAACTTACTTTCACATTTTGCGGCTGATGGGGAAAGACACTGTCATCGGCAGAAGGCAGCATCATCTCCATACCCCGTGACACATTCGGCACTCAAAGCGAAGCGCACGTTCATTTTTTTCGTCAAGAGTGGAGAGCGGCCAGTGGATATTTTGGCAATCACAGGCGCATGTTGCGATCGTCACCAGCCTGTTGGAATCGACGCACGTACGCCGGCGCGCACACTCCGTACTGTACGTGGTGGGGCACATTTGAGTGCAGTGTCCAATTCGAGATGCAGCAAGAATGTTGGCTTTATATTGCAAAATCATTGTAGGCAGAATAAAACCCATCCTCCCCGTCACTTTCATCATGAACAACTGATCAAAACCTCAAGCTTCTCATTTCGAAAGAAAATACTCTCTCCGCATATCTTCACCGCACACTCTCTCTCTCTCTCTCTCCCTTTGCACTTATAAAAAGCCCAAAGTGTTCCATCTGGTTCTGAGTAATAAGCACGTTGAGGCCTTAATGATATGCCTCCTTTTTGTAGGAAAGATCGCATGACTAAGATGTTCCACACTCTCGGCGTCCCGCGCCTGCTCCCATTTGGGTTTCCTGCTGGTGTTTCCCATGAGGTTTAGAAATGCAGCTCGAGTGCTGTTGGGGTCGGCCGATGTTCCACCGCCGGAGAGTCACCGCGTTCTCAGTTACTGTCTCCTTTTGCCTTTGCTTCTCAGATTGCACTTATGAAACCATATAGTGTTCTCTTTGATTTCATTTTACTCTGAATGAGGAAATTACCTCCACATGTTCATGTTGCTGTACTCATTCATTGGAATGAAAAAAACAAAACAATACTATGCGCATATTGTCATCTGAGTATTATTACGAAAGTGAATGTTTGATTTTTGCACAATTCCTTTAACTTTTTTTTTAATTACCTGCCCACATACCACTCCCTAATTCCTTTGCTTGCCGAGACATTGTAGGGAGCTGCAAAGGTGTGTCTCTAAAATTTGCGAACGTGGCTCAAATGAGTCAACACACCTCGCATACGCACACACACACACCTACCCACCGGAGGCACACTTACACTGACACATGAAGTACCTTCGTGTTCGCACAGGTCGCTTTCAAAAGCCTGCACTCTGGAAGAAAAAGTGCTTTAGGATGCCTGATCATTTCATGTCAGCCAGGGTCAGGGCGAGTGGCTTGCGGAGTCATCCCCAGGCAAGAGGGGCAGGAATTGGCCAGGTAGGACCCAACCTGCCCTGCAGCTTAGCTGTCGGGACATACGAGCCGTATGGGGGACCCTTATGAAGTAGTCACAAATCAGAAATCAGTCAGAAATCTTCTTCTTACAAAATAAAACTTACATTTGTATGAATATATGTGTAAATACATGCAACCTTTCGCACACTCAGTTTTGCCATAACGTTGCCATTATATCCTTATTTCATCCGGTATCACAAGATGATTAAGATGGCTAAATGAATACCTTGCCACAAATGCATTGCAATTCTATTGGACATAACAGAGTCACTTTTTAAATATACATTTACACGTGCTGCTGTACAGCGAACTGTGTGTAGCATGCTATGACACCAGGGCCAAGAAATCGACCAAAATATTTAATGACAGGTTGAATAGTCATAAATTAATTTGTTTGGGTGTGTTTTAAACCCATTCTGTCTGTGCCCTTTTGTCACATTGCTCTGGTTTAAAAGAAGGGCAACAATGGCAAGATAGAAGCATAGGTAAAAAAAATATATATGTATTCATTGCCAGCGTTACACCATCTGAACGATTTATTGTAATCGTCAATCTTCATGTGCACATGCACCCACAAACGCTACGCTACCGCTTCTATGGTTCTCAGTCAATCCGTGATGCACTGGGTGTGGCAATATATATCACTTCCTGGAATCCAAAGCCGTCCAGCCCAAAAGTGTCTCATCCCCTCCTCATCTTTTCTTTTTTCTTTTTTTTTCCAGTTGGTAATTCTTTCTGAGCAATGCTCTGAACAAGTAGTGATTAGCCACGACATGTGGGTGTGCATGTGTATGTGCGTATATATGTGAACATGAGACTGAGAAACGGGCTCTTGTTGGATATCTACTGTATGCTGCTTGTTGGTTGAGAATTGTAAATCATTAAGTAAAATGCTATTTGATGCAGTATGATGTGCCACAATGTATCACATTTTCACCACTTTTATGATTATTTTATGATCCCCGTAGTGACTCAGTGGATGGGCGTTCCTTTGCGCAAGTCAAGCGATTAGGTTATAGTACATGCAGGTCACCACACCTCATCCTTCCCTGCCTTTCCCTCTTCCACCTCGCCTCAGACTGCAGGAGGAAGGGGGTGTGTTCAGAGCCCTACCCACCCAGTCGTCCACACACACACACACACACATACACACACACCAGCGGCACTAAACACACACTCGCACATCCCACACAAGGACAGGCCCAGACTTCATAGCCCACAGGCACCATTTGCTTTCAAAGGAATAGAGTAAGCGGCAGAAAAGGGGAAGAAAAAAAAAACTGTCGGAAAAAGAAGGGCAGAGCCGAACCCATTGAGGGAGTGAGAAGATTGAGAGGAAAGGAGGGTAGACATCAGAGCTTTGTGACATGCTGAGTTGTAGCCACAGGACTGCATACTCCGGGACGAGGTGAGGGCCAGATAGACGCGAGAGCAAAAAAAGCAGAAGCTCCCATCAAAAGGGCCAAACCGCCGAGGATATTTCATCGTCAGGATTATTATTATTTTGGGTGCTGACAAGCAGTGACAATGACCACCCCGTCGCAGAGGTACAGGAATTTCTCCACTGACGGCGTGGGCAGAGAGAGGATGCACTCTGACGACGGTTATTACCAAGGGATGCTGAAGGCTACAGACGGCAGGAAAGGTACCAGTATGGTGGCACTTAGCGGAAAAAAAACGGCTTAATTGCCAAACTTTATCTCGTACCTATTTGTTCCCATGTGTGCGAGGAGCTGCGGGCGAGAATGCATTGTTCTTTCTTCCAGGAAGCATTTATGGTCATTTCAGCCTTGGCCAATGTTCAACTCGTGGGCTTTTGTCCGCAGGAGCCTGAGGAAGTTTATGTTGAGGCTTTATGGGTTTTGGATTGTTTTTGGATGCGCGGTTGTGGGCCTCAGGAAGCACATCTGCTGAAGTGTTTCTTTTTTTTCCTCGGCAAGTTTAAATGTGGCAACGCAATCTGCCGCAATCTAGCTTTTATTAATTCTATTAAAAATGACGGACCTGGTTGCTTTTCAAGACTTTCAAACGCATAAGCAGCTTCCCACGTTGTCTTTGGCAGCAAAGGCCAATAAAATGTTTTCGTTGTGTAGCATGCGTTGGTTTTGGACTGACTCAATCACTGTGGTGACTACACCGTAGCTTTTGGATGCATAATGTGTTATTTAGTTTTATTTTATTTTGCCCCAATTTCCCCACGAAAACTTTTAAAGGTATTCAGGTAACTAACTGAAATGTAACAAGACTTTAAATTAGATGGACATATTGTAATCAAAGTGTCAAAAGTAAAACTTTTCTACTTTCTGCATTCATTGCATGATGGAGTATTATTCATGATGGATATTTTAAAAATATTGTGTCCTATTCAGCAATTCTGTTGGATTTAAGTTCTATGATTTGTTTGTAAAATATGTATCTTCAAAGTAATTATAACTAGAGCTGTTAAAGAAATATAAATGAAATGCACAGTCCTTACCTCTGAATATAGCAAAAAATTTAAGTCTAAATGCTCCTTGTTACACATGTGTCTACCGCTATCGACGTTTGTTCTGTTTTGGACCATAAACACCACACCTCACTGAAACCTCTTTGTCTCTGGGTGACATTTGATCCTTGAAGTTCAGGCAACCCCTATCCACTCGCACACCATTCACCTATGAGGCAATGATGGGTGAAGCAATGAGTCTGGAAGACTTTGCCTAAGTTCAAACAGCACTTAGTAATCTTGTGTCATATTTAGTGAATGTGAGCATATGTGGCCATACAGGCCAAGGTGCAGCTCCCGTGGGGAACTGCTTTAGTCTATAGCAGACTCTCTCTCTTTCCTTTTTTGTGTACGTGTGTGTTCCTGGTTGACATTTTGCCCCCTCGACAGGAAACGGAACCACAGAGGTCATGCGAGTGAGGCTCAGTCCCACTTGGTCTATATGATAAATAGGGAGGTTAAAAGTCTGCCGGTGTCTATAGGAGGTTTCCATGGCAACGCAGTACCAAAACACATCGGCAGATGCTGTGGCTGGCGCCCCCCTCCTGAGAAAACAACCGTGGCCTGTGGGCGTGTATTTTATGTGCCCTTTGCTTTTCATTACCAGGCGTGTCACTATACAGTGGACTTATCATTCCCTTTAAACTGATAAGACAGAGGGCTTTGTGTTTGTGTTCAGAGTTCATTCTGGTGCACAGTGTGAATGGAATTAATGCAGAGTGAGTCAGTGGTGAGTAAAAAAACTGCACGCTCAGCAAACCACAGCTTTTAGATCAGTTCCCGTCCGAGACGTGCCCACCCACCCGCACACACACGCACACACACACACACAAACCGATCCGTCCACCGTGTGTATGATAAATGGTGCGGTGACACACCTTGCAGTTTTTTTTTTTTACCAATAAAGACATATCGCTGTAGGTATGCAGGTTTGTTTTCTTAGTAGGTGTGTTCCCTCCCCGAGATCTTGTTGTTTCTTGTTGGGAAAATTGCACTCTTTAATAGCTATGCCACGTCTTGAGCCCAGGTGGCAGAGGTGTTGGAGTGAGGCACGACCTTGCATACACCATACATGTTTTCTGCCAACAGTGAGCGTGCTTTGGTGCAGTCTGACTCAGATGCAGGCCTGCACAGTCAAGATGTGTTTTTCCACCCCGAGATACATTCTGTATGTCCTCCACAAATCAAGCCTGGCATCCTGGGGGATTTTCCTTTTTTTGCGTATCGCTTTCCCGCTAAAGTAAATGAAATGTGTAACCGCGTTGCCATGCGTATTCGCCGACACTCCAGAGGGAAATCATCAGACACGTTCGAAAAATCATTTCACATTCCTGCCCTTCAAACGTGTCTGACAGCTGCCGCCTCTCTGTCTTGCAGATGAACGGGATCGGGTACAGAAAAAGACCTTCACGAAATGGGTGAACAAGCACTTGATAAAGGTAAGGAGCCGCGCTCAGCTTTCACCCTGTCTTGGTGTGCTCCCAAAAAAGGCAAATTGTGGCTCCCATTCTTGCCCACGCATGCCCCAATGTGCCGGATTGATTTCCTTATCGCGGAAGCACACGTGCAGATGCAATGGAGCTCTACGGATATGTCTGCACAGGTTTTGCTTTCTCCAGACGTTACGAGCTAATGAGCTTAGACAAAAAAAACAATGTACATTGTTTGAGGTCCATATAATACTATGTTCAACTCTGAATCAAGTCTGATTTTGAAAAGCGATTGATATCTCGCTGTAGCATTAAATACGGGGACAAATTTGTTTTGGCAAGAATTTCAATGTGCTCCTAATGTTTGACGCTACAAATAGCCATCAAAACATGGAAAAGGGGGAAAATATGTAGATTTAGGAGTTAGTGGAACAGGTTGAAACTTGAAATTTTATTTGTGCAAGCTGTAACAACAAAATCTTATGACAGCGGAGACCCAGAATGCAATCTTTTTTTTGTGTTTTATATTGAGAGAAGGGCCACCATAAATCTCTCTCTCTCACCTGTGCATAGAAACGCCTTTCTTTTGCAGATAATATAATACCAGCACCCTACCCCTGTCTCACATAAAGCTAAATTAGCCAGACAGGTATTGTTTCACTCTCGGTTGTGAAGGTCTCACGGTGATAGGGAGGCTTACCAGAAGACCAGTTTGTCATCAGACTAGGGACTGTGCGAATCATTCGTCAGCGCTCGTCCGCCAACACATTCAGAGGCGCACAGGTCAGGATGAGGGTAAAGTCAAACAGGCCGTACCCTTCACTCAGGAGTTCCTCATTAAGGTTGAAAAATGACCGCCGACACAATATACCCCTCCCACAATGCAGTAAAAATAGTCGCGCTTGTGCCACTCTTCTCCCATTGGCAGCAGCAACATTTATAGCCTCATGACACTAAGTGCTTCCACATTATGTGTATATTCCCCGCACAGACACAGAGTCATTCATCTTGCCTTTTTTTCTACAAATGGAACAAGTGGTAAAAAAAAAAAAATCTCAAAGAGAGTGTTTTCCTTTCCATGAATGTGCAGCTCTGCCGTATTCGGCTAACAGCACATGAGGACGTGGAGTTACTCTCTCAAGTGTTCATTGTGAATTGTGCGGGCTGAGTCGTCTACATCTGGACTCGCTTAGCTCTCTCTAAAGCGGCGAACTCTCGTCTCGGCCCCGTAGCCCGTGGTGGTTGAGGCTGGCGGTAGGACATGTGCTGCGCAGGCTCCTGGGTCTGGGCGCAAACCTACAGAACATACATACAGAAACGATGCAGAGACACTGCAGAAGTGTTTACGTTTAAATCAATTTTGTTATCGTCATGCATTGGCTTAAACTTGAACATTCATGCCTCCGAGTGTTATGAGGAGTTGAGAATGGATTACAGGATGAGTATATTCATTTAATCATCTGCTTTCAGCTTTCATCAATGCCACGGAACTTTTCTCATAGCAGCCACATGTTTGGCAGGGAAAGTGTTAAATGTCTGGTTAAAATGGTTTAATGGTTGGCTTGACGGGGACAGACAGTGGCTTGGGTGCAGCCGTATGGGGCTGCGAAAGGCCAACGAGTGGTTTCCCCTGCTAAATCTTTTTTTTTATAGTGTGACAGATATATTGAGGCACAGAAAGTTGTCCTACAGATTCCCCCCACAGTCGCTTAGAAAGTTATCTCAGATTATACGTGTCATTGAGAGGCTCTCCCTCAGAGCTCGGAGTAATCGCACAGGATGATGTAAACATTACATAGCCCCCCCGCTGAAGAAGCTTTACGGACCCTCCTCTGAGAGGACAATTAGTAGTTTTAAGGCCCGCCTCTCAGCTGCGACACTCAGGCAGATAATGTGCGGCAAACCCACAGCCCCTTCACAACAAAGTGACTGAGGGCTGTTGAGTAACAACTCTGACAGATTGCAAAGCCCTATGAGGCAAATGGTTATTGGTGAATATGGGCCATACAAATCGAGGTTGATTTGATTTGACTAGGGGATGCAGAAAAAAAAACAATGTTTAAAAAAAAAAAAAAAAAACTCATCACTAAAATATTGAAACTGGGAAATGTCCCGCTGTTCATCAGAAAATGCTGCAAATATATAACTGTGCAATTCAGTGCCAGGCTCAAGGTGACCCTGTGCACCGACGAACCCACACAGACTAGTCAACAGCGATACAAAGTCCGCAACATGCAATTGTGTATGGTGTATACAAAATAGAGCCCTTTTCAGTGTGCGCACAGTGCACCCTAGTGGTGGATTACCCTCACTATATTCGAGCCAGTGTGCGTTCTGGACTCACTCCGGTGGTAGGGAGGAGCATATCAAAGGTTGGAGAGTCCTTGTTGAAATTCTTGCCAAGGTAAATAAGCCGCTGTTGGAACATGCAAGGGAAATTATCTCTCATTCCATTTGAGGGCCGAGGCCTTCTTTTCCCACAGCGGGGCTGCTGTGCTGACGTTTGTCATCTGACTCGAAAAAAATACCTGTTGAGCTGTTTCATCCCTCCATCTTGCATACCATCATGCTCACCTAACCATCATCTAAATGTCTATTTCATGTTTAACATTGTGTTTAATTTCATGTATACTTACTTCTGCTCTCGTCATCTCATCCGCCTGTTCTCTGCCGCTCACCTATGATCCGCCGTCACCCAGAATCGGAGGGTAGAGGTAGGTACCGTGCCATGCACTAAAACCTTCGCATGCCTGCTCAGTGTCTGACGTGTTTGGATAACATTTGTCCAACTTTCTCCTCCCGTCCCCTTTCACAACGCCCCCCCCCCACACACACACACGCCTTTTCTTACACAAACACTAAATCTGTTTGTGTCTGGGAATGAATGCAACCACTGGAGGAACCTCAGGAACTGTCTTAACAAAAGAAATATCTCTGTGCTGTCGGCGGTTTTCACATTCGCAGCGCCTGACTGATTTGTTTTTTTATTCACAATTCCCATCCATCATTCGTTAGGGATGACAGCTGACATTTAGAGCAGGAGATTAAGATTTAGAGTAGGAATCAGGCTTGGCTTGCTCGCGGCTACGCATTCTTGACCTGTGTAGGGTTGTACTACTGTAGAGAAATACCTTCTGCAGAGCACTGGGACAACGTATGAAACACAGCAGGGTGGCAGAGTCGGAAAACCAAAATAACGTACCCGCGTTACTGAGTTGTATTTAAAATCCTGTAATTTAGCCTCAATTATTGATGCCTCATCACGTCGGAAGTTCCCAAAAGCTGTATTATTTAAGTCTGAAACCTGTCACGTGGCCTCCACACAACAGCTGCAAAGTGGACAGTTTTTTTCTCCGTGCTTTTATGACACCTGAATGTTTTGTGCCCGTTTCTCCTCACAGTCGCAGCATCATGTGACGGACCTCTATGAAGACCTGCGAGATGGACACAACCTGATCTCACTGTTGGAGGTGCTGTCCGGGGAAACGCTGGTGAGTGTCCACCGCGATTTATGATGATGATTTGATCACCAGTGGGCCCGAGCTCTGCGTCTTTTATTTTGCAACCTCAGCCTCTAATCCAGAACTGTTGCACGAAGCCATACTTATCTGAAGTTAACCCCGGAATGCAATCTTGGCGACCATAAATCACAGCTAATCACAGCCATGGTGACATGCGGAGCCTTAACCTGAGCTGAACTTGGTCTCGACACACAACATCAACCGACCGTACCGGCCCTTGAGCGTGTGAGCCCTTCGCTCTGTCTCTAGAATCTAGCTGTATATTTAAAAAAATATACATATATAATATATATATTTATACATCTGAACGGAAGCTTCTCTGCTGCTGTATTTCATCGCACTCGCTCTCTCTCCACCACCATCTCTGCTCAGTTTCTGAATGCATCCATAGCCTTAACACATTTACCTTACGTTGACCTGTGCGTGTGTGTGTGTGTGTTTGTGTACTGTTCTCCTTTCTGATCTACACTTTTTCTTTTCGATTCCTTCTCTTTCTCACACTCTTCTGTTTGCCGTCCTTTAACCTCGCTCTGATCTCTGCTCTCGCCTCCTCTCTTTGCCCTGCTCTTGCCGGGGCTAGACGAGGGAGAGAGACATGGTCAGGAGTGTCCGTTTGGTGAGTGGGTTGGTTAATCTTAAGAAGGCATCCTGTTTTTTTTTGTTTTTGTTTTTAATGATTCACCCAACCTTTCCTGGTGATTTGGCTGTGCATGATAACCAAACATCAGGTTTTATCAAGCGGCCTTCTTTTCTTTTTTTTCAAAGACGTGCTTGCATTTAACCATATAGCTGCTGCTTCCATGCGACGTATATTTGTTTTGGATAAATGGTCTTTTGCCTTTGTGTTACAGCGATTCATCTGATTGCTGTATTGTTTGCATTTATTGGAATTTAAGGAATTTACTATACTCATATTTTCGTTTGTCCTTAGTGACACAGCACTAAAGCTGAGAAAAAAACATTGTCATTTTAGGAGAAATTCAGCATCTCTGAGATGACTGAAAATATTTTCCACTGCATTCAAGCCTTAGTGATCCCGTTTTTTTTCCTCTTTTTTCTGTGAAATTTCTTTCCATCTGTTTTCCCTCTTACTCGTTTCTCCATTGTCTTTGGATGCCTTCCTCCTTCTTCTAGCTCGAGGAGCATTTTAAAAAGAATCCTCCATGACTGTTAAAGTGTTAAAAGTAAACCTCTCTTGATATCTTCCCCTGTCCTCCATAGCCCAGGGAGAAAGGACGCATGCGATTCCACAAACTGCAGAATGTTCAAATAGCACTGGATTTCCTCAAACACCGGCAGGTAGGACTTGATGGAATGATACCTCGAACCCTGGAAACCTTGGAAACGTGAACCAGACAGTTATACGGTATATCTGTGTATTGACATGAACATAATGTTTCCCCAGGTCAAGCTGGTTAACATCAGAAACGATGACATCGCTGACGGAAACCCCAAGCTGACCCTGGGCTTAATATGGACCATCATCCTCCACTTCCAGGTCTCCTCCTCTGTCAGTGTTGTGTTTCATTTTTTTTTATCGCTATACCCTCCGTCTCTGGGATCTGCACCTGTCCGCTGAAGTTTCACATCTCCCTGGGACAATCACGGTGGACTCTTCGAAATTCCTTTTTTAATCAAAAGTGGATCGTTCTTGGTTATAATCCTGGAGGGGTTTCAAACAATCATAACGCATTAACACTGAACTCCAACATTTAGTTGATCATTTAGCGGTGTAAAGCAAGGTGTGTAAGGAGGGGTCTCTCTGAGTTAGTTTCCTTTCTTTATTCAAAACTGTGGTCTTTCATTTTGAGAGGAGAATTGCGCGCGAGCAGGGATCTGTTTGAGGGAGAGAGAGAGGGCGGGCAGAGCCTTTCAAAATCTAAAAGGGAAATAAGGAATAAATGTCATTCGAGGAAGATGAGATAAGATAATCCTTTATTGTCCCGCAGTGGGGAAATTTGCAGTGTTGCAGTAGCAAGGTAAAAGTATCCAAAAAGAGCAAGCTCTTGAATAAAGATAGGTAAGAAACTCTATATTGTTGTTGAGTCGGGCCTAGTGTAGCGCATGATGACAAACCAAGAGTAACAGCTGGCGAGATAGAAAGGGGCGCACCCACTTATTCAGATTCAGAATGGGGAATAAAGAAAAGAATGGTGTGGTTCGGTGAGGCGATCTGGTTCCCTGTAGATACGGAACATACGGTGTTCCCAGACTCTTTATACTTGACAGAGGGTGGGGATGGTTGCTGGAGTCGGAGACATAAAAGGGCAGTTTAGAGTTGCCCTTTTGATCACGTAATGTAGTAATACATCCTATAATCGGATTAACCTAGATTCATGTAAAACATCAAGCTAAGAATCAGAAATTTAGAGTAATATAATAATAATAATAATAAAAACATAACACAAACACATGTTATTTAAATATTAAAAGTAATTTTAATTCAATATAGGCATCAAATGATACTGGTGATGTGGCAGTAATGCGCCTAAACAAGAATAGAGGAGGAGGTACGTAAAAGAATGAGCAGGAGCAGATCAGGCGTCAGAGAGTGAGAGTGACTGAGGAATACTGCTCTCAAAATGAAAGACTGAGTATGATGGAATAAATGAAAGATGTTTCAGGAAGGCCAGGAAATAAACAGCATACGATTCCCGAGGCGGGATGGGGGTGCGCCGGGCCAAGTGTGGAACATATTGACATGCTACGCCGCATCCGACTCGCCCGGGACTGCTCCTGTTTTCACCGGGCACGCCAGGAGGTGGAGGACACATTCTCGTGTACGCACACGCAAGATGGAGAAATCCGATGCCTGTGACTCATCTCTGCTGTTCCCGAGTTCCGCAAATGCTATCCGCAACCACGGTGGCCTTTTCCCCACAGAGAAACCAGAGTGAAGTCAGACACAGAAAGAAACGCTCGGATCAACCGATCTCTCATGAACTCAAAGACCCTGGGTGTTGACTACTTCAGCCTTAAATTGCAACTTTGGGTTTCCGCTAATGATTCATTTGTTTCACGTTCCCATAAGTATGCACGCTATGTCTCGTCTCCGGGGGCCTGTCCGCTGACGCTCTGTCCCTCTGTGTGGCGTCCAGATCTCGGATATCCAGGTGAACGGCCAGTCGGAGGACATGACGGCCAAGGAGAAGCTGCTGCTGTGGTCCCAGAGGATGACCGACGGCTACCAGGGCATCCGCTGCGACAACTTCAGCACCAGCTGGAGGGACGGCAAGCTCTTCAACGCCGTCATACACAAACACTAGTGAGTGTGGCAGATGTATTGCTGGTAACTAATGTGGCGGTGTGTAAAGAACAAAAAGGGTCCAGAGAGAAACTGCATGTCCTGTCCTCCACAAGCAGGGCCGCTTCAAGACACTGTGGGGGCCCCAGGCAAAAGAAAAACAAAGCTTTTCCCTAAGTGTAAAGTGCAAGTACCATGGGCCGCCCTATAAGGGGGTTCCAGACGTGTCGTCAGTGCAGTGTCTTCTTCATGGCACTGCACTTACGGGGCTTTCAGGTTGTTGTTGCTGTGGACCAATGTAAACAGCCGTCTTTGGGGGGCCCGAGGCAATTGCCTACTTTGCCTGCCCCGTTGCGACGCCTCTGTCCACAAGACGCTCGCAGTATACTGATATAAAGAGCTTTTGTCCCTACGATGCGGGGATTCTGATATCACCGGTAATGTTGCCACGTCCCCATCAGTCAATTTGATTGAATTTGGAGTGCAGTGGAGCAGGAGTTGGACCTCTGGCTTGCTTTCAAATGCCAAATTACATTCCATAATGCCAGTTTAAACCTGCTCCGTAATTAAGGTCTGCTCACAGAGTGATGTATGTGTTCCCTAAACAATCACGATAAACATGACGTAATGGTTTAGCGGTGGGATACAGAGTGCATTTAATGGTGCATAGCCTCTATAAGTTATTTGAGCTTTATTTATTAACGCAGGCCAAATGTGATATTATTTGCCAAACACGGGCTTTAAAATGCTTTCTTTTGGCCCTTTACAATTTATTGCACTTGGCACTACTGCTCTTGTTTGCTTTAATGAAAAACCTCTCTCAGCGTCTGTCTATAAAATGTAGGCCTTTAGGCTAGAAATATCACTGACAGGCACAGACAACGACCAATACTGAACCCCCTTTGGTGCCATGTCAAGATGAGAAGTCAAGCATCAAATGTGTTCAAATTTATTAAATAGGCAGGAACCTGGTCTTAAAAAGGAAAATGCCCCTGTTGCCGCAGTAGTGTCTTCTAAGTAGAATTAGTGGTTTGCTTTGTGTGGTAGCCTCCTGGGAAATGGATGTGCATTGCTTTCTCAGGAAGATTTGTCAATGGAGTTTACCGTGGGCCGGCTCTCTTCCCGAATGTCGCAACAAAATGACTCATGCAGAGCAAACTGGAGCAAAGGGACCTTCGCCGATGGGGGAAAAACTTCATGCACAATGTATTTCTATAGAGCTATTATGAATTGAAAGAATCAGGCGCCTGCAGGGACAAGTTCCCTGAAACCCGAGCGTGCGTCCCCACCTTTTTCTCTTTCTCCGAGCTTTTGGAGTCACCTGACTTTGGATTAATGCTGCCTTTCATAGATGGGGTGGGGTGTGGTGTGTGTGTGTGTGGGTGTGGGCGGGCGGCACTGTAGCACTCTGCTACATTAACAGGGTGGTGGCACGTCACTGCAGAATATATCATGAAAGAGAGAATCCAGGAGTGTCCAGGTTTTTATGCAGGACTGTGAAGGGTGGCTAATTCAATTTAGGAAGCTACAGATTGACGTTGTCCTCATTTAAAAATTGGAAGCACGGTATTGGCTGTGCCCCTAGCAGGACCTTTACGTGCTGATGGACACCTGAGAGAATGCATTGCATGGATTTTACGTGCAGCCGCTAGTCGTTTGGAACATCGGTTAACGACTGCACCTGGATATATATAAATATTTTTTTATTTGACACTGGTCAAGGACCCCAAGGCCGATTTAAAAATGCTCGGTATGAAGAAGAGGTCGAAGCAGAGGAAGGGAAGCCCGGGCTTCGGTGGCGGCGTGTCAGGACCCGTCAGGGGTTTTGACAAGCGAGTGGTCATGCTGTGCGAGGAAATCCCGTCGGAGGAATCCACCTGGGACCCGGGCTTGAGTTCGCAAAGCTCAGGGGCAAGCTCCGGCCCTGACGGACTGGGCCGGGCGTGGGGGTCTGGGAGCTTTCAGGGAAGAGAGGCCCCGAGCGCGAGCGGCTCCCCTCGGCCAGCGAAGCAGCTCTCTTTTCGGGAAAACCTCCCGGCGGAGTTTTATCCTGTTAATGGACAAAATGCCGGCCATGCTGCTCTGGGCATCAGACAGTTGTATGAATCTGCTTTTTCTCTTGCTTCATGCACACACTGTATTTGTTTATGTAGATTGGTAATGCATTTTAAACTGACGTCATGCTTTAGATACATGCAATATTACCAGTGCATGACAGATGAGGTTCTCCAATGCATTCAGTGGTCCATTTTTTTCCTCTGCAAGTCAAGTTGTGGCTGGCTACCCACTGAAAAATATGTCGGCTTTCAATTGGTTAGCTGCTTTATATTGCATTCCCCCCATAGATGACTCTGACATCTGCCAGAGTCGATACCAAAACACCCAGAGGCCAACAAGGGCATATCATACAATTTAGGGGAGCAGTTCTCCCCCAGAATGCAGCCATTATGGACTCATTTTTGTTCAATACATGTCCACAAAACAAGTTCCTTTGTTATAAACATATCATGTGTGCCCTAACTGCAGATCATAGGAGATCACTATCGGTAATCGCTTGTCTATTTCTGTGTTCTTCTAGTCCCAGGCTGATTGACATGGGCCAAGTGTATAGGCAGAACAACCTGGAGAACCTGGAACAGGCCTTCAATGTGGCTGAGAGAGACCTGGGTGTGACACGCCTACTGGACCCCGAAGGTAAGACTGACCTACAATCACTTTTAACCGACACGTCCTACGTCACAAAACCATACTGCAATTATCTTTGACGGATATTGCAATTGTGATATGTTTTCAGTGGACATTTTTGAATTTAACCTTTTAGGAAAAGTAAGGAAAAATGACAATGTGATTTTCGCTGGGGTTTGTGCCAAACAACCATGTTTGCTTACATGTGGAGGGTGTTATCTGAAGGCCAGAGCTTTCTCTGGAACACCACAATACTTCATTTTCTATGGCACATTAATGCATTTGTCATATGATTTTGTTAAATGTAAGGCATACATAAATTGAAAAATGGCAGCCCCTGAGATTTGCATATTACACTTTGTCCTCTTGCGTTTTCGGGCATTCCAGTCTTAATTATTATCAGTTCTTTTGGTGTGTTATACCACATTATTCCTAAAAGTTGCTGCCCAGCACTTGTTTGCAATGCAAAGTAATGAAATGGCATCTAATACAATTTCCCCTCTATCCTTTCAGATGTCGATGTCCCTCACCCGGATGAGAAGTCCATCATCACTTATGTGTCATCCCTGTACGATGCCATGCCTCGGGCGGATGCACATGATGGCGCCAGAGCCAATGTGAGCGGTTTTATGGCTCGTCTCATATCTTTTGTACACGTACATTGTAGTGAACGCGTATTTGCGGAGCTGCGTTTCACAATCTGGCCGGTGTAATCTGGCGCAATTGGAGTCTTGTGAAACCAATTATCATGCCATTGGCAGCCACACACACGGCACTCCTTTCCTCAGGCCTCATGTTATTCAAGACACCTAATAGTTAAGGCGAGACCGATGAGAAAACATTAATGGCTACCATCTTCGTCCATGCCTCGACCCCTTTTTTTTGTTGTTTGGATCCCTATGAGGCCTCTGAAGACAGTTTAATAACTGTGGTAATCGGACAAAACTCGTGTCCAGATAAAATCTGCCAGTGGAACAAAATTGTGCTTAATGTAATCTCTTTAAAATCATTCATCATTCAATCATCCAGTATCAGTTGGAAATGTAATTGGGTTAAAGTCATATTAAGACACA
>JAFBJU010000621.1:499517-572490 GCA_016785305.1 Colistium nudipinnis
ATATTATGAATTTTTAACAAATGTGCTTACAAACATGGGTTTGTCACAGATTCAGGGTGAACTGTATAAATATGCTTCTCCCACCATTGTCGTCTTACGCTCTCCTCCACCATCAACGCCTTGTGTGCTCTCTTACCCCCCCTTGTCCGTTCCCACAAGCCCTATTTTGTTAGTCCCTAATTGAGTTTAGTTTGGTGTGTGGGTATTTAAACATGGAGATGCAGAAGAAGTTGTTTTTTTTTTCCTAACCATCAGCTATCTTTTCTGCTGCCTCGGCTGCAGGAGCTGGAGTTGCGCTGGCAGGAGTACTACGAGCTGGTGACTATTCTGCAGCAGTGGATGCGCCACCATGTCATGATCTTCGAGGAGAGGAAGTTCCCTGCCAGCTACGAGGAGATAGAGGTGAGCCGATGAAGCTGGTCAAATGTGGATATTGTGGCGTAAGATTTGTCTCTCTTATAGGAAGTGTTTAAAACATTTAAAAATATCGAGCTTCTTTGGCCATCCATGGCTGGATGAAGGAACAGACTTGCTGAACGTAACGTCTGCCTTTGGGCAGAAATAATTGTTCTAGATATAATAAACTGCTTTCCCAGACATTGTTGCGAAATAGGTGGGGCAGTGCTGGTTTAGAGAAAATGCTGCTAAAACGTGGATAATGTCAGACTTAATCCTCAGGAGAATTACCACACTGTCAGTGCTACACAACAAAAACAAAGTAATCATTTTTTTTTAATTTATCTTGGAAGCCAGAAACTGTCAGCAGCACCAGGGCTCCTTTAAGGTTGCCTTCAAAGCCAATTTAGAGATTAATTGCTTTCTTTTCTCTGGTGATTCGTGCAGTGATGTTATTTGACTCATTAAAAAGTTGAATGTAATTAACACTGGTCATGGGAATGCATGACTGATGCGTTCATGGGATATTACCCCAGTGTGTGCAGGCCATTAGAACTGCAGCGTGATGTTGCCCCGAATAGACTCATGTTGTTTATGGAATTAGGAATCCACAGTGATCAACACAAACAAAACACAAACTTAGAATAGCAAAATAATAATGTGTTTAGTATACATATATATATATATATACAGTATATATAGTGAAATCATTTTTTTCACTCTGCACTGTTTTTATATTGCCACAAAAAAACAAATTCCATTTTAGAAATCCTATTTATCAAGCATCAAATATTTTCATTTAAAAGAAATAACCAATAATCTTGTGTTGTTGGTTTTTGCAGCTTCTGTGGCGCCAGTTCTTGAAGTTCAAAGAGTCCGAGCTGCCAGTGAAGGAGTCCGACAAGAACCGCTCCAAACACCTCTACCAGTCCTTTGAGGTAAGCTAACCCGAGCTCTTTGTTTGTCTTTTTTTTATCGCATGCATAACGATGTCTCCGTGCATCACCACTTGTCCCGTTCGCCTGCAGAGTGCGGTGCACGCCGGCCAGGTGAAGGTTCCTCCGAGCTACCATCCCATCGACGTGGAGAAGGAGTGGGGCCGACTCCATGTGGCCATCCTCGAGAGAGAGCGGCTGCTGAGAATAGAGTTTGAGAGGTACCGGAACCGCTTCGTGCTTGCAGGGACGCGGATAAGCAATGGCTGGGACAAAATCAACTTATGAAATTTGCCATTTTCTAAGGCTGTCCGAGCGTTAAACTCGGGCCACCAATATTTCACCTGAATAGATTTTTAGTAGCTCTGGTAAAGATGGACCAGTGTTGAGTGAAAGGCTCTCCTTCTCGTTGTGTTTTGGCTTTTTATAAAATGAGACGGCCATGTTTGCAGTAATTGGACATGCAGAGAGAGATAATTAGAGCTGATGAAATAGGAAAAGACATTTTATGTTTTAAATGGGTCATCCCTGGTCATTTGAGTCGGGTCTGGCAAGTGAGCCCGGTTCGTGTCACAAGACGGCGGGGTCATCTAATTGCTTTGTTTTTGGTTCTGAGAAGTGGAATGAGCAAACTGGACATCCTTGTGAAAAAAAAACAAAAAACAGAGATGGTTTTGTCTCACGCCGGGTGTTTTCCTCCAAGTATTTTTTCTCAGGCATATTTGGAATGTGAGGCGAACCACTGGTCTGGTAGCTCCAACTGTAATCCCCCTGCTGTTGAAATATGGCATTTGTGAGTGATCCCCATAGATTAGATTGTTTGCTGCTTCGGCTGATATCCGAATGTGGGTTTTGGCTCGTGCTAGAGTTGTTTTTTTCCCCTGTCAACGAGGTAGTTAGTACTTTCTTTTATTCTGTCTTTTGTTTTTATTTTAACCCAGACTCGAGAGGCTCCAGAGGATTTTCAGTAAAGTCCAGATGGAGTCTGGGTCGTGTGATGAGCAGTTTAGCCACCTGGAGGCCTTGCTGCAGACAGTGAGTAGTGTTCATTAGAAGACGAATGAGTTCGCAAAAGATGTTCCTTTTTTTGAATTTGTGCGGCATTCACAAGGAAGATGACACTTTGATTGGCTCTCCTCCCCTCAGGACATCCGTCTGATGAATGCAGGGAAACCGGCTCAGCACACGGCCGAAGTGGAGAGGGAGCTGGACAAGGCAGACAAAATGATCCGCCTGCTCTTCAACGACGTGCAGATACTCAAGGATGGGCGCCACCCTCAGGCGGAACACATGTACCGCAAGTGGGTGCTGCGGGGCATTACTTTCAATGGGGAAAAGCAAATAATCATAACAATAATAATAATTAAAAACATGTCCACAGGGTGTACCGCCTCCACGAGCGCCTGGTGAACCTGCGCACTGACTACAACCTTCGTCTGAAGTCCACGGTGACCACCTCTCAGGTCACCCTGGTCAGCTCCCAGCAGTCGACCATGAAGGTGCGGCCTGAGATGGACGATGTGACCCTGCGCTACGTTCAGGACCTACTGGCCTGGGTGGAGGAGAACCAGCGGCGCATCGATGATTCCGAGTGGGGATCTGACCTCCCGTCCGTGGAGTCCCAGCTGGGCAGCCACAGGGGCCTGCACCAGACCGTGGAGGACTTCAGGTCCAAGATTGAACGAGCCAAGACCGACGAGGTAGACCCCCCACCCCCCAGACGAGATTACACCTTGTGCCGTTGATTTTTTGAAATAACCATTGTCATCTTTTTTATATCTTCTTCAGAACCAGATATCTCCCATCAGCAAAGGCACATATAGAGAGTACCTGGGCAAACTGGACCTTCAGTATGGCAAACTACTGGTGAATATTTTCACATTTACTTACGTTTACCTGGGGAGTGGTGTTTTTAATTGTACATTAGATCCTTCATTTTTTCCAGCTCTCTAAATGTTGGATGTTTTCTCTCTTTCAGAACTCTTCCAAGTCCCGCCTGAGGAACTTGGATTCGCTCCACGCCTTCGTCAGCGCGGCCACTAAAGAACTGATGTGGCTAAATGACAAAGAGGAAGAGGAGGTCAACTTTGACTGGAGTGACAGAAACAGCAACATGACTGCAAAGAAAGACAACTACTCGGTTGGTATTTTTTTTCGGTTAAATACATTCTAGATTGAAGATTTCTTGGTGAATGACTTTAATGAATACACATTTTCCCTTCCAAGGTAATAATTCACATTTTTGTTTTTGGATGATTCAGGGTCTCATGCGGGAGCTGGAGCTGAGGGAGAAGAAGGTCAATGATATCCAGACCATGGGCGACAAACATGTCAGGGATGGACATCCCGGCAAGAAGACAGTTGAGGTAATTCCTTCCGTAAACCCCTTTAAACTGTAAAAGCCCACTTCACAGTGAGTTCGCAAATAATCCACAGTCATTGTGTTCTTCTTTCTTTAGGCCTACACAGCTGCCCTGCAGACTCAGTGGAGCTGGATCCTCCAGTTGTGCTGCTGCATTGAGGCTCATCTCAAAGAGAACACAGCCTACTACCAGGTACAGTACCAGTGGCATTCCTTGCAAACAAATAATCAACTTTGCCGGAACTGAGACTCAAAGTTTGCCGTGTCCCCTTCTTGCAGTTCTTTGGCGACGTTAAGGAGGCTCAGGACAAGATGAAAAAGATGCAGGAGAACATGAAAAAGAAATACAGCTGCGATCGCTCTACCACCGCCACGCGTCTGGAGGATCTGCTGCAGGATGCTGTGGTGAGTGATGAATGCCTACATTAACGACCATGACCTTTAGAGTCAGCTGGGATCGGTCTCCGGCACTCCCCCGCGACCGTCTAATTGTATTAGATAATGGCTGGATGAATAATTGGATTTCATATCTCGTCAACAGGAAGAGAAGGAGCAGCTGAACGAATTCAAGACCCTGGTGACCGGACTGAACAAGAGAGCCAAGTCCATCATCCAGCTGAAACCGCGTAACCCCACCACACCCATCAAAGGCAAACTGCCCGTTCAGGCCGTCTGTGACTTCAAGCAGCAGGAGGTGAGAACGCCTACTTACTAACTCCGCAGTTATTCATGATCACCCCCGCTCCTCCGACGGGTCCCAGTCGTGTGCCTGAATATATCTGCTATAAGGTTTTTAATTCTGTTTCAGATTATTGTCCACAAAGGGGATGAGTGTGCTCTCCTCAACAACTCCCAGCCGTTCAAGTGGAAGGTCCTGAACCACTCTGGCAGCGAGGCGGTGGTGCCCTCTGTCTGCTTCATGGTCCCTCCGGTCAACAAGGAGGCCGTGGACAGCGTGTCCAGGTGAGAACATGATGGCTAGATTAATTAACATAGCACTAAGCAAATTAAGATGCCTCAGTGACCTTGATGCAACTGATCATTTAAGTTACTGTGCACATTTTATTTATAGTTTCACAAATAAATACACATACTGTACATTTTCCATGTATTTATTTGACTAGCAGTCTCGGGATAATTTCTCTCGTGATCACGTGACCTGACTTTCCACAGACTAACTACTTGGTAACCTGTTAAGGGTGGCCTCTGATTTATTCATTCATACCCTCTTTACTCTTCTTTCCATCTCCAGTCTGGATGGGGGTCATCAGCAGATGGTGACCATGTGGCAGACGCTCCACATAGACATGAAGACCCTGCTGTCCTGGCAGTACCTGATGAGAGACTTCACTCAGATTCGATCCTGGAACATCACCATGGTGAGTAGTTGCACCAATGAACTCCGATCCACCCAATGAATGCCCCTGTCTGTGCAAAATGAAAGGCTCATGTCATATCAGTATTTAACTGGAAATAGCAAGGTACAGTCAGCCAACTTGTTTCAGAAGAATAATTAAGCCAAACCTAGAATGTGTTATTATATTATTTATTAAATATTATTCTATTAATTATGTATTCCTATTTAATTTAAAAATAAGGGTGCACAATAATAAAATAACATATTTACTCGTTATTTGTGCTATAATGATTCTTTAATTTTAAGACTGTAAAAGGGAACGTTGCTAACTACCTGGTAACTGAAAATACATATTTAAATCATATTATAGCCTCACCCTCTAGTGGAATTCCACTCACAATGCCATGCCTCCTCTTTTCATCCCGTTTTCCTCCATCCCGCGCAGTTGAAAACGATGAAACCAGAGGAATATAGGCTGATGATGAGGAACTTTGAGCTCCACTACCAGGACTTCCTGCGCGACAGCAAGGATTCGCAGCTTTTCAGCAAGGATGACCAGAAGCAGGTGGAGGCAGACTACAACAAGTCGAACCAGCATTTCAGCGGCCTGCTTCGCTCCATGGAGAAAGGTCCAAAATATTATCTCAGCTAAACACACGCAAGCTTTGACATTTTTTTTTATGTATCAAGGGGAATATATTTATTATAGCAAATTCATAATGTCCATTCACCTTTCAGGAAAAATGGTTGTTAGGCTCAAAGGTGAGTGATGTAAAGACATTAAAAACTACAGCTCACCAGGCTAGTGTGTGTACACGCTTAAAAGCCATGGATGAGATGTATGAATATAGATTAGAGTCCTGTGTGACTGCATGTTTCTGCTGATAGCTTTTTTGACAGATCTGCACCAAATAGAACCCATGTTTTGTCCATTAGGCTACAGTATGTTACGCTTCATGGAATGCCGCCAAATAGTTCATAAAAGTGTGATTAACTTGGTAAAATACACTATAGAGTTTGCTGTAAATGTAGTGTATATGGAGCTGTGTGCGTTTGAGACTCGACACATGTTGACAACAACTGCATGTACGGTTAAGCTTAAATGCACTGCAGTGGACTGAGAATGTGAATACGTCCAAATCACACAACGATATCAAACTCTAATCTCCAGTTATTTTCTTACAGCTTATGTTCATGGCCTTCGACTGTTTCAAGCTCGCTTTTGGGCCAAACATAAGTCTGCAGGTTCCTGATGTTCTAACCAAGTACGTATGCTACCACACAGGTCAACAGGACGAGTCTCTGTGTCAGAACTACTTGTCTGAGATCAAGGACCTGCGCCTGCACATCGAGGACTGCGAGTCTCGGACCGTGGCTCGCATACGCAAACCCATGGAAAAGGAGCCTCTGAAAGAATGCATTCAGAAGACAACTGAGCAGAAGGTACTGCACTGCCATCGTACGTCATGGGTTCGAAAACAACTAAAAGACAGACAACAATATCTACTATCCATTCATTTGGATACATCGGCGTAATTACAACTAAAGCAACAAGACCTGCAGAAACAGGAGTCTCGTAGGCTACAAAAAACAATGTGTATCATATCTAATTTATTATTGTTTGCATTTAATGAAGTTAGTAGACATGATGAACTAGACTGGTCGTCATATAAAGTAAAGTCAATGAACCAATGTCTTTAGTGAGAAAAGCTTACCGAAAATGATCCTCGGGAGCCTGGTGATCCTTGAGGCAAAACAAACCTTTTGAAAAAGATGCAGGAAAGACGAAGGAAAGATGAGTGCAAGTACTGGAGCCATTTTGTAATTTATAGGGTTTGAAAAGATACAGTATTTATTAATATTGTCGCAGTACCTTTCATGTTGAGGAAGCGGAGTGCGAGCTGCAATCGGTGTATGCCCGAAGTGCGCATATACGGCAGGGATTTGCAGCTGTGTATGCCGCTCGGTGAGAGTGGCATAGATAAGAAGCCTGCAGGCCACCTTCGTCCTTCTGCTGCACTCGTCCCTGCTGACCTGAAAGTGCTCAAATTCAATTACATTTTAAAGGTTTCCTCCGGCGCATGTACAGTCATGTCTTAGTTCTAATCTTAGGCTTATTTAAAATGTTGTCTTTCGTCGTTTTTCTATGTTACATCTCATGTTTAGACTTTCCACTTACTGTGAACTCTGGTTGTTCCTCTGCAGAAAGTCCAGGTGGAGCTCCAGGGCCTCAAGAAGGACCTTGATAAAGTCACAGTGAAGACCCAAGAAGTCCTGGCCACCCCTCAGCAGTTGGCCTCGGCTCCTGTGCTGCGCTCAGAGCTCGAGCTCACTGTGCAGAAGATGGATCACGCCCACACGCTCTCCTCCATTTATCTGGACAAGTGAGTCCCCGGCCACTCGCTCTGAAGAGAAAAGGAAATGTTTCTTAGTGTTCCCATGTCAGGACCAGTCATTCTTTACGATATGCTTTCCTGCCCAGGTTGAAGACCGTGGAAATGGTCATACGTAACACACAAGGTGCCGAGGGTGTTCTCAAACAATATGAGGACTGCCTGCGCGATGTTCACACTGTGCCCGGCGACGTCAAGGAAGTAGAGAGCTATAGAACAAAGCTGAAGGTAACCTGCATATCAAGTCTCACTTCTCAGAAATTTGAAATCAATGGAAAGGAAACGTATCAATGATTATATTTGACAAACGTGTATAAACACTTTTTTGGCAGAATTTGACCATGCTCGCCAACCCGAGCTGTCCTTTAACCTCCTTCGGCTTTTGTTCCCACAGAAAATGCGGGTCGAGGCGGAGAGCGAACAGCCAGTGTTCGATTCCCTGGAGGCAGAGCTGAAGAAAGCCTCGGCCGTGAGCGACAAGATGTCCCGTGTGCACAGCGAGCGGGACGCCGAGCTGGACCACTATCGCCAGCTTCTGTCCAGTCTCCAGGACCGCTGGAAGGCGGTGTTCACTCAGGTGGACGTTCGCCAGAGGGAGCTGGAGCTGCTCGGCCGCCAGCTCGGCTACTACCGAGAGAGCTACGACTGGCTGATCAGCTGGATCGCCGACGCCAAGCAAAGGCAGGAGAAGATCCAGGCCGTGACCATCACCGACAGCAAAACCATGAAAGAGCAGCTTGACCAGGAGAAGGTAGGTTGTGTCGGAGCATTCCTTAAACTCTAAACCTTTTCTCCATAAAACTGGTTACTGCATCGTGCTTTTTCCGAAACAGAAACTGCTGGAGGAAATTGAGAAAAACAAGGACAATGTGGATGAGTGTCAAAAATATGCCAAAGCATACATTGATACCATCAAGGTGAGTATTCATTTGGAGCCATATGGAACGTGTAGTGAAAGTGTCTGTGACACAACTGACGCCTGGAGACTGTTTTCTCATCAAATAGGATTATGAACTCCAGCTGGTCGCCTACAAGGCTCAGGTGGAGCCTCTGACATCCCCCTTGAAGAAGAGCAAACTGGATTCTGCTTCTGACAACATTATTCAGGAGGTAAGATTCTTCAAAAACATATCGGCGAAAGTGTCTTGAATTAAAGACGACTTTCATTTGAATGGTTACCACTACGCAGAAGTCAACACAAATCTGCATTAAGCTGACAATTACGCATTTCTAAGTGCTGTTTGTTTCCCCCCGTACCAGTATGTAACACTGAGGACCAGGTACAGTGAGCTGATGACTCTGACTAGTCAGTACATCAAGTTCATCACCGACACACAGCGCCGCCTGGAGGACGAGGAGGTGCGTGACAACTGGCCAAGGGTCCCAAACAAACTAAGTTCTAATACAAAAGCTAACCAACCAAATAATCCACCAAACAACAAACGGTTTTACCGCCGATCACCGAACCGCATGCATGCACGCACACACACTTTTTCTGTGTGTCATACCCGCACGCATTCACACACTCAAGATCACAGACCCACACCCATTAGTGTACGGATGACAAAAAGTTCCTTTGCACCGGTTATGCATAAAACATTGGCATGCTGTAGCTGAACAAATATTTAATATATATAATATAAACATAGGGTTCTCAAACCAGGAAAAACATCAAACTAATTATCATGGATGAGGTTCAACTGTAAGCATTACACACAATGACACAAAGTATCAAAAATGAATTATTCAGGAATTCTTTTAGACTTAATGAGTGCATTTGCTACTTCATTCCCGTTCATTCATACATTGTGTTTACTGTGCCATTTTAGATCGAGAACAAGGGGTTCTTTCTTTCACTTGTTTTGATTCTCTTTCTATTTCCACTGGCAATTATATTTCCTGAAGTAAAAAAGAACAATTATAGTACTCAGCCTGGTTGCCATGTCTTCAGATCTCCTTTTTTCCCCCCTAAATTAACACGATTTTACAGTTTTCTGTTTTATTCTAACCGTAATGTTTTGTTTGTTCCTTTGCCTCTCCTAACTGCTTGCCAGTGCTTTGCCATGATGAATGCTTAACTTGTTTGAGCATTAAGGAGGTAAATCATTTACAGTGTTACAAGTACTTTGTGTAGTGTTCATCAGTTCCCTCTGTCACCCTAACATCTTTGTCTGGCTCAAACTGCTATCTGTAGCATATATTTTCTTCCTCTGCTGCCTGACTGCAAATATTGTTTCTCAGTCATGACTGCCCCTTCTGACAGTACATGCTTAACTTTCAATGCTTCCAGAACCTTTTGATTTAAGAAGTATATTTAACTGGCAGTGATATCATCTCAACCCTATTATCCTTGACTTCTATTCTTTATTTTTCTCTTCTCTTCACTCTATTTAGCATCAAATAGTGATTTAAAGAACCCCCAGTGCACGGGATGAATTAAAGCCATTCAAGTGAATGGTGTGCATACTACTCTATCATGAAACATTTAGTCCTTTTTAGTATTTAGTATTTTATCTTACGTAGTTATGTAAACCTAAACATTGCATAAAACACATTTTTTATGAGCCAATTCAAGAGAGCACAATTAAAAACACTTGATCAAAACACCAAACATAGAATACTACAAACAAACAAAAAACAACTACTTTTAAATCATTTAGCAGCAAAAAAGGAAATAATATAAACAGTGATATAATATTGGTATCATTCACTATGCCGGTTTGTAGTTATATAGTGCTACAGCTACAGTTGCATGCCATATGATTTTCTTGCTGTGTTGTGAAGTGATATTTTGTTTCCATACATTAATTCCTACATCCTCATTGCCATCGCCTTTTTCCTGAATTGTCTTGTCATGAGTTACCTTAATCGCATCGTGAATTTAACATCAATTTGATGATTGTGCATCTAATTTGATTGATCTTTGAGCTAATTTTTAACATTAACTTTGCCTGGGTAATACAGTACATTAAATTGCTCCAGTGTGGTTAGGCTGTGATGACTAAAAAAATACAGTTTTAATCCACACTGTTTTGAGCTGGTTAATGTAAAGTGTTACCTTTAACCTGTCATGCTTGATTGTAATCCTTTCTTTACCATTTGCCTCCACTAATGCAGAAAGCTGCAGAGAAACTCAAAGCGGAAGAGCAGAAAAAAATGGCAGAGATGCAGGCTGAGTTAGACAAACAGAAGCAGTTAGCTCAAGCTCACGCAAAGGCCATTGCCAAAGCTGAGAAAGAGGCTCAAGAACTGAAGCTCAGAATGAAGGAAGAAGTAAGCAGGAGAGAAACTGCTGCTGTAGATGCAGAAAAACAAAAACACAACGTCCAGCTGGAGCTGCATGAGCTCAAAAACTTGTCGGAGCAGCAGATCAAGGACAAAAGTCAACAGGTGGATGATGCTCTCCAAAGCAGGTCCAAGATCGAAGAGGAAATCCGACTCATTAGGATTCAGCTTGAAACAACAGTTACACAAAAGTCAACTGCCGAATCTGAGCTCAAGCAACTTCGTGACAGAGCAGCTGAGGCTGAGAGACTCAGGAAGGCTGCCCAGGAGGAAGCCGAGAAGCTCCGCAAACAAGTCAATGAAGAAACCCAGAAAAAGCGCATGGCAGAGGAGGAACTCAAATGCAAATCTGAAGCGGAGAAGGAAGCAGCGAAGCATAAGCAAAAAGCCCTGGAAGACCTTGAAAACCTCAAGAGGCAGGCCGAGGAGGCTGAGAGGCAAGTGAAGCAAGCAGAGGTTGAAAAAGAAAGGCAAATCAAGGTCGCTCACGCTGCAGCTCAAAAGAGTGCTGCGGCTGAGCTCCAGAGCAAGCACATTTCCTTTGTAGAAAAGACCTCCAAGTTGGAGGAATCCCTCAAACAGGAGCATGGTGCAGTCCTCCAGCTGCAGCAACAAGCCGCACATCTCAAGAAACAACAGGAAGATGCGGAAAATGCCAGGGAAGACGCAGAAAAGGAGCTTGAAAAATGGAGACAGAAAGCCAATGAAGCCCTTCGTCTTAGACTCCAGGCTGAGGAAGAAGCTCACAAGAAGAGCCTCGCTCAAGAGGATGCTGAGAAACAGAAGGAAGAGGCCGAGCGCGAGGCTAAGAAGAGAGCCAAAGCTGAAGAGTCGGCCCTGAAGCAGAGAGATATGGCTGAGAAAGAACTGGACAGGCAAAGAAAGGTGGCTGAGAGCACGGCTCAGCAGAAACTCACTGCAGAGCAGGAGCTGATTCGACTCAGGGCCGACTTCGACCACGCAGAGCAGCAGAGATCTCTCCTCGAGGACGAACTTTATCGCCTGAAGAATGAAGTCATCGCAGCTCAACAGCAGAGGAAGCTGCTCGAGGACGAACTGGCCAAAGTGAGAAGTGAAATGGATGTTCTCATTCAGCTCAAGTCCAAGGCAGAGAAGGAGACCATGTCCAACACGGAGAAGAGCAAACAACTCCTGGAGGCTGAGGCCGGCAAGATGAAGGACCTTGCTGACGAGGCAAGCAAGCTGAGGGCCATCGCCGAGGAGGCCAAGCATCAGAGGCAAGTTGCGGAGGAGGAAGCCGCTCGTCAGAGGGCTGAGGCTGAGAGAATTCTCAAGGAGAAGCTGGCTGCCATCAGCGACGCCACCCGCTTAAAAACAGAGGCTGAAATCGCCCTGAAAGAAAAGGAGGCTGAAAATGATAGACTCCGACGACATGCTGAGGATGAGGGTTACCAGAGGAAAGCCCTTGAAGACCAGGCCAACCAGCACAAGCAAGAGATAGAGGAGAAGATAGTTCTACTCAAGAAATCATCTGAAGCGGAAATGGATAGGCAAAAGGCAATAGTGGACGACACACTCAAACAGAGGCGGGTCGTTGAAGAAGAAATCCGAATTCTTAAGCTCAACTTTGAGAAGGCTTCGTCGGGAAAACTTGACCTTGAGCTAGAACTGAACAAGCTGAAAAACATCGCCGAGGAAACTCAGCAAAGCAAACTCAGAGCAGAAGAGGAGGCGGAGAAACTCCGAAAGCTCGCCCTTGAAGAGGAGAAGAGGAGGAGGGAAGCTGAGGAGAAGGTGAAGAAGATCACAGCTGCAGAGGAGGAGGCAGCCAGACAACGCAAGGCTGCCCAAGACGAGCTCGATCGTCTGAAAAAGAAAGCCGAAGAAGCCAGAAAACAGAAAGAGGAGGCAGACATAGAAGCAGACAAACAGATTGTTGCAGCCCAACAAGCCTCCCTGAAATGCAATGCAGCCGAGCAGCAAGTCCAAAGTGTCCTTGCCCAACAGAAGGAAGATGGCATCATGCAAAAGAAGCTCAAGGAAGAGTACGAGAAAGCCAAGAAGCTCGCAAAAGAGGCAGAGGCCGCCAGGGAGAAGGCCGAGAGAGAGGCGGCTCTCCTTCGTCAACAAGCGGAGGAAGCGGAGAGACAAAGAGCGGCTGCTGAGCAGGAAGCTGGACACCAAGCCCAAGCTCAGGAGGACGCCGAGAGGCTGAGGAAAGAGGCCGAATTTGAGGCTGCCAAGCGAGGACAAGCGGAATCTGCAGCGCTCAAGCAGAAGGCGCAAGCTGATGCTGAAATGGCAAAGCACAAAAAATTGGCAGAGCAAACGCTGAAACAGAAGTTCCAGGTAGAACAGGAGCTGACAAAGGTGAAACTCCAGCTGGATGAGACAGACAAACAGAAGTTTGTCCTCGATGACGAGCTCCAGCGCCTGAAGGATGAGGTCGACGATGCTGTCAAGCAAAGGGCCCAGGTGGAGGAGGAGCTGTTCAAGGTCAAGGTCCAGATGGAGGAGCTACTAAAACTGAAACTGAGAATTGAGGAGGAAAACCAGCGCCTCATCAAGAAGGACAAGGATAACTCGCAAAAGTTCCTTGAAGAAGAGGCCGAAAATATGAGAAAACTTGCCGAGGATGCCGCCAGACTTAGCGTGGAGGCCCAAGAGGCGGCACGCTTAAGGCAGATGGCAGAGGAAGACCTCAATCAGCAGCGAGCTCTTGCAGATAAAATGCTCAAAGAGAAGATGCAGGCCATACAGGAGGCTTCTAGATTTAAAGCAGAGGCAGAGATGCTCCAAAGACAGAAGGACATGGCTCAGGAGCAGGCACAAAAGCTGCTCGAGGATAAACAGCTGATGCAGCAGCGTCTGGAGGACGAAACGGAGGAGTACCAGAAATCACTCGAGGCGGAGAGGAAAAGGCAATTGGAGATCGTGGCTGAGGCAGAGAAACTCAAGCTACAGGTTTCCCAGCTGAGCGAAGCCCAGGCCAAAGCTCAGGAGGAAGCCAAGAAATTCAAGAAACAAGCCGATACAGTTGCCGCTCGTCTTCATGAGACCGAAATAGCCACCAAAGAAAAAATGACAGTAGTGGAAAAACTGGAAGTCGACAGACTTAATACGAGCAAAGAGGCTGACGATTTACGCAAAGCTATTGCAGACCTAGAGAATGAGAAGTCTAGACTGAAAAAGGAATCTGAAGAACTTCAAAATAAATCTAAAGAGGTATTGTGTCAAAAATGGCATAACAGAGCAGCTTATGTCATTGTTAATTCTATCTGATAACTAACCCACTTGTTTCTTAAATTTCCTCTATCCCCTTTCTCTGACTTGACTAATCATGAAACCCCTAGCTTTGATTTTAAATATGATTTTAATCCAATTTATTTTCAGTGCACTTTGCTCATGCAGACCACATCCTGAATGGCCTGGAATGCTTTCTCATTTTAAGACATGCTTCATGTTTCTTTTTTTAGCTTCAAATCATTTGCAGTTTCGGTCCAAATACACATCAGCAAAGCGAAAAGCAGTTCAACGTGCATGAATTTATGAATTCCTTTTTTTGTTCAATTTAGAAAAAGTCTGACATTAAATTATTCTCAAGCTGATAGTCTTGCAATAGAGTCACAATAATACTCTACGTACTGAACCTGTCCACTGATATCCACGATCACGATCACACTGAACTACTATGCATTACATGGCACAAGAATATGTACCCATACTTCCATTGTTTAAAAGTGCTTTAAAAGTCACTCAAAACCCACCCCGTGATTTACACATGATGTTTGTATGTCATTACCATTTGGATTGTACAACATGCACTCAAGGGGGATTGCCAATTTAATCTCACAGTTAGAAAACACAGAAGTCACGTTTTTAAAACAGTGGCATTCCTTGTTTCACTGTTTTTGCACTCAAGTCTTTGTAATCTAAGAGGATTAAGTTGAAATGTAATACCATTTATTTACTGATGTATTTATTATTTACAGATTTGTAATTTCAATTTAATAATTGGTCAATCATTCACAAAAATATGTGTATCATAATACATATTGTACACACAAGAAGTCAATTAAATTCAGCCATTAAATTGAAGGATATAATCACGAAAAAATATTATATAATAATATAAAATATAAATGAAATTGATGCAAGTATCCTAAGTCATGATAGCAAATATACTAAAAATATAGAACATATATTTCAAAATAAACATTAATCTAAAAAACGGCAGAAATCACTTAACTTAAACCTGGTAATATTTGATTTCCATGTGCATAAGCAGAGTGCATTGCTCAATATATATTCCTTAAAAATAATAATAGTATTCCATAAATAATTTCAGTTAGAACGTATAACATTATTCAAAAATGCATTGTCTCTCAGCTAAAAAACCTGTTGTAACTTTGTGTTTTCTTGTTTTTATCAGATTGCTGATGCACAGCAGAAACAATTGGAACATGAGAAAACAGTGCTCCAACAGACATTCCTGACAGAAAAAGAAATGCTGTTGAAAAAGGAAAAACTAATTGAAGATGAGAAAAAGAGACTAGAGAGCCAGTATGAGGAAGAGGTGAGAAAGGCTAAGGCTCTCAAAGATGAACAAGAACGCCAGAAACAGCAGATGGAGGAGGAGAAGAAGAAACTCCAAGCTACCATGGATGCAGCTCTTAATAAGCAGAAAGCGGCTGAGAAAGAGATGCTTCACAAGCAAAACGAAATGCAGGCGCTGGAAAATCAGAGACTAGAACAGGAGAGGATTCTTGCAGAGGAGAACCAGAAATTGCGCGACAAACTGCAGCAGCTTGAGGATGCACAGAAAGACCAGATAACCAGGGAAGTTGTAACACTAGTTGAGTCAACAAATACAGTTTACAATGGCCGAAATGCCAGTGACTTGGTAGACAGTGATGAGAAGAGACCAGATCCATTGGCTTTTGATGGCATCCGTGACAAGGTACCTGCAAGCAGGCTTCACGACATTGGCCTTTTACCCAAGAAGGACTTTGAGAACCTGAAAAATGGCAAAACCACAGTGCAAGAGCTTGGTGAAAAAGAAAATCTGAAATGCATTCTCAAAGGAAAGGACTGCATTGCTGGTGTTTTGACACCATCTAATCAAAAAATGTCAATCTATCAAGCATCAAAAGAGAAGAAGATTACACCGGGCACGGCCATGATCCTTCTCGAGGCACAGGCTGCCACAGGTTACATGATAGACCCTATCAAAAATGAGAAACTTTCTGTTAATAAAGCTGTCAAGGAGGGCTTGATTGGCCCTGAACTGCACAACAAAATGCTCTCAGCTGAGAGGGCTGTTGTCGGCTACAAAGATCCATACAGTGGTGGGAAGATCTCCGTCTTTGAAGCCATGAAGAAGGGTCTCATGGAGCATGATCATGCCATCAGAGTCCTGGAGGCTCAGCTGGCAACCGGGGGTATCATTGACCCCATCAATAGTCACCGCGTACCAAATGAAACAGCCTACAAGCAGGGACAGTATGATGCAGAAATGAATAAGATTATGCAGAAACCCTCAGATGACACAAAGGGATACTTTGACCCCAGTACTCAGGAACCTTTGACATATTCTGAGCTTATGGCAAGGTGCTTCACTGATCCAGACACAGGTCTGATGTTCCTTCCAATCACAGATAAAGCTGCTCAGTGCTCAAGTATATACACAGAGGAGGAGACCAAAGATGTGTTTAGCAAAACCACTGTGTCCGTTCCATTTGGAAAATTCAAGGGAAAGACAGTCACCATTTGGGATATCATCAATTCCGAGTACTTCTCTGAGGACCAAAAGAAAGACCTTCTCCGTCAGTACAAGACAGGCAAGATCACAATTGAAAAAATCATTAGGATTGTAATCACTGTGGCCGAAGAAAAAGAGAAGAAGAACGAAATCACTTTCGATGGTCTGAGAGCACCTGTACCCGCCACCGAGCTCCTGGAATCCAAAACCATTGATAAAGACCTGTACAACAAATTAAACAAAGGCAAAAAAACAGTCAAAGAGGTGTCTGAAATGGAGCCTGTCTATAAAGCGCTGAGAGGTACAAACTGCATTGCAGGTGTAGTTATTGACTCATCCAACGAGACGATGTCCTTCTACCAAGCCATGAAGAAGGATATGATGAGATCAGGGCCTGCCTTGATTATGCTCGAAGCCCAAGCAGGAACTGGCTACGTGGTCGACCCTGTTCATAATCAGAAGTACACTGTTGATGAAGCTGTCAAAGCAGGTGTGGTTGGTCCTGAGCTGCATGAAAGGCTCCTGTCTGCAGAGAGAGCCGTTACAGGTTTTAAAGATCCGTACACTGCAAAGACCGTATCTCTGTTTCAGGCCATGAAAAAGGAGCTTATACCTAAGGAACAAGGAATCCGACTACTCGATGCCCAAATGACCACTGGTGGCATCATTGATCCAGTTAAAAGCTATCACATTTCTCATGAGGTTGCCTGCAAGAGAAGTTATTTTGATGATGAAATGAAGCAGGCTCTGAGCAGTCCCACTGATGAAACTAAATGCTTCTTTGACCCCAATACAAAAGAAAATGTCACATACTCGCAGCTCTTCAAAAGATGTGTCACTGACAAGAAAACTGGTCTCCAGCTTCTCCCTCTTTCCGAGGACGCAATCAATGCAAAGGAGGAGACGGCATATACTGAAGGCCAGGCTAAAGAGGCTATGACACAGGCAACTGTCGAGCTTGACTGGGGACCGTTTAAGGGCAGAAAGATGACCATCTGGGAAATCATTAACTCTGAATATCTCACTGAGGAACAAAGGCTTGACCTCCTTAGACAGTTTAGGTCTGGAAAGATTACAATCGAAAAGATAATTAAAATATTAATCACAATTGTGGAAGAGAAGGAGGCCAAGGAACAAGAAAAGTCCAGCTTCAAGGGACTTAGAGCCCCTGTCCCAGCAAGCGCTCTGTATGATTCCAAAATCATTGACAAACCAACCTTTGAGCAACTTCAACAAGGAAAAACGACACCTACACAAGTCAGTGCGAATCCCAATGTCAATAAATACCTCCAGGGGTCTGATAGCATTGCTGGTATCTACCTTGAGCCAACAAAGGAAAAGATAAGCATTTATCAGGCTATGAGGAAAAAGCTCCTCAGACATAACACAGGCCTTTCACTTCTCGAGGCCCAGGCTGCAACAGGGTTCATTGTAGACCCAGTGAGGAACCAGTACCTGTCGGTAGATGAGGCAGTAAAGTCAAGCGTTGTTGGTCCAGAACTACATGAGAAACTCCTCTCTGCAGAAAAAGCTGTCACTGGCTATAAAGATCCATTCACAGGCAACAAAATCTCTCTCTTTGAAGCAATGCAGAAAGATCTCATTCTGAAAGAGCATGCCATGCCACTGTTACAGGCACAGATGGTTAGTGGAGGTATCATTGACCCTGTAAACAGCCATCGTGTCCCAGTTGATGTTGCATATGAGAAGAACCTCCTCAGCAAAGATATTGCCAAGACCCTATCTGAACCATCTGACGATAACAAGGCCTTCTCAGACCCAGGAAGTGATGAGAATGTAACCTACAGACAGCTTAGAGACAAATGCCAAAGAGATCCAGAAACAGGCCTGTACGTCCTCCCACTCTCCAAACCGCAGTCTCCAACTGTTGTGGAGAAGACGTATCTCTACACGGAGGAACAAACGGAGAGTGACCTGACCAGCACCCAGGTTGACATTCCCATCGAGGGTCTCGCTGATAAACCATTGAACCTCTGGGAGGTTATGAACTCAAATCTGCTTCCAGAAGCAGAGAGGCAGAAGCTCATGGATGAGTATCGCTCTGGTAAAATCACTAAAGAAAGGATGATCATCATTATCATTGAGATCATGGAGCAGAGAGAGATCATTAGAAATGACAATCCATTCTCATACATGACTCTGAGGAGAAGAATAACAATTGAGGAGCTCTACAACGCCCGCATCATTGACTTGGCCACGTACAACCTCCTTAAAGAGGGCAAGAGGAACATCCGTGACATAATGGAAATGACAAGCGTGAAGCAGTACCTCTATGGAACAGGCTGTGTTGCTGGGGTCACAACTGACTCCAGCTCCAAGATAAGCATCTACCAAGCAATAAAGAGAGGTTTTCTTAACCAAGACATAGGCATGAGCCTCCTTGAAGCACAAGCTGCTACAGGATTCCTTGTTGATCCGGTGAAGAATGAGACACTCACTGTTGATGAAGCTGTCCGAAAAGGTGTTGTTGGCCCTGAGATCCATGATAAGCTTCTGTCAGCTGAAAGAGCAGTCACAGGATACAAAGATCCATACAGTGGGAAAATCATATCTCTTTTCCAGGCCATGAAAAAGGACCTTGTGCCAGAGGATTATGCTCTGAAAATGTTAGAGGCACAAACTGCCACCGGTGGTATCATTGATCCTGAATTTCAATTCCACCTTCCAGCAGACATTGCCATACAAAGAGGTTATATCAACAAGGAAACCAATGAGAAACTCAGTGGCGATGTTAGAGGTTTCAACGACCCTTGCAGTGATGAGAAACTATCATACGCGCAACTGCTCAAGAGATGCAAGTTAGATGGCGGATTGCGCCTCCTCTCCCTTGGAGACAAGAGGCTGACATTCAAAGGTCTGAGGAAACGGATCACAATGGAGGAGTTGCTCAGCTCACAAATTATTGACCAGCAGACTGTCACTCAACTGAACGAAGGTCTCATCACAGTGGAGGAGGTGAGCAAGAGGCTATCACAGTACCTTGAGGGCACAAGCTGTATCGCTGGTGTGTTTTTAGAATCCTCAAAGGATCGTCTCTCAATTTATCAAGCCATGAAGAAGAACATGATTAGGCCAGGCACTGCCTTTGAGCTCCTCGAGGCACAGGCAGCCACGGGCTATGTCATTGATCCGATCAAAAACCAAAAACTGACCGTTTCGGAATCAGTTAAAATGGGAATTGTAGGTCCAGAATTCAAAGACAAGCTTCTCTCTGCCGAGCGTGCAGTGACGGGTTATAGAGATCCCTACACCGGAAAGACAATCTCACTGTTTCAGGCCATGAAAAAGGGCCTCATCCTGAAAGATCACGGTATCCGTCTCCTGGAAGCCCAGATTGCCACCGGTGGGATCATTGATCCAGAGGAAAGTCACAGAGTGCCAGTTGAGGTTGCCTACAAACGTGGTTTCTTTGACGAGGAAATGAATGAGATCCTGACAGATCCAGATGATGACACCAAAGGTTTCTTTGATCCCAACACTGAGGAGAACCTTACCTACCTTGGGCTCATGGAGAGGTGCATCACAGACCCTGACACTGGCCTGGTGCTCCTACTATTGAAAGAAAAGCAGCGGGAAAAGAAGACCTCGTCCAAATCCTCAGTTCGTAAACGCAGAGTTGTCATTGTAGATCCCGAGACAGGCAAAGAGATGACTGTGTACGAGGCCTACAGGAAGGGACTCATCGACCACCAAACCTACTTGGAACTTGCAGAGCAAGAGTGTGAATGGGAAGAGATCACGATGACGTCCTCTGATGGTACTGTCAAATCCGTTATCATTGATAGAAGGTCAGGGAGACAGTATGATGTTGATGATGCTCTTTCCCGTGGCCTCATTGACCAGAACTCTCTTGATACATACCGATCAGGGAACCTGGCCATCACAGAATTTGCAGACATGCTCTCTGGAAACACTGGTGGCTTTCGCTCGAGGTCATCCTCCTTTGGTTCCACCACTGGCTCCAGCTACTCCTCTCCCATGAGCCCCATACCCTCCATTAAAGCGCCTGCAGTCGTATGGAACGACCCAGCAGAGGAGACTGGCCCCATAGCTGGAATACTGGACATAGACACATTGGAAAAAGTGTCCATCACAGAGGCAATGCACAGAAACCTGGTAGACAATATCACAGGACAAAGATTGTTGGAGGCCCAGGCATGCACAGGAGGAATAATTGATCCTGTGTCTGGAGAGAGGTTGTCAGTCACAGATGCTACCGAAAAAGCCCTTGTGGACAAAGCCATGGTCGATCGTCTCAACCTGGCTCAAAAAGCATTCAATGGATTTGAAGACCCTAGAACCAAAGTAAAGATGTCTGCCTCCCAGGCTCTAAAGAAGGGCTGGTTGTATTATGAGGCTGGCCAGCGTTTCCTTGAGGTTCAGTATCTGACAGGTGGACTCATAGAACCTGACGTCGAGGGCAGAGTGACTCTCGATGAATCCATCAAGAAGGGCACAATTGATGCCCGCACTGCCCAGAAACTAAGAGATGTCAATGCTTATTCTAGATACATAACGTGTCCAAAAACCAAACTGAAAATCTCCTTCAAAGATGCCATGGACAGAAGTATGATCGAGGAAGGATCCAGCCTAAGGCTTCTAGAGGCCTCCTCACAATCCAGCAAAGGCCTCTACAGTCCCTACAACGCCAGTGGCTCTGGATCTGCTTATGGGTCCCGAACTGGGTCAAGGACGGGATCCCGAACGGGCTCAAGAAGAGGCAGCATTGATGCTGGCTTCAGCATGAACTTCTCATCCAGCTCATTCACATCCTCGTCTGGCTACAGTCGCAGATACTGATCAGCTCCTTCTAACTTGTGACAAAGATCCACCAGTCCTAATGCACTTTACAGATGCATTTCTCACAGGAAAATTAGTTACAGTAACAGAGAAAATATAATTTATTTATGCCGCTCTGCATGTGGTCACGATTGGCTATTGATTTCTTTACATACTTTATAACAGATGTCCCAACATGTGCCACATATATGGAGACATTCATGGAGACATTGCCAAATATATATTCATTCTTCTTTAGTACTGATTATAGAGTCAGTTTATATTTTTAAAGCAAAGCATGACATTTTGGCTGTTTTTTAAGTGACTATAGTTTTCATTTTACATGTTAAAAAAGTTGTATACTTAAGCTTCCTGGAACTAATATATATTGTATGTATGTCACACAAAAATATTTTTCCAATATTTCTCTTTGACATTCAAGAATATTTGTCTATTTTTTATCTTTTACGACTGTATTGCATTATGACATACTACATGTCAACATAGTACTAATGTTTTTAATAGATTCTAAAATTCATAAATGCCTTCAAATTTCTGAATGTTTGTATAGAGTATGGGGAGATTATTTTGTTTATTGCATGTTAAATGCTGCCTGGGCGATACCCAGTAACATTATGAAACATGAAACATTATGAAACACTACAAAGAGAGACACAGGGTGAATACACCACTAAAATTAGTTTCACATATGTCATTACCTTGAACTCATTTATATTCAGTGGACTTGTCTTTTTTTTTTTTAGTTCATTACATCATTGCTTTTACACACTCCATGTATTGAATTCCTCATGTTCACCATCAAACAAGTGTTCCTGGTTAATCCCAAGATGATGTCAGACTTGATTCTGCTCTCCCATACAGACCTGCCTCCTGTTGTTTTGGTTATTGTGAGTTGAAAGCTTATTTTTCTTCGTTTATGTATTATTATTTTATCATCATTTTCTTTCATCTCAGAGCTGAGATTCTACTTTTGTTCTATTCCATACCACAATGTTACCTCTGTCAGGTCAAAAATCCCAATTACTGCTAATTGCCTTTTGCTTTTCCTCTTGTTTTTGCCAGCAGCCACAGTCCTTTAGACATCATCTGAGCACAGATACTCGGGTGGTTGGAGTGTATGATCCCCTCAACTTGGATGGATCTGTGAGACGATACCATCCTTACCCAGTAACACAGGTACGGTCCCTAACTGTTGGAGTAAACATGTCATTTTCATTTCATTTGCAGAAAATTGAGTTTGGCTATTTTGTTCCATTTCTTTTTTCTATGCTGCATTTTTTATTTATTTTGAGTTATTAAAAAGTTAACCTTTTTTTTTTGTTTGTTTCTAGATCTGCCATTGAGTAAATCCATTATTTCCATTGCACATCACATTTGAAGAGAGCTGAGTCCATCTGATATCATCTTGGGATGCCTTTCCTAGAATTTTTTTTTTATCCATGGCCCTTTACCATGTATTCATTACTGAAATACTCATTGTAATAATGACACTCATTCACGATAAAACATTTCAATAGTCTTAAGTCCACTGAATAAATTGGTTTTATCTCTGAGTGTAAATTAAGTTCAGCCAAAGCACAGATAAGAAACAACTGGAGAATTGACACATTTGATAGACCACGTTGCATGAATGTATGTATCATATATCAAAATCAGTCTTTCCTTTGCAAACTGGAAAACAACTTTAAGTTTAATTTAGCTTAGTTATTTTTCCACGGCAATTTTTTTTAATCTGAATTGTTTTAGCTCTGAGTTGTTTTTGCTTTCTTTTCATCACATTTTTGATATATTAAAACTGCCTTGCATGTTTCAGTAAACCTACCTAGGATATTTATCAAGGAAAAAATTGTAATGTAAAATAAATGCAGATGTAACTGTGCTGATAATATTAGCAATATATACAATCACAAACTAACCGGTTGTTTGCTTATTGGGCAAATTTTACTTTTAATGGACTAATGAGTGGATTGTTCTGAACATAACACTACTGTAAATAAAAAATATGCTCTGAAGAGGCCTTTTTTTCCTCCATATATTGAAAGCCAAGTATCTGAATATATCAATTAGTAGAACATATATATATATATTATCAGTACTCATTTTTCATGGATCACTCACAACACATTACCACTTCTCATTGTACCCGTTTCCCATCCCTCCATGTTAGAGAATATCACTGTGGTAAATTAAATACTGCTGAATTACTGTTTAAGGGATGAGAAGTTAAGTGGGAGCCTGATGTTTTACACATTTTAAGTATGAAGAGTAACAGAACTTTAGATTGCCAGTGAGATTAATATTACCTTTGGAAAATAACAGCACTTGGCCACATGAGGGCAGCACCTAAACTGACCTGCACTCAACCCTTGGAGAAAGCAAGTGAATCAAATCTGCTTAAATGCCACCCCTGCTATAATTCATAATGTTATGAACCCATTGAGGATGGTACTACCATTAGGGAAGATTAGATGACATTCTTTTCTTAAAATCTATCTGAATTGCAGTTTCTTTCCCCTCAAAAATATGATTTGAGCAGTGTTTTAAGGCAGTTACTGGATATAAACTGCCAGATTTGTTGGCACATAAATGGCAATACCTATGACAATCAGCCACCTTTAACAGCTTGCCTCCATACACACACACTCTACATACCTTTTCTCTATGTACCAAACGTAGCCAGTGGGTTTGATGGAGAGTCCTGCCAACAGAAGAGCGTTTACCTGCAGTAATCCTTCACCCTGCTGCCCTGACAGCTCAGACATCACCCTTCCCCTCTCAGTTCCGCTTCCATCTGTTGCTTCTGAAATGGAGGTAAGAACACAGAGAATACTGTAATACCACACACCATGTTGATATTGTACTTGTAATGTAAAGAATTGTTAAATGAACAGTGTCAGCTGAAGCTGGAAATGCTATGCAGAAAAGACAAAACCTGGTGTCTAGCATCATTTTGATTTTGTTTTCCAGGAGAATGACAGTGCTTTGTTTGGACCACCGACACCCACATTACAAGACCAGCGATATGGGTATACTGATTAATAATACTACCACATGTAGTAGGAAACTTCATTAACAGTGTGACATAGACAAACTGAAAATGTATAATATTCATATTCAACATAATCACATGTCATGGAATATAACAAAGGACAAGTGAATCCTGCCTGATTAAAAGTGGCCAACAGTCGGATTGAAAAAAACAGCCTGTGATGACAGTTGGTCAGCTTTGTGGACCGGGGCATCCAAATTTGTCAATAACACAAAAAACAGAGCTTTGAATTGTGAAGTGAGCACACAGCATAAAAAAACATCTAATTGCAACATATTGACACAAGAAGAAATATGGTTACATCCCAGCAGCCCCAGAGCAGATGCATTGCTAATGGGATTTTTGGCCAACGATTTCAACCGAAGAGCCCTGGCTATATGATCTTTTCATAAGAAGACTTCAAGATGGCATGATGTGATTTTTCTGTCTTCTAAATGTTTACTAAATGTGCTGCTTCCTGCCATTGATGTTAATCTTATCTTACCGTCATAAAAATATAGCACATAAATGTCAAGCTGCTAATGCACCAAAACTGTTCTTTTATTATCTGGCACAGAGTGTGGTCCAAAATTAAGCCCCAGATAGTTTACCAATGGTTAAATGGAGTGCAGGAGTCCTGAAACAGCTATGTTGGCAGAAATGAGCTCAATTTCATCCGAGATATTTTACATGTTCAGTTATCCTACCGGAAAAACATATGTTCACCTGTTCCTCCCTATTTTGAGCTTTAATTCATTTGATTGCTGACATATTTGCTGGGAATTAGCAGCATGATCATTTTAATTAAAAGTGTTTTAGTTCCCAGACTATACGTCTAGGGTAATAATTTAACCGATCACAGCTTGTGACCTATTGACCCTCTCTTTCAGGATGGAGGCAGAGGACATAAGCCAGTGGCAGAGTGAGTTCAGGAGTCAAATCATAGCATTGAGACAGTGGCTGACGAGCATGGAGATGAGGCTGCCTCCTCTGCACACCAGGGTGAGTTGAGTCTACTGTCTGCCTACTGTTGTCACCATACATCTCTCTAACTGTCACAGTTACAACACATCCCACTTGTTCTTGTACAACTCTGTGCACACCCTGTCACTTTAACATGAACACAAAAGCATGCAAAAATACAATGCATCGTCATCAAGTAACAAGGAAGTTGCACAGCCTGCTCTGTGAGGCTGTGCAACACCAACATGCTGATGTTATAAGAAAAAAATCAAGCATCAAATGTTTGCCAGTGTTAAGTAGGAGCACCATGTGAGAGACTGTTTAGGCTGTAATTCAACCTACCTCACACACATTGTACTATAATCTCATACTGAAATGACTTCTCCCACAAACAACATTGTACCCTCTTATATGCAGACAAACAAAAGAGGCTAAATCTTTGTTTTTCCCAAATTACATGATGAAGTCTAGCAAACAATTCAAGGTTAATTAGGTGACAGAATTGACCTACCATTGATGAGAAATTAATTCTTACTCTCCATTGTTAATAATCCAGTCACACACATTAAATGTGACACAATTTTTAAAGGCAAATGACAAAAGTGTAGTGTTTTATTATTGGAAATTGGATAAACAAATATGAAAAGGTGAAAATAACAAAACAAGGGCACCACTGTCATTTAGCTCAATACTAGCATTTTGGAACAATTTTCCACTATAGTGCCTAAAACATTTATAAATCCAAAATAATCCTCTTTTTAAATTATGTTTTTTTTTCACATTCATAGGAAACATTTAAGAGTTTGTGTCATTTACAATAGATAGACGGCTTACATTTTTTATTTAAATAAAAAATTCAATGGGGTGAATAGGCTTGAATGTTAAAATGTCAAATTTGGGCAATTTTGATTAAAATATACATATTAACAGAAGGTTATAGCCTTCTTATATACATTTTCAGATCAGAATTGAAAATGAGACTTAACAGTTGTATCTTTATTTTGGTATCGATGTCCCCTGTGAGAGTGGACATGGCACGGTTTTGGAAAGACTATTCTGGGAGCTCGAAACTTAAAGACAAAACATTTCTTGCCCTTAACCAATTGGTTGAAAAGGGACAGATAACTTTAAAAGGCAGGCTACAATGAAGCCATAACTGTTTAAAATCCTTTCAAATGACATTTGTTAAATCAGCCAACCAGAAACTGAGGAATAAAACTCATCTCCGCTTTAATTAAACTCTCCCTCATGAACACAAAACTACTCACATTCCCCTCCTTCTTTCACATGACTCTTCTTATTCACATGCCACAGTTATTCTTTTACATACTGTATACTATTATTCTCTTTCAAATGTAATGTTATTCTCTCACACAAATACTATTATGTTTCTCATTCACTTACATAAATTACAATACTTTTTTAACTTATACCATGATTTACATAAAGTATCATACAAGAGTTGCACATACAATCCATGTATGAGAATAGAGTTGTCTGTATAAGGAAATAAAAAAGTGTGATGTGTATGAGAAAATGAGTGTGTATATATTAATATATGAGGGAATTTAGTTTGTTTAAGAGAAAATAGTAATCTGTGTAAGAGTTTTATTGTCATTAAAGGAATGTTAGACTGCACATGTAAGGGATAATCATGCGTGTGGAAGACTTTAATTGTGTACATGCAATTGTATGGTGTTGTATGTCAGAGTTAGTATGAACTACAGTCTAAACAGCCTCACACAACACCAGGTTCAGGATTGACCAACCATCGTGGAGAGAAGGGCATGACCACAGTGAATACACAAAACAAATCTTTATTTTCATAAAATCTCAGTGATAGAATTAAGCAAACAAACAATGCCAAACCTTAATGATCTGGTGGCTCTGATCCACTGCTGCTCCCCAGAAATGACCCCCGGCAGCTCCGGCACACCCACACTGCACACAGGAGACAGACAACGAGATAACAGAGTTAAAAACATTTGACCAGAGTTTGGGCTCAGCATCAACACCAAACCCCAACACTATATCATTCAACAGGGAAACAGCTTCAAAGTTACGGAAACAAAGAAAAGACTACACCTGCACACAGGAGACAGACAAGGACACCAAAGGCAAAACATTTTAGCAGTTTGTCCCCAGCATAGACACCAACCCTCACAATATATCATTCACCAGTGAAACGGCTTCAAAGATAGATATATATATATACATATACACAGGCAAGGTCTATACCTGCAAACAGGAGACAGACGAGGAGATAAAAGGTCCTAGGGTGAGTGTGTGGCTGGTAAACTCCAAAATGGAGGTCACTGTGGCACACCTGTGTGCCATCGTCCCATCATCATGCAATCAACCCACACGCGTAGTGACCACACCCACAAGCTGCACTGCTCACGCACAATGACACCCAAGTGTTATCAGAACCCAAATTAAGACCAATACAGGTCTACTCTGATCCACAAAACACTGTTTATTCTATCTTCTCTTTATATGAACACGGAAGTTAATAGAGCGTTTTGATACCGACCGAATGGATTGTGGCCCTTTTTCAAAGTCCGACATACTCCGACAGATACCAAGGTGGTCCTCCTCCACTCCTGCCGGGAGACCTCTCTAGGCCACAGGGGGACAGAAGAGGCTCTGGGGAGTCAGGCTCCATTGTGCCGGGCCTGGCTGGAGAAGCGCTTGGCAGTGAAGGCTCTTTGTACACATGAGCGAACACTCTGAAAGGACATTAGACAGGGGGAAAAAAAGAAATGCAGGATCTTTGTGGTTGGAGTTTATACTCAGATCTGACTCAGATCTGTTGGGGCATTTTGTAATCACAAGCATTCATATCAATATTCATAAAAGGAATTATAAAGACAGGCTGGTTACTTATTTTTCTGGTGAAAGTCAAAATAGCTTACACTATCTTAAATCATAAATCATTTTAATTATTAAATAAGTCATTACTAATTAAACCTTTAGATATGGCACGTTCTAATTTTCACAACTTAAGGCCAGACTAACGCAAAACTTTGACATGCTACAGCTCTATAATTGAACCAAAGTGAGGTGTTAATTTATTTGAATATACTTTGTGAGGGGGTGACTTCAACCTCCTCCAAAGAGCTGTGAATCAATTCCACAAAAGGATCTAGAGTGCTTGATGTTTTTACTGTTATAGTAAAAGTCAGTTGTATGGTTAGTTATATGGTCCATTAAAAATGAATGTGTTTCATTGTCAGTGAGTGAATGTTTGAGGTATTAATTGATTGTATGGGCCAAGACAGGAAATACGATCCGAGTTTGAACCCATATGACCTTTGAAGAAACGGCTGATTATCATCTCTGGAAAAGCTTTTAAGAGACGCTTTTAGTTAAATTTAGTTTTTACATGTTTCATCTGTATTGAAAAAATAGGTTTGTTTCCCAGGGGACTGGCACGTAAGATGCACAGGCATGTCTTATCACGTCATGAAAGCTTGAACGCTTTGGAGAGCTTTAGTATGACCCCCTACAAGAGTGTGTGAAATAAGGGGGGGTCTTTTCATCTCTACCATGCCTTTTTCATACTGCATCCGACCACAGACCTTTGTCATGGTAATGCTGTTAGTCTGCAGCACTGCTGCTTCCAGTCTGAGCCTAAGGGACTCGTTAGTTAGCAGAAAGACTGAGCAGCCCCCCCCCCATATATACAGACCCTTGTATAATACACAGGAGAGATGCACACCTGCTCCTGAACACAAGGCAAGCACTGACACATCTTACAGCAGTTTTTCCCATGAACACACTGGGACTCCAACTGGAGGCTGTCTAGCATTAATATAACAAAAATACAAATGTTTTGTGTATGTAAATGAAATCAATCAAAATCAATACTTAATTTTTCATACACCAAAAACAGGTATAACTTGAACACCTTGTGGACACATCACATTAGACATAGGGGATACATGTTATGTTTTTCTAGATTTTTGATACTTCAGTATTCTCAATTTGTCAAATACGTCATCTGTAATTTATTTTGTACTTACCGTGTGATGCATGGTGACAGTTGGGCAGCAGTTGATCTGAAAAGGTAGACATTCAAAATTGGTTAAACTACATACCTACGCAAAGCCAACTATGAATAAGAAAGTGAGAGTGAAACGTGAGACTTTAGTCTCGAGTATACATAGAACTACTGAGCCAGCTACACAGGTCAGACAAACTATGTAACGTTTAAGAGTTGTGAAAACTTAAAAAAAATGAAATAGTCTGTCAGTGATCGTTCAAGTTGAACCATCTGCCACTCGAAGTATCAGTAATACTAACTATGTAATATTACCTTCTTTTGACACCATCTAAATTCTTTCCATATCGAGCATTATGGTTGGTTTGGATAAAGGGGTATATGAGCTCATCTGATAGGACTCTGGGGGAAGGTCAGACAACACAGATTGACAAGTGAAAATGACATCTCTTCACATTGACTGTCAACCTAAGGTCAAAAGTTCTCCTTGTGACACTCTCCCCTCTCCCCTGCTGATGACATTCTTCTGGATAAAGGCTGTCTGTGTTTTAAATGTCTTTGGTTTCCCTGGTCCTGTGGCAAATTCTGCATCCCAAATACGCCATGTATACACAGTTTACAAACAGGATTGAAAGAGGCCCAGGAACAGGGGTGAGAGATCGCAGCATTTTCTCCTCCTCTCCTCTCTGTTTCCGACAGCCAGCAAACCCTTTTCTATGAAACTGTCATACGTTTTGGGGGAAAATACAGGTTGTTGTCTTTGCTAGAAATAACCTACACGGCAAATGAATATAGAGGCTTTTTAATCCTGACTCAATGATTCAATCCATGGTTAATTCAATTGTCTCCCGCTTGCTCGGTGGGTCAAATAGATCTCATTGCACAAATAATCTTGCCCATAAGAGATTTTTTTCTTCACACCATTTATGCGTGCTAATGTGTGGAAGGCCAATGTGGGGCCTCTTCCTTTATTGCTCGTGCTGCCTTGAACTCAATGGAAAATGTGGACTTTGGGCAGTAAATCCTCTCTTCCTGGGAGCAGTTGAATCAAAAGCGGAGCTGCTGATGTGGTTGATCTCCTCTATCCCTGAGTGGCTAAATCCTCCTCTCACCCATGACTGTGATTTCTAGTTTCCAGGCAGCCCAGCATGGCCTGAGCAACCCAACGGGGAATCCCATCAGCCTTTCATCCACTTTCCTTGGAAGCAACGTCTTTTAGTGATAAATGACAGGGTGCACACTGAATGGTGCTTCGGGTCTGACCCCTAAAAGGGACCCCCTATTTTTTGCGTATTTCTCATGAAGAGGGCTAATTACCATGTTCTGTAGAGGAGCCATTGAGGTCTTATTTAATTTGAAGGCCGAAGAGAGGTTGCAATGGCGGAGGAGAGGAAAATCATGCCCGTGCAATGCACCTTGTATTTTTTCTCAGGTCTTTAGGCCCATATGATCTGTCATCAAACACATTTAGAATCACATTAATTTTGGAAACTGTGTTCCATCTCCCTGTCCATTGCTTTTCCATTACTGAATGCATTTTGGAAGAATACTGAGGGATGCTGAAGAAAAGATGAACTGACCTCACCGGTCGCAAATCCTCCCAGTAGCAGCTTATTGCGTCACCGCGTAGCTCAGCGTGCCATTAGCTCTCCAAATACTCCAGCTGTTGTTTTCTTAAGAGCTGTGAGTGGGTACTATGTGCACCTACTGTGAAATGGAGAGGAGAGAGTTTTGGCAAAATCACTTAATTAGAACAGAGGCAGTTTGGAGGATGCTGAAAGCTGGGATCAGGTGTCATGCTCCTGCAACAATGTCTTCCTGGCAGAGTGATGCAACATCGCTGCCAGCTTCTTTCAGCGGGGACAGGGAATGTGAGCCTTACTTGCTCAATAAAAGGCCAAAGACATTAGCTCTCTGAGTGACCCTATCTGAGAGTTTCTGAATCTTTCATAGCCAAACACAGCCAGCTACAGGTTTGAACAACATGTGATTCCGAATACACCTCCTCGCTTATTAGAAACATATAGGATGTTGCATCACACAGCTAACAGAAAACCTTGACTGGATTTCCCAAAATATATTACAAGGCACATTTAACGGTGAATACCCTGCTTTCATGTCCCTCATAACACGGAATGGAAAGTATTCAATTGATTTAATTAGTTACGTCACGATCCGGTTACCTATACCAAATAAATCCCTTCTACTACACACATTTCATACTGAATTAACTAGGATTGCATTGACAGGTTAAAGAGATTTCCATCCATATGTAACACAGTAGGGCTTCTAAACTAAAGAGAGTGGTATTGATTATATGATACTTTATGAGGAGATGAACAGACATAAACATACTAGCAGTGGAATGCATGCAGTTTCTTCACCACCTGAAGATACATCATTTATGCAGAGAGGAATTACAAGCAAATAAGATATGTTGTTTAAAAATATAGCATGAATATGTGAATCAGGTGTGACTGTTTTTTTTTAAGGCAGTAATTGCTGTGACTCCTTATTCTTTCTTATTTGTCATATGAATGACTTTGCTGACTGAATGCAGCAGTGTGTGGCGTGGCAGAGTCAGAGAGAGTGTGTGGGTGTGTACAGTACATGTATGCATGCATTTGTTGGATCAGTTGATTATTTGGTTGGATGGACTAAGACAGAAGCGAAGGAATAAAGACGGCAGGATTTAGGGAGCTGATTGCAAGACAGTCCCCTGTATGCACGCTTCGATTTTTGTGTAGTCGCACATTCCAACATTTTCAGAGAGAGATCATTTCTGGTTCACTGAAGACTTTGTTGATGCCGTATTTGAATACACATGTAAAATGTAGAAAGAAAGAGTTAATGTGGTCGATTCAAACACAAGAAACTGCAATTGACTGTTGCTGTGTGGCTGTTTGCATACAGTATGCTTGTTGTAAGGCAAACATTGTGACTTATTGAAATGGGGTCTGATAGAATTTCCCCATGGGGGTCCTTCCTTTGCTTCCCCGTGCCAGGAGCAGAGAAAGGAATCAGTATTATCTTCCCATTGCTCTCTATTTTCTATTTGTATCCAGTCCCTTTGTTTATGGGCTGGGGTTGCAATGGCTAGAGGAGGGTGGAAAAGTAATCGGAGATGTTTTACAGTAATTAGTTGTCTTTGTTGCTGTTGTGGAGACGGCTGCGCTGACTCTGAATGGGGAAAGAGGGGACTGCAAGGGGGATGGTGGTGAGTGTGTGAGCGAGAGGGTGGGTGGGTAGCAGGGTGGGTGTGGGTCCCTTCTTTTGTAGCCTGCACTTTTCTCCCTCTTCATCGAGAGAGGGAATGGGTCGAGGCAGCTGTCACTTAACATGTGAATGTTCTGAGGGCGGCCCAGGGGTCTTTAGAAAGCTCTCCTTTTTTGCCCCCCACATTCCCCATTTTTCAAGCAGAAGCAGCATGGAGTTTCTGAGCCTCCGTCAGACCCAGAGGAGGGGCTTTGTTGGATGAGAAGGGGGCGAGAGTGAGAGAAAAAGCTGTGGAAGGTAAAGGGGGCACTTTGCCGCCTATGGCTGCATGGCACAGGAGCAACCTTAGCAGCAGCAGCAGCAGCAGCACGGGTGGGTATGCAACGGATTCGTCGCCATGTGGAACTGGCACAATCTGACCTCCATGTGAAAACTGCTCTTGGCTGGCAACTGTGGGAGTTCAACTCAGCCGTTGGAATACATTGTCTCCATCTGGGCGCACTATCCCATCAGCGGCGTTAACAAGGAAGGAATTCCTCTATCACAGCTCCCACAACAAAGAAGAAAGGGGAGAGGAGCGGTGCTGGTGGGAGGAGAAGTGAGGGGAGGGGAGGGGGTTGCACTGTGAGGGGAGAGGAGGACATTGTTTGCCTGTGACTGTGGGCAACGGAAAAGCATGAGTTATCAGAGCATGTGGGAGTGTGTTTAGAAAGTGTGTTTGTATGCGAGCATGTGTGAATGACTGAACTAGATTGAGTGCGTGTTGAAGTGAGTATGCAAGTGTATGTGTGTGTGTGTGAGGAGCGTTCAGTTTGGGATGTTGGTGTCGGGGGGCTGTTCAAAAGATGCTCAAACAAAGCTGGACTTTTTTTTTCCCTTTCTCTCCTTTTTGAATGGTGAGTGAGGACTGGCTGGATTCCTTTACTCATGCTGGTGCAATCAACTCTGCTTCAGGGTAAGTGTGGTTCACATAACCTTCAAACCGCCAAAACTGCCACCAAGGGTGCACAGAGTGTTTGGTTTTGGACTTTTGTGAGACTGAACTAGGGAGCAATGTGACAGTGAATTGAGTTTGGGGATTATTCTTCGCCCACACTATTCTTACCAGGCCAAAAACAGGAATTGAAATATTGCAGCACAAATATCCTCAGTGTGAATGGATCATTCTAATGTAAGTAGATTTTATTTAGTTTTACCAACCGCTTCTTGATTGCTTTGACTTCATGGAAGGATTCACAGTTCTAATGATCATGTTTTACATTTCTCAGTAGACTGGAGCTTTTCACAAACTATTTAATGATCTTATACCCGTGTATTTCCTTTGTTGCATTTTTAGAGGACTGTCTTTGAGATGAACATGTGACCTTGTCTAACATCCACCCTAAATGTTATGAGTCTCATGGGTGAATGCACAGCTGCCATTCTTGATTAGAGACCACTTCCATGATTACTACTTCAGGTCCTTCCTTAACAGAGACTGACACAAAACAGGGGCATCTCATTATGGGGCTGTACTGTTCTGATTGATGATCATTGTTCTAGAGAGCTAATTGCAAATCTACCCATACATAACTACTTGAATCAATTCAATTGGTCAATCGATAATATATGAGAATACATTTAGATATTTTGGATAGTAATTTGACATAGATACGTCCCTAATATTGAAATTTAGATAATCCCATTATAATTGAGAAAATATTAAATTTTCTTACGATAATAACATTAGGATTTTTGATTAAATATTTATTTCGCCCAGTATGGAGAAGCCCCGGAGTTATGATCAAATTCATCAGGAAATGGGCTGCAGTCAGGTATCATAAATCATCGTTGAGAGCAGAGAAAGGGCTGGGCTGAATTAAGGACCATTTCAAAACGGGTTAAGTGGTAGGATGGTTAGGTCATCCGCAATAAGAGTTAAATGGTGAAGTGCTTCTGTGGTTGCTTTGGTTCTCTTTCTAGGAAGCTACTTATCAGATATGGGTTTGATGCATGTTGGGAGGGTTTTTCTGTTTTTGCTTTCATTGCAGATTAATGTAGGTCAATGCATTGTTATATTTTTTCTTGCTGGGGCCAAAACAAACAGATATGAAATTATTATTTTGCCTCCTTTAAACTGTCCTTAGGTGGGTCAGTAGACATAATGAAAATGATATATATATTATAATATCCGTGTGGAGCATGTGCGCTCACTTACAGTGTAGAGACCAGTGTGTAATTTAGCAAATGACCACACATGCGGTGCAGTAACCAGACGCGACACACCCTGCGTCTCGAATTGTTAACCTGTGTGCACGTGGTCACAGACCCTCTCTGTGCCCTCTTAGGAGACCGCTGGGCAGTGATCTGAACTAACTGGGTAATCATTGATCTTGAGACCGGGGCTTTGCCTGGGCACCACTCTCTGATCTGAATGTGTACTCCCCTGTGAATGCCCTGACTGCATCATCTGCTCTGCAGAGACATACATGATGTAGGCAATTACTTGCCTAATGCACATGGAGACATCATATAAAAGTAGGTCATGTTTAGACTCTGATCTGTGGTAACTATAATTTCCTTACTAATTGAGTGTCAAACAAATCCATATATGTGGGGATAATAACAACTTAAAACAAAAAAGCTGCAGATTATATATATATATATATATATATATATATATATATATATATATATATCTCTTTTTTTCCCCAATATATATATATATATCCTTTTCAGCCCACAGCTGTATTGTAACATATAACTAGACATATACACCAATGTAAATCCACCTGTAATGCATTTTAGCCAGATAAAGGAGCCAACACCCCAGTTTCCTTTTTGGTGACCCAGAGAACTTTACTCAGCAAACATGTCCTTAAGTAACCTACAGTATATAATTCTGAATGGACTAGTCCAATCCCACTCAGGGGGAGGGCCCGACATCAACAGGAAACCTCCCAGTGATCCCCTGATGGGCTCACCTCGGCTTCTCTATTCCCAGATAATTACAATCACCTTTAACCCATATGTCAAAAACAATGAAGGTACTGAGCCGAGGGGGAAGTCTTTTCAACGACTTACTTATTACAGTAAAATACAATGTGGATCAAAGTAGATACAACAGAAATAGAGTGGCCCGGGATAAATAACAGCTGCAGTCGGTAACCTTAGTATTAAATACAAATATATATTACTATTTTCATATAAGCATTTATCATATTAAAATGCACTAAGGCATAAGGTTATTTGTTGTACGCTGCTCTGTTTCCTCTCCCCCATTAGTGTCACCTAAGAGAAATTATGAGATGTGTGAGTTGTAATGGCTGTCATATTTGATCAGATCCTTTGCGGGTTTCCCAGGACTGGTTGAGCCTGCGTTAGAGAAAGAGTTGGCTAGCCACCACCAGTTGTCTGTGCCAAGCCAAACAGTGGGATCCTCGACAAGCCTGTCACGTTGATTTCCGAGCCCAGAATATTTTAGTTGGTGATGTGGGACAGAGGGGGGGGGCATGTATGTATGTGGTCCTAAGAAAGACAAAGGGACAGGGTATCTCTGCTGTAGTTCCCTCTTGTCTTTATTGTTACGAAAATGGCAATGTTGATATAGAAATTTAGCAAATAAGGGGAGAGAAGTGGTTTCATTTGTCGCATGGCAGTTTTCTGCCCAGCATTTTGTCATTTTGAAGCGGAGTTTTGAAAAAAAAAAAAGAACAATGGTATGTGTGTTGCTAATTTGAACAATGAGCATTGTTTCACTTCATGATGACTCAGAGCCACCTTGTCTTATTTTAGGTAGCTGAAGAACCCCTTGCATGCATGGCCGAGGGGCCTTTCCTCACCTATTACGTCACTAGCCTCCGGGCTGAAGGACTATGGGTAACCTCGTCAGCCGGCCCAGCTGCCTGGGCCAAAAGTCCAAGCATGTGAGGTCCGACGAGGACTTCCTCAAAGAGTGCTACCAGCGACGAAGAGAGTTGCAGTCTCCCGGGCAACATGGGGAGACTAAACAAGAAGACGCTGTCAAAGACAAATTCAGAGAGGCCGCAAACAAGGAGGAAGAGATGGGGAGAGACAAAGAGACACAGGAAATGGATTATAAGAGGGAGGAGGGGACTCGTACTCCAATTTCAGACAAACCCCTTCCCAGCTCTCCTGCGTCCACAATCAGAAGTAGCAGTACTCTGGAAAATGCCTGGCACAACAGCCCTTCGCCGATAAAAACATCCCGAAACGGGACCATGACAAAGAGAACAATGCCGCATGAGTTCGCCAGATCCCCGCTGGCTTACCCAGACATGAATTCCACAGAGAGGAGGGCCAGCTTCCAGAGGAGAGACTCCAGAGAAGGTAGTCCATGGTCCTGGAAGACCGTTGCATCTCGTGAAGTTACAGAAGTGACGGAGGTGACGGAGACAATTGTCACTGAAATTGTGGAAGTGACGGAGTATCCACAAGGAGATAAAGGAGGAGAACCAATAGTCACCCGAACTGTTAGAGTGCTGAATGGAGTGGCCGAGGAACTTGCTGAGGTTGATAAAAACAAAAACTTTCAACCACCTGAAATCCCATCTCTCTTTCATTTCATTCCTTCCTCTTCATCAAAACCAGACATTCTCAATTTAGTCTATCATTATCTTTGTCAGTGACACGGAGGTACATTTATTTGAGTAACTGATGCAACTTGTGGACTATCTATATTTGCAGCTCCAAAGTGATGGACACTCAAGCTCAGACCAGGATTCCTGCCTGGATAGATGGAGGGTATGTTCTACCCTGTACTTTATTTATCCATGTGTCTCAGCAGCAAAACTGATCATGTGCCTCCTGAGACCTTTTTCGTTTTAATTTGATCACAATTCAGATAACAAGTTGTGATACTCTTTTTCAAGGGAACAAGAGCCGCCTTAGCTTTGAGGGATGTGGCAACCGACTCTCAGACTTTTCTCCAAAACCTGGAAGCTTTGCTCACATGGGTCAGTGAGATAGAGGAACTCACAGCCAATCAGAAAGCCCCGTCCTCGGAGGTCAAAGTGGTGAAAGCGCAGCTCCAAGAACAAAAGGTGTGTTATAAGGAAATATAGACATCCCTCATTTCAAAAAAATCGTTCGAGTACTATAGCAGTGGGAATACACCTGAAAGACTTCCCCCTTTAGGTAAAGTCAGGTCATGGAAAATGCTCAACAACATCCTTTGTAAAATAAATTCAGGTCTTTTCAGTGAGAAAGGGTGACATTCATGGCCACAATGAGTCTTTGTGAACATCCTAGGATATGAAAAAGGAAGGGAAGTATCTCACCTTTCAGCTGTAATCACATCCATTGTGAGATTTTTGGATCAGGTGAAACTTCCCACAAGACTGGGCGTCGTCCCACTGACACAAAGCTAGGTAAAAGACAAGACTATGGCTTTGACTTACATTAATTCATGTTGCAGTGGCAATGATGCTTTCCCTAAGTTTAAACCACGTATATAAAGTAATTTCTGATTTAACAATAAAACTACTCTGTGTGAGGTCTTTGAAATAGTGATCACTAATTAGTGGTAAAATATTATTTACCATTTTATCATTTCATGAAAGATGGTTTTAACAGTGTTCTCTCTTGTTTGACAGCTCTTGCAGCGTCTCCTGACGGACCGCCGGCAAAGTATAGACTCTATGATGTTAGAGGGTCCTCGGCTAGTGGAGGCCCACCCAGGAGAGGAGGGGGAGCAGGCAAAGGTCAAGCTCTCTACTCTCAAACACAAGTGGGAGGCCTTGCAGCTGGAGGCAGAGCAAAGGTCAATTACTTTTACTGGCAATGTCACACATTCACATGGCAAGGCTTCTGCAAGATGCAAATCTTGCTCACCAACCTGTAACAATCTGTGGCAATTTTGTTATTGACAGGAGGTCGAGTCTTGATCTCATTCTGCCCAGGGCACAGCTCTTCCAGGCAGGTGTTGACAGCCTGCAGCAATGGCTCATGTCTGTGGAGCAGGCCCTTGCTGAACTGCGAAATGCAGAAAGACTCATGCTGCATCTCCCAGAGGCCACGGATCGTGCCAAGGTTGGTGCTTATCTGTGGATTAATTGTATTCACAGTCTATTAAATATTTATTGTGTTTTTTTAAATAACGAGAAATGTAACTTTTCATTCATTCATTCATTACACATGTTTCATCAACAGGCAGTTTTTGAAGAGATACAAGTCAAAACCATGGAGTTAACAAAAATACAAAAGACGGGACAAAATCTGATGGAAGCAATTTCAGGTAATATTTACAAAATATGATAAAAAACCTCTGTACGGGGAGGAGGTTGGGGTTAAATAATTATTGATCCATGGCAATTATAATATTTTGTTCCAAATTACCAGTGGCAATAGCTGCCAATCCCACTGACGACATCTACTGATATTGACACATGCTCCTGTGTATGGTTTTGTGTGGAACCTATCATAAGACAGTATCTCCATTACCATTCACCCTGCAACTGGATCTGGTTGAATTGAAAGTATTTCACTTCAACAGGCTTCATCCAAGAGGCTTCACTTGATAGGGAAGTGAAACATTTCATAAGTACATCTCCAACCAATTCCACTTCCACTCCCGTCAAATTTTAAAATGTTAGTATGAATTATGGGAGGCTTAGTATTGAAACAACTGTATTGATCAATTAATGAATGCTACAGTATTATTGCCACTGACTCACGTTGATTAATCGCAGTTTGGTGTTAACCGATGCAGGCTGATTTGTCCTTGGTTGCAGAGGAGGAAGCCCAGCAGGTGCAGGAGAAAGTGGATGCTCTGCGTGTCCGTTGCTCCGTGTTGAGTCTGAGTAGTGTGGATGTGCTGCAGAGGCTGGAGCAGGCCATGGAGGCCTCTCGTCGCTGCACCTCCAGCCAGGAGGACCTCCATCTGTGGCTGGGCCGCATCGAGAGGGAGCTCCTGGGTGCAGCTGGAGCACAAACACATGCTGGAGATGCACTACTGTGTGCTGCTGAGAGACAGAGGGTAATGAACAAGTTATGAGGTTTTCCTGTTGTATACAGGGACCACGTATAAGCCATAGTGTGGGTACAAACTAAATGTACGGTAGCATTTCTTTTTGCTGCGTTTTAAAAAGCATGGTTGATATATAATAACACGAAAGACACAAGTGCAGTTAATAATGTGCTTCAGTGTTATTATTATTAACTGTGTCCTTCCTGCTGTGAAAATGCACCTGCAAGCGTTGCGATGAGCCTGCTGTGGAAAATACTCATCCCATAATGTTGAAGTTTCAAATTGTGACTTATGAATAGTTTGTTCAACAATTATGCCCTCATTTATTTTTTAATAGGCCTGTGTGATTTTAAGCATTTTGTCATATATGCATGATTTCTTTTTCCGTTGTCATGTGTTCTGTGTTGTATTTATAATATGTACACACTACTTATCACAGTGTTATACCGTACAGCAGAATGTCAAAATGCCTCCACTGTTGACTTTAGAAATGCTAAGGATGATATGTTAACTCACAGTATACATTCTTTAGCTGGAACAGGCAGTGGTGAAGGAGATGGCCTGGTTCAAACAGACAGTCCTGGGTCTTGAAAAGCTGAAAACCATCAATCTGGACCCAGAGGTCATAGCAGAACAACTGCATGAACAGAAGGTCAGAGCAAAAATACCACATCATGAGCGGACTTTTACGTTTTACAAATCAAAATGTTCAGTGTTTTTGGTGAATTTCATTTGATGGAAATATTTTCGGAGCAGATTTTGGCTGTGGAGATTCTCCAACACAGGTTCAACATCGAGAAGATGGTAAAGATTGCAGAAATCCTGCTTACATACAGCGATGATGGCGAAACAGGCGATCTTCGGGTATAGTCTACATTTTCTAATGTCATTTTATCGACTGGATAAATGCGTCACTAAGGATTTCAAATGTAATATCATCTCTCCGAGCAGACCCCCATAGATGCGTTACAGGAACAAAGCAACACCACCTCGGCCACCAATTCCCACGTGGTTCTGCAGCTTGAGCATGCTCAGTCGCTCCTGCTCCAGTTCTCAGAGGGCCTGGATGAGGTTTCACCCTGGCTAGAGGAAACTCAAACCCTTATTGGCCAACTCTCCCTGAGCACAATTAGCTATGAAGCATTTCGGGAACAACAGGACCTCTTACAGGTAGAAGAAAACCTTCCTCTCAGCTTTCCTCCCCCCTTTTCTGTCCTGTTCAACAAAGTACTATTATACTGAGCAGTCTGTCAACATTTTCCGTTTGGTAATTGAGTTGTCCTAGTCAAGCAGCGTTCATATGTAAATCTGCTTTTTTTTTCTGTATCCCCCTACATCCACCATAGATAATAAACTCAGATCAGATTGTGCTCCTGTGATTGTTATTAAACCCCTTCTTTATCTCTCTCTTCAATTAAGGGTCTGAGGGAGTCTGTAGCGGAACACAGACCCTTGATTACACGCCTATGCTCTCTGGCAAAACGTTTGTCGGAACTAAATCGCATTCAGGGTGAAAAGTTCTGTCACAAGGCTACAGAAGCTGAGGAACAGCATAGAGCCATCAGAGACCGGGTCAAAGAGACTGCAAGTCTACTCGAGGAGTCATTGCCACGATTCACACAGGTAAAAAGTTCATATAAAGCAAAAAGTATGTATTTCTATTAATCACAAATGCACAGAACTTAATATGTTATCTTGCCACTGTAGCTGAATGAGAGGATGACTCTGATCAGGGAGACTCTCGACCGCCTGTGCAGTCGATTACAGACTCCCACCTCACTGCAAGGACTCACCCCGAGGATCCAAGAGCAGCTGCAGGACAACAAGCACACACTGGCTGAGATTTCCAAACTGGAGCTGGGCCTCAGCAATGTCAAGACACAGGCAGACGAGCTGCTGGCTAACACACAGGCTGCTGGTGATGGATCCATTGGCACAGGTAACCATCTCGGAAATGATCTGGCTTATACTGAATACAAATATGACATTGTCCCAAGACATTGAAAAGTTATTGATGTAGAAAGGCTGCAGCTGCACAGACTTTAAGGGGTGGACAGATTCTAAGGATTATACTTACTGTATCCTGTCAATCCTAGCAATCCAGGAGCGTGTGTCCAACCTGTCCCAGCTGTGGGATGAGATACACACTCAGGCCCAGGAGAGAGAAAGGTGGCTGCTCAAAGTCTTGGACCTTGCCATGAAGTTCTGGAGCGATTTCAGCGAAGTCACAGCTGCTCTCAATGACGCTCAGCAGGTGGTTATGGACCTCAATGCTAGTCGGAGAGACTCCGAAACAATCCGCCAGAGCCTTGAGACTATGCAGGTTTGTCTGAAAAGATAAGAATCCATTAATGCTATATATATGTATTCACCAGAACACAGTTAAACATTATTGTTTCCATTTCAGACTGTCAGGGAGGATATTGATGGTGTCCAGGTAGATCTGGACAACCTTGGCGTTGTGGGAATGGACCTCATGTCAGCATGTGGGGATACAGATAAACCAGATGTGACCAAGAGCCTAGATGAAGTAAGCAATAATTAATTTACACTTGTTTTTGGCTCTTGAAGATGTGGTGAATAACTAAGTATCCTGTGTTTTGCTGTCTTGAAGCTCTACTGCACATGGAACAACTTGAGCAAACTTTGGAGTGACTGTCACAAAAAGCTGGAGGAGTCCTTGCAGATGGCATTACACTATCAAGACACTATGCAGGTGTGATGCCTACCAACAGTAAAAGCTTGCATTCTTGTTTATGCATATGTTAACATTTATATATAATAATATGCAAACAACTATAATCAATAGTTAATATCATCAAATAATAGGCCAACCCAGCCTGACTGAAGCAGCAGTGACACGGCATTCCACCGGAGACAAAGCTAATATTTTATTTTGTTGCTCCCTGGAGGTTTATTTAAGTAAATGACAGATGGTGTGGTCCTCTGCCAAAGGCAAATGGGTTTAATGGGGATAATTCATGTGTGAGACGTATCCAGGGAAAACTAAATGAAATGTAGCATCATATCAGTAAGGGCGTGTCAATCAACATTCACAGATCATAGAAGAATGGGCAAATACGTAAATTGTTGAGTATCTAATTTGCTGTGCTTGTATACATACCCCGTATCTTATAGGGTCTTTTTGAGTGGTTGAAGTCAGCAGAGCTGAGGTCTACTGAGGAATTCATGGTAGGGACTGACCTGGAATCAGTTAAAGAACAGCTATGTGATCTTAAGGTAAGTTTGTACACTATAGTACTATTAAAATAAATCACATATTTTGTCAAGTAAGTGAGCTGAGGTGGTCCAGACAACTTTATTCTATATTTTGTGTTTCAGGAGTTTAAACGAGAACTCTACCAGAAGAAGATTGAGGTAGAAAGCCTGAACCACCGATTTGTGTGCCGGCTGTCTCCAGGCTCGGAGCGCCCTGGCTCTGTCTCTCCGCTTTGTGACTTCAGACTGCGCTGGGACAGCCTGGAGTCAGAGACAGTCAACAGACAGGTAAAAATGTGGAAACAGCTATAGCAAATTAATGCAAACGTTAAAATGTTACTGTCACCTGAAAGCTTTCTGTCCATGTGTTATATTTTTAGCATCAGCTGGAATGTGCTCTGCTGGGTCTGGGCCAGTTCCAAAACACCCTGGATGAACTGCACACATGGCTTTCCCGCACCGCAGAGCAACTCCAGGGCAGCCAGCCAATCTGCATTGACCTGCAGGCCTGTGAAATAGAGCTGGCCAAACACAAGGTTCTTGTTGGATTAATTACAATCAATTGCAAGTCATAAACATATCAAACCCATACACCTGTTGGATTATCTGCTGGATAAAGCTTAACACATAGCCTTGACTTATTAACAGAGTTCTGTGTCAACCCCATTTCCCACTGCTTTACATATTATTTTTGTTCATATATAACCAACAGAACACCCAGCTAGAATCAATCTCAATCTTACTTTCAAAATACAACTAATGCACTCAGCACAAACACCTCCAATCCACACGTACTAATCCATTAGCCACTGGTCCCATGATAAATCTCTAACATCTATTACCTTTTCTTCTTCAAAGGTCTTGCGTAATGATGTCATGTCCCATGTTCGCACAATGGAGTCACTGAACCAGGCAGGCAGGGGGCTGCTGGAGGTGGGGTCCGGGGACAGTCCACACGGTCTGCAGTCTCGACTAGAGCAACTCAATGAAAGCTGGGAGTTTGTTCGTTGTGAGACTGAACGAAGGCAGCTGGAATTAGAGAACAAACTGAGTCAGGTGAAGGAAGAAAGGTCCTTAAGAAAGAACTATCTTTGTGTAGGGCTTTGGTTAAATTTCATTGTGTGATGGCGCCATCTTGTGGGTATTGTATGAACAGGACCAAATTATTTGTTCTTGCATTAAAAAATGTTTCATGTTAAATTACTCACGCAATAAATAATAAAGGGAATTTACATTTATATTTTATCACAGGTCCAAGATGTTACTATGGAGATTCAGGATCTTCTGCAGTGGCTGGAGAACACAGACCTTAGATTGTCCTCTTCCAAGACCATGTGGGGAATGCCAGACTCCACCAGTGAAAGGCTTGGTGCACACTTGGTGAGACCCACCAGGATCAGCTGGAAAATTCAATATAATTAACAATTCATGTTCCCCATAAAAATTATCATGATTTTCTCAACTGTCCTTACTCGTAACAGGAGTTGTGCAATGAGATGGAGTCAAAGCTCCATGCCTTCACTGATGTGAAGAATGCCATCCACAGGATGCTCGAGAGCAGCAATGCTGTGCGTGGGTCAAGCACCGAACACAGCCTCTCTATTATGGAACAGAAATGGGCGTCCGTTTACAGCAAAGTCCAGGAGCGAAAGGTTATTTAATTATACATAGCTATCATGCATTACACCGGTATAATTAGTTTTCTCAAAAAATGTGTTTTTATCATGAACTGAGCATGTTTATATCGATGTCTAATGCTTGCCCTGCAGGCTAAACTCACAGAGGGATTGAGTCTGGCCAAGGAGTTCCACAGTAGCGTCCAGGAACTTCTCACCAAGATGAGCATGTGCGAAGAGTCTATTGGGCTTCTTCCTTCGCCCAGCTTTGTCCTGGATACCATTTTTGCTCAGCTGCAAAATCACAGAGTACGACTTTTAATACTTTCGGAGTTCTTTCTTTCTTTCTGTCTGCTTCACATACTGACTTGCATAGACATTATTTGTTTTGGTTCCCTGTTGACATTTGACTTTTTTTTTTTTTTTTTAAAGACACTGGTGAATGAGGTAAACAGTTACTGTGAAAAGAAGAGCACGATAGAAAACACGGGGTGTAGACTAACTGAACTGAGCAGGAAGGAAGACTGCGATGTCATTCATAACCTGATCATGACCGTCCAGGATCGCTGCAAAAAGCTACAGCAACGTACCTCGGAAAGAGGCAGGATGCTGGAGGAGGTCAAAAAGAACGCCAAGCAGGTCAACCACATGGCACGTAAGAATGGATGATCTTCCCTGGCACAGTAAAAGATTCCTTATCTGTTTAATCTCTCTTTTTTTAGTTCAGTGAATCTTGGCGCTTACTCGTGGACTGGATGACTGAAGTGGAACAGACATTGGACACGCATAAGGAAATAGCTGTGTCCCATGATGAGATTAAACTACAGCTAACTGAACAGAAGGTACAGTAGGCATCACACCGAATACAAGTCTTCTGCACATTTATTTGGGCCTTTACTCAGCAACTGTGTTGCAATTAGGATTTCCAGAAACTACTGAAATCAAAGAGGCCCATGTACGATGCCACAATGAAGAGCGGTCGCAGCCTCCATGGAAGAGCTCAAACCAGCCACGACAGACAACACCTGGAGAACTTGATGGCTGAACTCAAAGACACATGGGACACCATCGGTGGCAAGTCTATGGAGAGGTATGGACATGTGGTGTGGACATACACATCACTATTTCTTTCAGACGATGCAGTGAACATTCTGATGTATCCTGATGTAATACTCAGCAGTGTTGTACTGTGTGTCGTTTTCTCCCAGACAACATAAGCTGGAAGAAGCTCTGCTGTTCTCAGGCAGATTCACTGACGCTCTCCAGGCACTGAATGACTGGTTGTATAGAGCAGAGCCACAACTGGCTGAGGATCTTCCTGTTGGTGGCGACAAAGACATGGTCAATAATCTCGTTGACAAACACAAGGTACAATATGAATTGAATCATATTATGTTGCTGTGTGCAACTAAAACTGTCAAAATGTTGAGGAAGTTTCTTTCTCACATTCATGCACATTCTCATTAAATAATTTCTCTCCTAGGCATTCCAAAAGGAGTTAGGCAAGCGAGCAGGATGCATCAAAACCCTGAAGCGCTCTGTGAGGGATCTGACCAGGAGCAGCACCGCTGATGCCCACTGGCTGCAAGAGCAGATGGAGGAGCTTGAGGGCCGCTGGGAGGCTGTGTGCAAGCTGTCAGTCAGCAAACAAGACAGGCTGGAAGCTGCACTTCAGCAGGTAGTTTTATTATTTCTCAAAATACCTAATAGTCAAACGTTATATTGAGCGGTGAGCAGTGCATTTGGTTTGAATGTATACAGCTGTTAAATATTAATAATGCTATTTCCGTGTATACCTTCTACTGTATATAAATGTATATGGGGCCCTGGGTTCTTTATTAACTCTGGTTAACGTAATATACAATAGCAATGATAAATTAGAAATGAGCAAGACTTGAGTGTACTCACCCTTTACCATAATGCCACAGTAGGCATGCATGCGAGCAATATACATCTTCTAAAATATTTAGTAATAAATCAACTTCAGAAGAATAAGAACACCCAGAAACGTTTTAAATTGAAAACGCTGTCCTTACTTTACTTTAAGGTAAAACAAAATGTAATTATTTAAATGTTTACTTTAAGGGTGTTTTGCGTTTCTCACACTGCTTTTACAGTTTCAATTTAAATAATTCAAAATACTTCATTTGGTTTAAAAACTTCCTTAAGCAAAGACAGTTCTTAACAGTAGCTTTTTTCTTCATTTAAATTAATAAATACACACTGACCACAATTCAATAATAACCCCACAAAAAGTCTGCAAAACAATATTAACTAAAAAACGTTGCAGGCCACTCAATCTTAAGCAGTAACAAATAAAGCAGCTGTACCTCAGTGTAGAATAATTTTCCTCCAGAAAAAGTCTCTCGTAGTCCGTGGGCAGGATGGCAACACTTGGTGTGGGTGGTTATCCAGCGGGGCCAGAGGAGCTCTGAGCTTTCCCGGACGGCTCAGAGCTGTTGTTGTCTCTTGTTTCCAGGTCGGAAAGCAGACCAGACAAAGCTACCCTGTGAAGCTAGCTTAGCTAACTGCAGCACACAGTCCATTCCGTTTCTAATTGACCACTCGTTGCGCCGATTAAAAGGTTACAAACGTCATACATAAATGTTCTATTACTCCAACAGCACGTCCCCTCTTCATATTATCTTCATAAAAAACCCCAGACACATGTTAATACACACAATTTCCCCAAAAAACTGCACGCTCTCCTCCCTGTCTCACGAGCACTCTGTGTCCACACCAACACCAGCCAATCAATAAAATGCACACCTGCAGTTATTACACTTCTCTATCAGAGTCACGCTCTGGGAAATTAGCAGCTCTTTAACAAACAATAACAATGATACACAATATATGAGTTATTTAAAAAAATAACAATCCAAGAAAACATTTGAAACAAACAATGGGAAATATGTGTTTTAACTATACTCCTTTAACAAATACTATTTATGAATATTTTATCCGCAATCTTTGTTTGTTTATATATATAAACATTTATATATAAATGTGTTTATAGATATCTAATCTGGATTTCCTTTTCAGTCTGAAAAGTTTGATGGCCTTGTCCACTCTTTTATGGAGCGACTCACCGAGGCAGAGAGGATAGTGAAATATGGGCTGATACCCGAGGAGGAGGAAGCTTTGCTTGCCTTCCGTAAACAGCACGAGGTTAGTAAAAATGTTAGTTTATCACTCCCTGTAGGCAAGGTTTTTGTTGTCACATCTTGTCGGGTCAAAGGTGAGGGTCTGCTTTAAAACAACAAGTTGTTGCAGATAAGTAATCAATGTTTGGCTCATTTAAGCCAACTGACACTTGAACCCACTTCATTCCTTTGTAGGTCAGGTGCCACTGTTGTGTAGGTGCATGTCATTCACAGCACAATAGGAAAAATAATAAATGAGCTCTAGTTTATGCTGGGGATGAATGATATGATGGTTTCACGACATGTCAAGTTAATGGTATACATCCCATGCATGGTGCTGGATGAAAAAAATGGTTGTATCTAATCCTCCACAGGAATCAATGGGTGCTTTGCAGTCTCAGGCTGTGGAGCTCAAGAACATCCATTGTCTGGGCGAGAAGATCCTTTCCTCCTGTCACCCAGACTCTGTAATCACTCTCAAATCCTGGATCAGTGTCACAAAAACACGCTATGAGGAGGTGTGTTTTTTTATGGCCACATTATAAAGAATAGCACATTTTATCCAACAGAAATGTTTCATAGAAAATGTGTACTTCCTACAGAACACTATAAAACATTAGGATTCTATAACCCCCTGTTTCCTGTGCCAGGTTCAAACGTGGGCTCAGCAGCAGGGCCAGAAGATCCAGGCCAGCTTGGCAGCAATGGAGGCAGAGAGAGAGGAAGTCCAGAGACTTCTTGACTGGATCTCCTCCGCAGAAGAAGCCCTCATCCTCAGAGACCAAGAGCCTCTGCCTGCTAACACAGAACAGAACCAAGAGCTCATCGAGCAACACATGGTGCAATTTTTTCCATTTGTTTGGATACTTTTGAAAAAATAAAAATGAATTGAAGTATAATCTTTACCTCCTCCTTTCCCCGGCTCATCATTCCTCTCTCTAGGTTTTCACGGAAGCAATGAATACAAAATTTCCAGAAGTTGAAGATGCCACAAAGTCCTGCAAACACAAGAGCGTTCCCAAACCGCTGGTGTCACCCAGCAAAAGGCAACTCACAAGTAGGCTACCATGGACAGAATGAAGTTCACATTTGTTAACACAATATGAGCATTAACAGGTCTCTCAAATATGTCCTTCTCATGAAGTGTAAAGCACATATTACTGCCATAGCATTGTAATGCATTGCTGTTTCTCCATCCAGAGAGGAGAAGCAATCTGAAGATGCAGCCTGCGATAGCGGTTCCTCTGGATCACCTGGAACCTCAGAGCCCACCGCTCAGCCAGCTGGTGGGTCAGTGGCAGAAGCTCTGGCTCCTGTCTGTGGCCAGACAAACCCGTCTGGAACAACACCAGCAAATGCTGAAAGAGGTCACGCTTGCCTTTTGAAAGATCAGTCGATGCAGTCGCCTTGGTTATATAAAGACCTATTATCTACAGGGAAAGTTCATTTTTATTTTATGTCTCTGGACAGATGGAGGAATTTGCCAACTTCGACTTCAACATCTGGCGAAAGCGCTACATGCAGTGGATTAGTCATTTGAAGTCGCGCATCTTAGACGTGTTCCGCAACATCGACCGTGACCAAGATGGACGCATTAGCCAGAAGGAGTTTATCGATTATGTCCTTGCCTCAAGTAAGATCCACTTGATATGAACAACTTCAATGGCGCGACCTATGCATTACTTTATTTCAATAACCATGAAATTGTAGGGATTTGAAAAGCATAATTAGCATCATAGAACGTATTTATTTTGCAGAGTTCCCAACCAACTCGCTGGAGATGAATGCAGTGGCAACCATCTTTGACATGAACAGTGATGGCTTCATTGACTACTATGAGTTTGTGAGTGCGCTCCATCCCAGCAGAGATCCCTACAGGAAAACACTGGATGCAGATCAAATCAACGAAGAGGTAGGGGCTCTGTGTGGTGTGTATGTGTGTGTGTGCATCAGAAAACACAAATGTTGTGACACTCTCACACCACCTCATTATTTGTCCTCTGTAGTTGAGTCGACAGGTGTCCCAGTGCAACTGTCCAAAGCGGTTCCAAGTGGAGCAAATAAGTGCGAATAGATACAGGGTGAGTCTCTATCTTCTCAGGTCTGGAAAACTTCTGAAATTGTAATCGTAACAGTTTTGTTTTATTATAAAAATAAAATGGGTAAGGAATATGAATATGGAAAGAGCATGGCTTTGTTACTTGTGTATGACTTTGAAGCTTACTGTCTTTTTGCTGCAGTTTGGAGATTCACAGCAGCTGCGGATGGTTCGTATCCTGCGGAGCACATTGATGGTGAGAGTGGGAGGAGGCTGGACCGCCTTAGATGAGTTCCTTGTCAAGAATGACCCATGCAGAGGTATGTGCCCTATATTCAAAACCAGCTAAGTGCGTTTTCTTAACATAACAAAATGTGCATGTCTTTCTAAGACAAACTAGTGTTTCTGCATTCAGCTTGACTAAAACAAGTAAAAGGTTGATACATCCAATTCACAATGTCGATGTAAGTAACCCATTATATTTTTGATGCTTGGTAAACAACATTCTACTTCAAAACAAAAAAAAAGTAAGCTGTCCAGATTTGGTTACATGGTTAAGTTGTCAGTATTAGCAGCTTGAAAGTTAGATATTATTTATGGGTGGGGCTTTTACCATATATAACACGTTGAACAGTCACCTTTGAAATGTCCCTGCTGTGTCACCGACAGTAAAAGGTCGGACCAACCTGAAGATCAAGGAGAAGTACTTGTCTCCTGCAGGAAGCACTGCGAAGGGTTTGACTGTCAGCAGGTCCAACTCCAGCCTCAGCCTCTACAGCAGCGCCTCCGCCCCCACCAGCCCCATGACACGCAAGGCAAGATTTAGCCTCTCGCCTGCAACATCTCATGTTTCTATGAACCTCCTTTTATCTTGCTGCTGCATGCTGCATTAAAGCTAGATCATTGACGTCATAAAGAGTTGACCATCCCTGAGAAGCCTGTTCTGGCTCTAACTTCATTTAAATGTGGGGACCTTTTTGTTGAATAAATATATTGTCACATATTTCAGGAATCAGACCATTTATTAACCTTGGTTAACATGTAAAATGAGTATTGACACAATACAAGGAGATAACAAGCTTAATCTGAGCTTGTTCTTCTGAATGAAAATTTCATTAAACGTTCCATGACCACTGTGGGATATTTTTCCATTGATTCACCACATGCTACGTACTAATTATTCAATCTCTTTCTTGCTTCAGGCCTTACTCCGCAGGAGTTTCTCTGGTGACCGCTGCGTCCGTCCCAGGAGCTCCATAGCTGCTTTGGGGTCTGATCTACAGTTTGTCACTACAGCAGACAACTCGTCCACACCATCAGGTCAGCCATTCACCTCATTTGTATAATATATTAGTAGTAATGGATTTTCTAATGACTAGGCAAGAAAAGAAAAAGAGAGTAATATTTTTCAGCGGGTACACACAATAAACTCCTAACTTAAGCGACAGCCTTAACCTCCTGTTTGTTTACCTTCCTTTGCACCCTTTTAGACGAAGCAGAGAGGTTACCCACATGATTACCTCCGCCTCTGGGCACCACTTGTTTGCTGCAGCACTGAAGCCAAGCACACAGCCTTGGGGCCCCCGTAACGATGATAAGCGGCGGTATCAGTCACATCTGAACTTATGGAGGGGTACAAAGGTCACCAATGGTGATGAGAGCATCTTTAGTTGGTTAAGCCTCTTTGAGGATAATGTGTGGACAATGAGGATGTTGTATTTCATACACTAGTTACCGATTGCATAGAGTGTAGGAACTGGGACGTTCTGCATGTATGCTTGTTGCATGATAGACAGAGCCTTGATTAAATTAGCTTTTATTTTTCAGCTAGTTATTCTTTATTGGTAATAAGGATGGGGAAAGCCAGTCTGTGCATGAAAAGACCATTACCGTGAACAAGAGTAATGCTCAGCTCTGGGCATTAAAATGGGGTAACTGATTCAAACGTTGCATATAGCTAGAAATCAACTGTATATGGTATGTGAGGGTGTTGTACTGTTTGACTGCCCCGACTAGCATCCAAAAAACATATACCAAAACCATTTCTATGTAAGGCGTGCAGTACGCTCTCTTTCCTTTTATAATTTTTTGTGGTTTATTTCATTTCCATGAAGATGAAATTGTTGACAGGGTCATATTGTTTCTGTCATTGAGATTTTTTTGACACTGTGTTTTAAAAAACTTGTACTCTGTATTGTGATAAGATGTTTTAAACATTGGAGATTGTGTAATGAACAAGGCACTGAAGTACAACAGTTCATTGTTGATTCGTAGAGATTATTTGCTCAGGATTGTTTTGCCTTTTTGCTATATGTATTTGTCTGGAACATTACTGTGAAAACGTGGACGTTGATGTGGTTTTCTTTATAATGCTACTTCCTAGGAAAGTTTATTTCAGCACATTTTTTTCATAAATATGCACTTTTCTGCATCCAACTACTGACTGTTGTTTTGCTTGTTGGGAAATTTGGCAGTTATCTTGGTGAAGATAATTAATTGTGAAACTATAATTTTTCCTTGTGTTTCATAAACATGTAGATTTTGTTTTTCAGCAGAATGCACCAATGCAGAGATGATGCTGTAAGGATGTAAAGAATAGGTTTTGAAATCTTCCTTTAAGTTTCCTTGTCTTTTCTTTGCAACATATTTTACCAAAAGCAGTATATATATATATATATATACATACCAATATGCATTGTTTTATCAGATCATAGTAAAACACACTCGCTCTAAGAGAAAAACGACTGTCTTTATTGCTCTGTGCCTGAAACAGTACTTTACAATATGTTAACCGCTGTCTTTTATTCAGAAGAGTTCCTTTTTACTGGATCTACATAAGGGTAAAGACACTAGCTTGTGTATCTAATTGCATTTGGTCTATGCAGATGTGAACATGAACATTTTTAAAGTTGCAAAATGTTTTTACATGGCAAAGTACCTTTTCCTCTTATTGTCAACGTGTTGCTGTTGAAGAGTTTGATAATTTACTGTACTGTAAATATTACAATAGCCAGATTTGACTACTATTGCTATGCACCCTAATCTTTCTGTACTGTAAACGTTTCTATACCCAGCACTCATTCTGATGTCTAATTTAGGAAAACCATAGTTGAATGTTACTAATAATTTGAAGTACACTTGTATATAAAAATAAATCTTTTCGTAAAAAAAAACAACCTTGCCTTAAGCATTATGTAGTACATGCATGGGCTTTTTTGCCAGGCATTCAAAAAAGTATAAGTTATATTAAGTGCATATATTTGATTCTCCATATATTTATCACTATGTGTGACCATCTTTCCATTTCTTGCACATTGCCGAGCTCATGATAAACCTATTGCCACTCTTAGCTCTCAACTCTTGTCTCCACCAAAGGGATGTTACACACAATGCATTTTATCGCCACATTTTCCTGGTGTGCTGAGGCTGGAAATGATTTTAGCGAAACCAAAGGCAATGCATTTGAATAAGCCAGTTAGTTCTATCAAATCATAGTTATGGTTGATAATTCTCTATATTTGTTGCATTGTCATAGTAAATATATATTTTGCAGACCCTTTGATTGCTAACTAACAAAACAAGAGACACATATTTCTGTTGTTATGTTTTAAGACACTGCTATTAAATACTATTTATTTTTTGTTGAATAATAATAATTATGTATCTCTTATTTACAGATATCCAAATATAGGGTCCCCTCAGCAGTAATCATGACAAACCTAGTGAGGTCAAAGGTCAGGTGTACATTGTCTCATGTTCTGTGTTTTTTGTTTATTGATGAATTCTCAAAGGGGAGAAATTTCATCCTTGGATCCAAATCTCATGCTGCCCTCCTGTTGTTTTCTAACCAGTGAATCTGTCAGACCCACTCGCAGTGTACATGCAGTACCAAAACACAGACATGCTTGTTTAAACACAGAGCCCCAGAGGTTTTGGGAAAGCAAGCAAAGTATTGTACTACACAAGCAGTCATGAAGCCTCCAGGTCACAGGAGTGCCCTGTAAAGTCCTGATGTTTTATCAAAATAATGTTGTCCTGTGACTGGACCTCACTAATGTATGTTTATATGAGACAAAACTCGGTTAAAGAAAGAAGAAACACAATGACTGGAGCTTACACACATTTAAATATGATATTATAGATAGATAAATAGATAACTAACCCTAACCCACAACAGATATGCTTTTTTAAATGATTTAAAAAATATTTGCAATTATGTGGATTTGTAAAAAGTTTTTTTCTTATTGGATCATTAAAGAAAAAGCTGAACCAAGAATAATTTCTTAGAACTGATTGTACTTTTCAGTTTGCTATTATTCAGTTCCATGGACTAGTTAAAAAAACGAATGTTTTTGGTGGTTTGAGAAACTTACATGCTTAACTTGATGCAAAAACACTGACATTTTGACAGAATGTTTGTGGGACAGGAAAGAATAGAAATGTAATTGATATTTGGCTGCAAGAAACTGTTTTTGGAATTTGTCTTAATCCAGAAAAGCTCCAAACGCTACTATTTATTCTATCAAATGTAATTTGCTTCAACACTGCCCTAAAAATGAACATTGTTGTTATGTCTGCAGGAGGGAACACGAAGTGCCAGTCGGTGCAGAGGCGGGTGCAAGGGCAATCAAATGAAATACCATCCAGTGAAGTTACTGCCCAACGGGGGTCATTCATTTGAGCTGGAATCCATGCTGAACAAAAGCCAGTCTGACCCTGACCAAACACCCACTCCACAGAAACCACAGATTTTGACAGAATGTTTGTGGGACAGGAAAGAATAGAAATTTAATTGATATTTGGCTGCAAGAAACTGTTTTTGGAATTTGTCTTAATCCAGAAAAGCTCCAAACGCTACTATTTATTCTATCAAATGTAATTTGCTTCAACACTGCCCTAAAAATGAACATTGTTGTTATGTCTGCAGGAGGGAACACGAAGTGCCAGTCGGTGCAGAGGCGGGTGCAAGGGCAATCAAATGAAATACCATCCAGTGAAGTTACTGCCCAACGGGGGTCATTCATTTGAGCTGGAATCCATGCTGAACAAAAGCCAGTCTGACCCTGACCAAACACCCACTCCACAGAAACCACAGAAAGCTGCCTAAAGTCATCTTCTGGTTGGCTAAGCTGGGGGGACAACCTTCCCCCTGCTTACTCGGGACAACTTTCATATCGAGGTAGTACACCCTTGCTGTGCGTCTTTTCATGCAGTTTCATTTATTCCCACAGCAATTTTATTTGATGTGCTTCTTTCATCCTTCCTCTGCCGTTGCCTCCCTCTCTATGTCCTTGTTTCCTGCCTCCACACCCCCCTCCCTGCTGAAGTCATGGCTCCCATACTGGATCCCTGGCTCAACCCACAACTGTCACATGACACAAATCCTGAGATCTAGACTGGTAAAGTACAAGGAACTCAATTTAACCTTTTCTCATACTTCAGAGGCAGGGACATCAGAAGGCCACTGTGATTTTACTCGCCTGAGCGGATTCAATTTTCCACTGCATTTGTGTAACCTCTCCCCAGAGCCGACTCAGCACTTTTATTCCCACTGTCAGGTAAGTGTCATCTTGTGTAATTAAGAAAGATAAATAGTGGTCATTTGAAAAGAGGAGAGCAGATGAGATACTGTATACTAGTTGCCCAATTTGATCAGGAAATGTGTCTCAATCACAGTCCAGAAAAAGTTTTCTCATGTTACTGTCATGTTACATGTTACTCATGTTACTGTCTTTTCAGAATCTTGCTCAACTTTAATGAGTGTCTAATACTAGTATGTGTTATTGTATTTGCATATGTTAATTGGACACAGTATTTTCTATGCAGCTGTACATACTACAAGGCATAATTTTGATGATCATTCTGGGGAACCATTACTATTTTACAAGTATTGCAATTATTCAGGCTGTAAAATTAGGTTTTACTGCTAACTATCTTTTCATTCTCTCTTTCTATTCTATCCACATTTAGTCAGGCTAAACCATTCACGCGTTGAATTAGTGATGTTCAAGTTTTACCATAAAACTGCACAGGGGAACGGTTACACACTGTAACCCAGTGGGACGCTGCAACCACCGCCACTACTCTGTCACACTGCAGCGTGTTTGTTTTAATGAAGGGCATAGAACACAAGGAGGTACGCTGGTTGGGGGGAGGGAAAACGGAACAGGAGGAGCTCTCCCCAAATCTCCTCCCTCCTATTGAAAAGCTCCTACACAGAGAGAGAGAGAGAGAGAGAGAGAGAGAGAGAGAGAGAGAGAGAAGGGGAGAGATAGAGAGAGCACGTGGCTGACTAAGCTTGGGTTACCCTCCTCCGGTATCATGGAGGCAGAGGACATGTGCGCCTGTGCAGCCCCTCCCCTGTCAAGTGTAACTCAAAGGCGGAAGTAGAATGTAACCCTGGGGCACTGTGTGTGGTGTGTAGGAGAAAGGGGGAAGGATATGCACACACACATGCACACACGTACACTTGCAGTTGTTATAGTAAAACAAACTGTGATCACAATGCAGTGAAAGGTTTTCTGAATGGGGAGAGAAGCGTGGTCTTTTCCTGGCTGTGTACTGAGCGAGGTAAGTTCCTGCTGTATATTTTGATGATCAATGAGGAAGTCCTTGAGCCATCTGCTCATTACATCTGCTGCCGGTACTATGTAACATGATGAAAAGATGTCATTGTTCAGTTTTACATTTGAGATGTAGAAGCAGCTCCCGATGTTCACTCACATGAGCTGACATGATTGATTTGAATGTTTTTCAACATTTTGATAAATTATTCTCTTGCTGTTTTTTTAAAAGCTTGATTATCAATGTTTATTTTGGTCAGCTTCTGGTTGTTTTAAATGTAGTATTCAGTCCACCTGAGATGCTATAACACTGTGGTGTTCCTGATCTTCTCTTAGTCTGTGTGCCACAGAAAATGTGTGTGACACTGTCCTGTTACAAGACTTCAGATAGATTACTCCTTTATCAAAGATTTCTCTTTAATTGTGCTTATGTCAAGACCACATGGTGCTTGTATATGTAAGCAGTATGTCAGTGTGTGAAAGGTCAGGCTTGTCTTAGAGAGCACATGAGGTAAGGACGGACTTGGAGGCAGAGGAAAGGGGGAGACTGGGAAAATCAAACCCTGCCACGTTCATGTTCTCAGTGAAAAAATGTGAATTCAAACAATTCATCTTCTTTTTAACGGTTTTAAAAGTGTTTACTATTTATGATATTATGTAGATGCAAAACAACTCAAGCCATTATAAATGACGGCAATAGGAGCAAAGACAATAATAATAATATAATAAAAGTAAAAAAATATCAATATCGTACAGCCTCACAGAGCTAATTTATGAGAAACACACAAAAAAGGATCCATCATAGAACTGGATATAACTGAATGGATCATATTTTTTGAAAAAAAAAAAAGTATTTATCCTAACCGTGCTTCAAAAGAAAAACATGTCTTGTGTTTGTCTTTCAGAAAGTGTTCAGTCCCTGATTTACCTCATTCCTGGCTCCATCATGTTGCTGCTCACCCACGCTTTGGCGTGTCTGTTCGGTATGGGCTCCTGGGTGGCCATCAATGGGATGTGGGTGGAGCTCCCTCTGATCGTCTCAGAGATCCCAGAGGGGTGGTACCTGCCGTCATACCTCACAGTGCTCATCCAGATGGCCAACATTGGTCCTCTCTTCATCACCCTGATGCACCGCTTCCGCCCGGGTATGCTGGACGAGCGGCCGGTCATCTACTGCATCGTGGTGTTGGGTGTCATCGCTACATTCCTGCTGGCTTTCTTCTGGCGCCACACAGTGACAGTAGGGGTCTCCATGCACAGCGTCCCCCTGCTGGTGCTAAGCTTTCTGCTCTCTGTTGTGGACTGCACCTCCTCTGTCACCTTTCTGCCCTTCATGATGCGTCTGCGTCCACAGTACCTCACCACTTACTTTGTAGGCGAGGGCCTCAGTGGCCTGGTGCCGGCCCTGGTGGCTCTGATTCAAGGTGTTGGTGTAGTCCACTGTCAGAATGCCTCACTGGCTGGCGCAGTGAACGGCACAGCAGATAATTCCACTGTGCTCGGCGGTGCCGACTTACTGGCCACCTACATGCCAGCTAAGTTTTCCGCCCAGGTCTTCTTCATGTTCCTCAGTGCTATGATGGCAGTGTCCTTGGTAGCGTTCATCCTGCTCAACCACCACCCCGCTGTGGCCCGGGAGAGGAAGAACGACCTCTACTTCAGTGGGGATCTGAGTCCGGGGAAGAGAGAGCCAGGTCTTTCTCTGCACGCCCAGACACCAGAGCAGAAGCCCATGATCAGTCCCCTGGATGGGGTCAGTAGGGAACCCAGGAGCTCTTTTGGAAGGGGGACGTATAGCCAACTCCAATTGATATTCATATTTGGGGTGCTGGCGTGGGTCAACGCTCTGACCAATGCAGTGCTGCCCTCAGTACAGTCCTACTCCTGTCTCCCTTACGGGAACAAGGCCTACCACCTAGCTGCCACCATGGCAGCCGTCGCTAACCCAGTGGCCTGCTTCATTGCCATGTTTATGCCTATAAGGTAAGAATGGCCACTTCTTTACACAAAGCACAATACAATGATGAATGATCAAAAATGTGATACGTGCAACAGGTTACTTGAGTCATTAGAGATCAGCAGGACATATGCTTTGCTTTCAGGTCTCTCATCTTCATGGGTTTCTTGACCATGCTTGGAACTGGATTTGGAGCCTACATCATGGCCATGGCTGCTCTCAGTCCCTGTCCACTGCTGGTTCACAGTGTTAATGGAACTGCAGTCATAGTAAGACTCTTTCTCCTATTCATTCCAGAAATAAAGCTTTTATATTTAGATGATGGGTCATCTTAAGACTATATTATTGATTATATTTTCTGTCTTGTATATTAGGCTCACACACCACCATACATTTATTACAACTTGCCTTTTTCTTTTCAGATTGTGACTTTTTCGAAAATGGAATTTTATAAAAAGTTTATAGCAGAGAAACCACTTTAGATTTGATCTATAACATATTTTTTTAAATCACAAATACACAAAATGCTAGCATTGCGTTTCATTGTGTTTAAATAAGATTGAAATACATAATAATATATAAAAATAAACAAAAACACAACATTTTAAATATGGGTAGCACGAGTAGAACCACACACAAAAAATAAAGATACAAGAAAGGAAGGAGTGAAAATCTGATCAAACCGGTTTATGATGCAAGACATGGAAATGCGTTGAGCAGGCTAGGCAGGACATGTTGTAATCTCAGATGTAAATCTTGCAATTGTACTGAAGAACATTATTCACCCCCTGTGTTATACAGGTGCTGGCTTGGATCCTGTTTGTCCTGTCCCTGTCCTATGTGAAGGTCATCATTGGGGTCATTCTGCGGGACGAGGGCCACAGTGCCCTGGTGTGGTGTGGAGCAGTGGTGCAGTTGGGCTCTATGGTTGGCGCCATCTCCATGTTCCCTTTGGTCAGTGTCTATGGACTTTTCAAGTCGGGTGATGCCTGCAACACCAAATGCCCAGTGTAGACAAAAGATATATGTTTTGGGCAAACACTACTGTACCATACTGAAATACAAATTGCACTTACTTAAGTAGCACTGAACTCTGTGTCATGAGCTTTACATATACCAGCTTGTTTCAACATAAATGAGATGTTACAGGTATTTATCTACAGCTTGATGTAGATCACATTCAGGATGTTTGTTTTTCCAAAAACAGATATACTGTTGTGATCAATTCATGATTTAGATGTTTTTATTTACTTGTGTGTGTGAGCTCCTCAAATGGCTAAAATGACAAATTGTCATTGTCTACTGAGCATATTACCGTTCCTTCTAAATCCAAAGGTCAATGCATTTTTACTTGAACCTGATTAATGTTACCTAGAAAAGGACTTGTGGTACCTTTTGGCTTTAAAATGTGCCTTTTGACAGACATTTGATTTTTGTGGTTTAACATTATAACTTGCTTTGTGGATGTTAATAGAGTATACTTTTCTATTTAATATTTCAAATCAAACTTTTATTTGTATTTTTACCTAAAGTGTTCTAATGTGGCAGATTATGTTTATCATTCCCCTTGTCCTAAACCAGAAGGGGCTCAAAGGTTTAATGTCCACATGAGTAGGGCGCGGACTTGAGGCAAAAGCTGATCAAACAAATCAGTTTGATCAGCTGACCACTCATTTTCGTAAAATTGAAACAACCCCCTTATGTTAATAATTCTAAAGTTGCTTTAGGCTTCCATTTTGAAAAGAGAATAGGTTTGAAGTCTGTTAGGTTTGCAGTGGTTGGAAAATGTAAGTAGAAATGCACCCCTAAACACAACACATTTACTTTTGTGGAAATTTTGTAGTAAAGAGTTCCAATGAGAGATGTTGCCTTTTATTGTACACATCTGTACAGATAACCTTCACAAACCATCTTGATCATGACTTTATGAAAGTTTAGAAAAATGTCATTAGGATAGGACTCTGATAAGAGTAATTCAAATAAAACAAATGTGATGTGTTATAATAATAAACCCAGAAGAGGCTGCAACAATGTAATGTGTTTAAAGTTGTCCTAAATATGTTGTTACATTTATTTAGATGGGTTCAAGGAAAGGCATGGGGTGGGCGGAGGCAAAAGGAGAGAGGCAGGGGTTAGGTACAGGAAAAAGTCCTGCTGTTCATTTTGAGTCGGACAAGCAGCATCCTCCTCCACTTTTTCTTTTGCAGCTATTGTTTTTTTTTTTATTACAAGCCCAGCTCCAGTCTTTTCCTTCATTTCCTTTGTTTGTTCCTCCCAACCAGCCTGAGCAGACAAGTCTACAGTCTCCTTCTCTACACTGCTCCTGATTTGGCTCATTCTGCTCCAGAGGCAATGTTTCTTCTCTTTCCTTTCCTTGGTCTGTTCCTCCTGTCTCGCCTCAGATGAAGAACCCCCTCCGCTTCTCCACTGCCACTTTGGCTGCTGCTTTCCTCTCCGTTTGCTCCATTTTGTTATCATGACATCATCACAATTATGAGATAAGTGACTTATTTTTGTTTGTTTTTTGGTGCATTGTCACCACCCTCTGACTCTGTACTGTAAAATGGACTACTGTATATAAAGGAAAAAGGTCTGTCCATTATGACATTTATAATTCATTACCGCCATCCACTAGTTTCACTGCCCTACTACTGCTAGTCCCTCAGTTATGTGTTTTTCAGGTACTTCCTCATCTATCAGCCTCACATCTGGCCGCACCCACAATCCCTTCATGTCTCGTATTTCCTCATTTGTTTAGAGGTTGGCAAACAATTATTACCTATACTACATTAATCACAGAAAGCAGATTTTATTCTCGTGAAACACATTCTTATGTATTGTATAGTTCTGATCAGTTACTGTGTCGTGTATGTGTGTGTATACGTATAAAAACACATGAGTCAACATTATCTCGCTCTCTACCTATGTGTATATATACATCATTGTGAATGTTTACTTATGTTCCAATGTTCTAATGTTGTTTTTAGCCAGTTATTTGAAAAATATTTTTTGGAGCCGTTATCACAATATCATCATACAGTAATATATATTTTTTTACTTTCTTTGGACACATTCTGAAAATGTAACATTTTTGGTCAAATTTCATCATTCTATGCTGCATAGTAAAGTGGGCAGTGCGAAAAACTATGACAGAGGTGAAAAAAAAGTGAAAACGTCATCTTAGAACATGTCCCCCAAGATTAGAAAAAAATCATTAGTGTAGCCTTATGTCGTCCAAAAATGTTAAAAAGTGAAAAATGTTGTCATTTTTTTTGGTGCAAAAAAATATGGTGAAGGTGAAAAAACGCAATAGTATAACATGTCATCCAAAATTTTACATAAATCGACTTATCCCAGCCAAAACTTCTTCTTCACACAAAATTCATATGGAAACATCGGCAGTGCCTAAAAATAGGGTAGATAAAAAAATAAAGTGAAAAAAGCGAAAACGTCATAGTTTAGCATGTCGTCACAAAGTCAATATTATTAAAACAAACAAAAAAAAGCCTTACTATAGCCTTATGTGGGCCAAAAAGTAAAACATTTCAAAAGACTTGAAAGTCGCAAAGTAACATTGGCAGGGCCCTTAAAATAGGGTTCTTGCAAAAATAACGTGGAAAAAGTGAAAAAGTCATAGTTCAGCATGTCGTCAAAAATTCAATTATATGAAAAATACGCCTTATGTTGGTCAAAAAATAAAAAATTTCAAAACCCTCGAAACTTGCAGAGTATCATTTACAGGGCCTAAAAATATGGTAGATGCGAAAATGAAGTAAAAAAATGAAAACGTCATAGTTTAGCATGATGTCAGAAATTAAATAAAATTAGAAAAAACGCCTTACTATAGCCTTATGTTGGCCAAAATGTCAAACATTTCAAAACACTCAAAACTCACAGAGTAAAATCACCAGGGCCTTAAAATGGGTTAGATGCGATAATAAAGTGAAATCGTCTTAGTTAAGCATGTTGTCAAAAATTCAATAAATTGAAAAAAAACGCCTTACTATAGCCTTATGTCGGCCAAAATGTCAAAAATTTCAAAACACTCGAAACTTGCAGAGTATCATCGACAGGGCCTAAAAATAGGATAGATCCAAAAATAAAGTGAAAAAAGTAAAAACGTCATAGTTTAGCATCCGTCAAAAATTCAATATTATAAAAAAAAAAAGCCTTACTATAGCCTTATGTCGGCCAAAAAGTAAATAATTTCGAAACATTCAAAAATCGCACAGTAACATCAGCAGGGCCTAACAATGGGGTAGATGCATGTCCTCAATAAATTATATTGTGAAAGAACACGCCTTGTGTTGGCCAAAAAGTCAAAAATTTCAAACCACTCGAAACTCGCACTGTAAAATCACCTGGGCTTGAACATAGGAGAGATGTAAAATAAAGTGAAAAAGTAAAAACGTCATAGTTTAAAATGTCGTAAAGTATTCAATATTAGAAAAAACGCCTTACTATAGCGTTATGTCGGCCAAAAAGTCAAACATTTCAAAACACTTGAAACTTGCAGAATATCATTTACAGGGCCTAAAATTAGGGTAGATGCAAAAATGAAGTGAAAAAAGTAAAAACGTCATAGTTTAGCATGTCCTAAAAAAATAAATATTTTGAAAAAAAACGCCTTATGTCGGCCAAAAAGTCAAACATTTCAAAACACTCAAAAATCACACAATAACATCGACAGGGCCTAAAAATAGGGGCGATGCGAAAATGAAGTAAAAACGTCATAGTTTAGCATGTCCTCTAAAATTCAATAATATGAAAAAAATCGCCTTACAATAGCCTTATGTCGGCCAAAAAGTCAAAAATTTCAAAACACTCGAAACTTGCAGAGTATCATTTACAGGGCCTAAAAATATGGTAGATGCAAAAATGAAGTGAAAGCCTCATAGTTAAGCATGTTGTCAAAAATTCTATAATTTGAAAAAAAACGCCTTACTATAGCCTTATGTCGGCCAAAAAGTCAAACATTTCAAAACACTCAAAAATCGCACAGTAACGGCGACAGGGCCCTAAAAATAGGGGGAGATGCGAAAATAAAGTAAAAAAAGTAAAAACGTCATAGCTTAGCATGCCCTCAAAAATTCAATAATATGAAAAAACTTGCAGAGAATCATCAACAGGGCCTTAAAATGGGGTAGATGCGAAAATAAAGTGAAAAAAGTGAAAACGTCATAGTTTAGCATGTCGTCAAAAATTCAATAATATGAAAAAAAAAATGCCTTACTATATAGCCTTATGTTGGTCAAAAAGTCAAACATTTCAAAACACTTGAAACTAGCAGAGTATCATCGGCAGGGCCTAAAATTAGGGTAGATGCAAAAATGAAGTGAAAACGTCATAGTTTAGCATCTCCTCAAAAAATAAATGTTTTGAAAAAAACGCCTTATGTCGGCCAAAATGTCAAACATTTCAAAACACTCGAAACTTGCAGAGAATCATCGACAAAAATTCAATAAAATGCGAAAAAACGCCTTACTATAGCCTTATGTCGGCCAAAATGTCAAGAATTTCAAAACACTCGAAACTTACAGAGTATCATCGACAGGGCCTAAAAATAGGGTAGATGCGAAAATGAAGTGAAAACGTCATAGTTTAGCATCTCCTCAAAAAATAAATGTTTTGAAAAATACGCCTTACTATAGCCTTATGTCTGCCAAAATTTCGAAACACTCAAAACTTGCAGAGAATCATCAACAGGGCCTTAAAATGGGGTAGATGCGAAAATAAAGTGAAAAAAGTGAAAACGTCATAGTTTAGCATGTCGTCAAAAATGCAATAATATGAAAAAAAAATGCCTTACTATATAGCCTTATGTTGGTCAAAAAGTCAAACATTTCAAAACACTTGAAACTAGCAGAGTATCATCGACAGGGCCTAAAAATAGGGTAGATGCAAAAATAAAGTGAAAGAGTAAAAACTTCATAGCTTAGCGTGCCCTCAAAAATTCAATAAAATGCGAAAAAACGCCTTACTATAGCCTTATGTGGGATAAAAAGTCAAAAATTTCAAAACACTCGAAACTTGCAGAGTATCATCAGCAGGGCCTAAAAATAGGGTAGATGCAAAAAATGAAGTGAAATCGTCATAGTTAAGCATTTTTTCAAAAATTCAACAATTTGAATAAAAACGCCTTAGTATAGCCTTATGTCGGCCAAAATGTCAAAAATTTCAAAACGCTCGAAACTTACAGAGTATCATCGACAGGGCCTAAAAATAGGGTAGATGCAAAAATAAAGTGAAAACGTCATAATTTAGCATCTCTTCAAAAAATAAATGTTAAAAAAAAAATCGCCTTACTTTAGCCTTATGTCGGCCAAAATGTCAAATATTTCAAAACACTCGAAACTTTCACAGTATCATCCACTGGGCCTAAAAATAGGGTTAATGCAAAAATAAAGTGAAAAAAGTAAAAACGTCATAGCTTAGCATGTCCTCAAAAAATAAATATTTTGAAAAAAAACGCCTTACTATAGCCTTATGTGGGCCAAAAGTCAAACATTTCAAAACACTCAAAAATCGCACAGTAATATCGACAGGGCCTAAAAATAGGGGAGATGCAAAAATGAAGTAAAAAAGTGAAAACGTCATAGTTTAGCATGTCGTCAAAAATTCAATAAAATTAGAAAAAACGCCTTACTATAGCCTTATGTCGGCCAAAAAGGCAAACATTTCAAAACACTTCAAACTTGCAAAGTATCATCAGCAGGGCCTAAAAATAGGGGAGATGCGATAATGAAGTGAAAGAAGTTAAAAAATCTTAATTTAGCATGTCGTCAAAAATTCAATCATTTGAAAAAATACGCCTTACGATAGCCTTATGTCGGCCAAAATGTCAAAAATTTCAAAACACTCGAAACTTGCATAGTATCATCCACAGGGCCTAAAAATAGGGTTTATGCAAAAATAAAGTGAAAAAAGTAAAAACGTCATAGTTTAGCATGTCTTCAAAAAATAAATATTTTGAAAAAAAAAACGCCTTACTATAGCCTTATGTGGGCCAAAAAGTCAAAAATTTCAAAACACTCGAAACTTGCAGAGAATCATCGACAGGCTCTAAAAATAGGGTAGATGCAAAAATAAAGTGAAACAAGTAAAAACGTCATAGTTTAGCATGTCCTCAAAAAATAAATATTTTGAAAAAAATCGCCTTATGTCGGCCAAAATGTCAAAAATTTCAAAACACTCGAAACTTGCATAGTATCATCCACAGGGCCTAAAAATAGGGTTTATGCAAAAATAAAGTGAAAAAAGTAAAAACGTCATCGTTTAGCATGTCCTCAAAAAATAAATATTTCGAAAAAAAAACGCCTTACTATAGCCTTATGTGGGCCAAAAAGTCAAAAATTTCAAAACACTCGAAACTTGCAGAGAATCATCGACAGGCTCTAAAAATAGGGTAGATGCAAAAATAAAGTGAAAAAAGTAAAAACGTCATAGTTTAGCATGTCCTCAAAAAAATAATATTTTGAAAAAAATCGCCTTATGTCGGCCAAAAAGTCAAACATTTCAAAACACTCAAAAATCGCACAGTAACGGCGACAGGGCCTAAAAATAGGGGGAGATGCGAAAATAAAGTGAAAAAAGTAAAAACGTCATAATTTAGCATGTCCTCAAAAAATTAATAATTTGAAAAAAAACGCCTTACTATAGCCTTATGTGGGCCAAAAGTCAAACATTTCAAAACACTCGAAACTTGCATAGTATCATCCACAGGGCCTAAAAATAGGGTTTATGCAAAAATAAAGTGAAAAAAGTAAAAACGTCATAGCTTAGCATGTCCTCAAAAAATCGTCATAGTTTAGCATGTCGTCAAAAATTCAAGAATATGAAAAAAATCGCCTTACTATAGCCTTATGTCGGCCAAAAAGTCAAAAATTTCAAAACACTCGAAACTTGCTGAGTATCATTTACAGGGCCAAAAAATATGGTAGATGCAAAAATGACGTGAAACGCATAGTTAAGCATGTTGTCAAAAATTCAATAATTTGAAAAAAAATGCCTTACTATAGCCTTATGTCGGCCAAAAAGTCAAACATTTCAAAACACTCGAAACTTGCATAGTATCATCCACAGGGCCTAAAAATAGGGTTTATGCAAAAATAGCAAAAATGAAGTAAAAAAGTGAAAACGTCATAGTTTAGCATGTCGTCAAAAATTCAATAAAATGAGAAAAAACGCCTTACTATAGCCTTATGTCGACCAAAAAGGCAAACATTTCAAAACACTTCAAACTTGCAAAGTATCATCAGCAGGGCCTAAAAATAGGGGAGATGCGATAATGAAGTGAAAGAAGTAAAAAAATCTTAATTTAGCATGTCCTCAAAAAATAAATATTTCGAAAAAAAACGCCTTACTATAGCCTTATGTGGGCCAAAAAGTCAAAAATTTCAAAACACTCGAAACTTGCAGAGAATCATCGACAGGCTCTAAAAATAGGGTAGATGCAAAGATAAAGTGAAAAAAGTAAAAACGTCATAGTTTAGCATGTCCTCAAAAAATAAATATTTCGAAAAAAAACGCCTTACTATAGCCTTATGTGGGCCAAAAAGTCAAAAATTTCAAAACACTCGAAACATGCAGAGAATCATCGACAGGCTCTAAAAATAGGGTAGATGCAAAAATAAAGTGAAAAAAGTAAAAACGTCATAGCTTAGCATGTCCTCAAAAAATTAATATTTTGAAAAAATCGCCTTATGTCGGCCAAAAAGTCAAACATTTCAAAACACTCAAAAATCGCACAGTAACATCGACAGGGCCTAAAAATAGGGGGAGATGCGAAAATAAAGTGAAAAAAGTAAAAACGTCATAGTTTAGCATGTCCTCAAAAAATTAATATTTTGAAAAAAATCGCCTTATGTCAGCCAAAAAGTCAAACATTTCAAAACACTCAAAAATCGCACAGTAACGGCGACAGAGCCTAAAAATAGGGGGAGATGCGAAAATAAAGTGAAAAAAGTAAAAACGTCATAATTTAGCATGTCCTCAAAAAATTAATAATTTGAAAAAAAACGCCTTACTATAGCCTTATGTCGGCCAAAATGTCAAAAATGTCAAAACACTCAAAAATCGCACAGTAACATCGACAGGGCCTAAACATAGGGGTGATGCGAAAATGAAGTAAAAAAGGAAAAACGTCATAGTTTAGCATGTCGTCAAAAATTCAAGAATATGAAAAAAATCGCCTTACTATAGCCTTATGTCGGCCAAAAAGTCAAAAATTTCAAAACACTCGAAACTTGCTGAGTATCATTTACAGGGCCAAAAAATATGGTAGATGCAAAAATGACGTGAAACGCATAGTTAAGCATGTTGTCAAAAATTCAATAATTTGAAAAAAAATGCCTTACTATAGCCTTATGTCGGCCAAAAAGTCAAACATTTCAAAACACTTGAAACTAGCAGAGTATCATCGACAGGGCCTAAAAATAGGGTAGATGCAAAAATGAAGTGAAAACGTCATAGTTTAGCATCTCCTCAAAAAATAAATGTTTTGAAAAATACGCCTTACTATAGCCTTATGTCGGCCAAAATGTCAAAAATTTCGAAACACTCGAAACTTGCAGAGAATCATCAACAGGGCCTTAAAATGGGGTAGATGCGAAAATAAAGTGAAAAAAGTGAAAATGTCATAGTTTAGCATGTCGTCAAAAATGCAATAATATGAAAAAAAATATATCTTACTATAGCCTTATGTTGGTCAAAAAGTCAAAAATTTCAAAACACTTGAAACTAGCAGAGTATCATTTACAGGGCCTCAAAATATGGTAGATGCAAAAATGAAGTGAAAGCGTCATAGTTAAGCATGTTGTCAAAAATTCAATAATTTGAAAAAAAAACGCGTTACTATAGCCTTATGTCGGCCAAAAAGGCAAACATTTCAAAACACTCCAAACTTGCAGAGTATCATCAGCAGGGCCTAAAAATAGGGGAGATGCGATAATGAAGTGAAAGAAGTTAAAACGTAATAGTTTAGCATGTCGTCAAAATGTTTATAATTTGAATAAAAACGCCTTACTATAGCCTTATGTCAGCCAAAAAGTCAAACATTTCAAAACACTCAAAACTCACACAATAAGATTGGCAGGGCCTTAAAATGGGGTTGATGCAAAAATAAAGTGAAAAAAGTAAAAAGGTCATAGTTTAGCATGTCCTCAAAAAATAAATATTTTGAAAAAAAACGCCTTACTATAGCCTTATGTCGGCCAAAAAGTCAAAAATTTCAAAACACTCGAAACTCACACAGTAACATTGGCTGGGCTTAAAAATTGGGTAGATGGGAAATTGAAGTGAAATAAGTGAAAAAGTGATACTACTGCATGTCGATAAAAATGACAAAAAAAAATAAAAATAATAACACTTCAAATATGCATAGCAACATGATAGCTGCACAAATATATGGTGGAGGTAGTGAACAATGGGAAAAAGTGCGTAAAGTCATAGTATAGTATGTCCTCCAAAATTTGACAAAAAAGTCATAATAAAGTTTGTCTTCCAAAAAATTTAAAAAACTTTAAAAAAGAATAAAATGTTTAAAACATGTATTGCATTCGCAGAAATGCACACGTTTTTTTTTTATTATTATTATTACAGAGAGCAAACAGGAATCTATATTTTTTAAATTAAAAAACAAATCAAAGTGATGTAAAATAAACTTGAATAAAATGAAAGTATTCTGTTTTTTGTTTGAGGAAAAAGTATCTTAATACCTACGTAACTTAACCTACTTAAAAGGCTCTTAATATTTTGTGTCCTGCGCATCTTTAAATACACCACTAGATGTCAGTGTATGACTAAAAGTTCAGCTTGGATTTTACAGGAGCAGTCAAACTTCAAGACATAAATGCTGTTATGTTTTGAATCTGTAGTGCATAGTTAGTTTGATTCATTTCACAGCCAATGTGTGTGTTCTTGAGTGCGTGCGCGCGTGTCCGTGTGCCTGCTTGTCCTCGGGGACAAGGACGAATGAGGGACTCACGGTCAGTCATTGTCTGATTTTGATCCCAATGGTTCCTCAGAGAACATCTGGAGTCATCAACATCAGCTTTTGTACTTTTGCACTTCTTCGCCCTATTTCTTCCCGTTGAATCTGTGACTAATGACTGTTCTGCATTTCAAATCTACAAACCTGTTTGCGCTGATTTAAGCAATCATTTGATATCTGATGTGTGCCTGGGGAAACGTTCAAGGCGGGGTCAATGTTGATCATGTTCCCTTCAAAAAAGGCAAACGATGGTCGCTTTATGAAATCCATATCAGAGTGCAACGAGGCCCAGAAGAGTGGACAGCCTGGCCAATATGAACGTAGGCAACAGGATGACACAGGGATCATAAAGAGAGAAAGCGGGAGAGTGCCGTCCTCCTTATGGTTCTGCCTGGCCGTCTCTTTCTGGTCTTCACTCCAACAATTGTGATATCTCCTCTTGACCGCACTCCTCATCTTCCTTGATTCATGCATACGGCAGACTTTGTGACCGTAATTTCAATTTAAAACACATGAGGGGAAATCCTAGCCCGTGCTGCTCTTTAATGGGCCGTCATGGGATTGGAGTATGCAGAGAATGATTGAATTTTGCGAGAAGGCCAGGAACGATCGAGTCTCGCCTGCCGTTATGCAATCGACCATTCCCCTCTCGCAACGCGACGTCTGGTAAAACCCAGAGGGGGAGGAGGGTGGTGGGGCTTGCTGAGGGCCTGGAAACCTCAATGTCTAGACCAAAAAAGAGAAACAAATATTTTTTCTTCGAAGTGACTCAAGACTTTATGAAAGGGAAACTCAGCTATCGTATATAAAAAAGAGACATGATCCACCACATCAAACCCAGATAAGTTGAAATGGGCCGCTTTCAACGGTATTTAATGAGTCTTTTTACACCGTAACGCATGACATCCTATATTTCCTCAAAGGCAGAAGCATATGGATCCTATACAAACCGCCCCATATCGTTTTTATGTATGTGATTGTGTCATGTCTGTTTTCTCCCCGGGCTCTCGGCACCTGCTCGGCCCATTTTGACAACGTCATGATAAAAACTCTGCTCGGCCCGAGGCGCGGAGATAACCACTTTGTCCAAACTTTTTCACACCCACTGAGGTGGATCACACCACTGCGCTTCATCCCTTCGGTGGAGCAACAGAGACTACCTTCCCGTTAAGTCCATTATATTCAAACGGGCCGACCCTTTCTCTTTTTTTCTTTCTCACAACAAGACATAAAGTAATCAAAAGTTAAAAGCAAACACTCAAGGAGGCACTTAGCAAAAAAGAAAAGCTTTTATTATAAAACATTCATATACAGTGCAGGAGACAGGTAATCTTTGAGGATGATAGGGTTGTCTTGTGGTCAGTTTCAGCATAGTATGGCTTGGGGAGCCGTGTAGATGAATGCTCCTAATAACATCCCCGCCCACCCATCCTCCAGCAGACCGTCCAGGCAGAACAACTAATACCTGAGTGTATTTCCTCAGCGGTGTGAAGTATGCCTTAAAGAGCTGTTGGAGGCTGCAGTAAAGTAGGGTTCATTACCTTGACAGAGTGATGACAGCTGAGACTGGCTGAGATGCATACTCACGCACACGCACACAAACACGCACACACACACACAAAAACAATAATCTGCTGTTACTGTTTTTGCGCATTTATTTCATACCAACAGGATAAACAGGATGCCTTCATGCTGCTGCTGTGAAAATGTTTTCTGGTGCTTTCTGGAGAATGTAACATGAAGTATTTGACAATGACAGCTGAGTGAGTATATAAAAAAAAAGATTTGTGGGTGAAAGGCTTTACAGCAATAGTTGGACATTTTGGGGATTTGCTTATTGACATTTTTTGGCTGAGGGTTAGGTGTACAGTACATTTATAACAGGAGCCAATGGCTTAGCTGAGAATAAGACTTATCATGGGGAATCAACTAAGAGCCTCCACTTCTAAGCTACGCAAGCACCTGTCAAGCTTTCGTCTACTCCGCCATTCTGTAAATATTTCATTAAGAACCAATCTCTAATCCTTATTGTCAGTGGACTTACAATGAGTTTGCTCAAGTTTAATATAATTTCACCATTATTTGGTGTTTGGATCCTTTCTATTCACAAAACATTTTTTCAATAATATATATAGAACATTTTTAAAATTATAGATTTGGATAAAAGGTAGAAAAAAAATAAAAAATACTCATTTGTGTAAATATTGTTGTTATGTCATTTACATCACTCATATGAACAATTTGTATTTATCAGAGTGACTTTAAACGATGTTGAGGTACTTTACATTTTAAATACTAACACTATTTGGGGCTCCAATAAGTTATATGGGCACTACCACCTCTAAAACCACAATGGAACCTTTTCTGTCCCCACATTGTACAAAAAGATAAAAACCTGTTTAATAAGAAGCTATAGAGTTGCTGGCTGATTGTTGTTTTTAACTTTTAGACAGAGCAGCTGGCCAGTCTTAAGAGTCTTAAGAGTCTGCTGCAGATGTAGCTTCATATTTGATGTGGGGACACAAATTGATTTCCTCAGCTAAGTCTCTGCAAGTGATAGTAAACATAGCAAATTAGAGTATTTCATTCAGCTACCTGATTTTCCTTATTAATTGAGTTCATTCCACAGATTATAAACAGCTTAGTTAAAAAAAAGGGAGATATAACTAAAGGAGCACACCCTTCCTCAATCCTGTCGGGAAGTCAGTTTTGCATTGGCTGCATGTGGGGTCGGCCTTAGGTCACACTGGGCATCCATTAGTGGCCTTATTTAGAGTCTTATTCCTTTAAGAGGAGTGATTGGCCAGCTAAGATAAAGAATCATTACCTTTGCCCGCCCCCTCCCTGCCAGCAGTCAATAATGAGGGATCATTAAAATGAATAGATGGACATTCCCCTTTTCTCCGGATCCTTATTGCAAAATCAGTGTCAGGGGAAATGAAGATTGAGCTTGGAGAAGGCGTCTAAAAGCCTCACAGTGATTGTCGTGAACTCATCTCCAGTGCCAGGCTCCTTTGTCTACTGTAAGAGTCTGCACCTGCCTGAACTCTCGACTAGAAAGGGCTTTTACTGTAGCCCATTAAGAGCAATCCCTAATGCTCGCTACAGTGTACTTCAACGTAAACATTCTGCATATGTACCGAATCATTTACAGCAAACAATGGAAGAAGGATTGCTGGTGATGACTCGGAGTTTTTTTTCCTCCATGAAGAACTAGGGGGGCTATTGAGTACATTGACTTTGATGTGGAGAACAGGGAACTCACGTGCTGCGAGCGTATAAACACACACTTAAAGGTAATTCTCACTTTTCACATTTCCAAAGCTCCAGCATCTGTCCAAGCGCTAAATTTTTATAAATCCTTGCATTTCACGCATCACAAAAGACAGAATGAATCAAGCTGAATGATTGCAGATGGAGAATAAAAGACGGCACAGGATTTTCCAGGCCCCCATCTGGTTGCCTTTGTGAGCATCACTTAAAGTGTCTTTTAAAAAGGTGATTTGTCTGTGAGACGGCGGTGGTGTGACCATGTCAGCATGTCGGCGGATCAATTCCGGGCTGGTGCTGTCACATGTGAAACAGTCCCTTTGAGCGTGTCTGTGTACACCTGTGGAGCCCCAACAGCCGCACCCAAAACCTTAACAACACACATGTAAACGCACACACACACACACACACAACACACACACACACACACACACACACAGAACACACATGCACACACGCACACACACACGCACACACACACACACACACACAACACACACGCACACACGCACACTCACACACACGCACACACACACACAACACACATGCACACACGCACACACAAACGCACACACACACAACACCCACACGCACACACACGCACACGCAGACACACACGCACACACACACACAACACACACGCACACACGCACACACGCACACACACACGCACACACACACACAACACACACACACACACACACACACACAACACACACACACACACAC
>JAFBJU010000621.1:580763-648064 GCA_016785305.1 Colistium nudipinnis
ATGTCCTTCTGTTTGCACTTCATAATTCAGCCTGACATCTTGTTTATGCTTGACATTTTCTGCTTGGCAAAAGAGAAGTGACTTGCCCCAATTATTAACACAGATTTCACAAATCTGCCCGGTTGATGTCATTTCATTTTCATCTACGCAGAGGCTACGGCGGTAGTTTCTAGGAGCAGATGACTCTGTTTGTCTTGTTGATCAAAAAACACATTGATTTAATAATGTTTCTGTCATCATTTTCTTCTTTTTTTTTTCATAAAAATCTGGCTCGGAGACTGGTAGAAAGAAGTCTTTCCAACTGAAAATCTGTCATTGAGTACATCACTGGCTGTTTGAATTGCTGCTGGTGCTGTAAAAAAAAAGAAAAAAAGAAAAAAAAAGAAAAATGTGAGTAGTGAATCTGGAACCAAGGTAAAATCACATGATACTTTATGATTTACATAAAGTATTTGCACAGAGAATTCGTTTTTTGGATTCACATATGGGAACAAAAACGTTACGGTGATCATCATTTTTACGTTCCTTTTCTATTCAGTAATCCAAGCATGGAGTCGTGACTTAATTTGGCCGCTCTGAGAGTTCTGCGTGAACCTGACCTGCACTGGGGATTTAGTTAGCATTGTTAGAAGAGGGAGCGTTGTGGACTGGGGTTCGATAACAGCCGGGCTTCCTCAGAGAACAGAGGATGCCCTGTGGTCTGGTGGGAGACAGACACTTCAGGCCTGAGAGCCGCCGTAACACGAGCTCCTTCTGTCAAATCTGGACTGCCTGGCAATGACCTGGCACCGAGTGACTTCACCTTTCCCCGGTCTCTCTCAGCTGACTATCCAAAACAAGACCTCTGAACCCAAGGTTGTTACGGAGGCTTCCTGCCAGGGACTTCTGATGTCACTTGGAGTCTCTTGATACCGAAGAAACCAAGGGCACCTTCCTGAACTTCTCTCACTTTCACTCCGCGAATTAACTGCAGCTGCGTCGGGGTCAAGGACCTTCACACAGAAGGGGGGGGCGTTTCCTCTGCTTACTTGCGCCCTCCTGTAGTAGCACAATCAGGTCGGTGAGAACGAGGAGGTAGCTTCCTTCAATTGTGGCGCTCAGACTCTCAGCAGCGTGTGAGGAAGTGCGTCTGAGTCATAAGAAGCACTTTGATATAAACACAGATAAACACTGGCATCCAATCTGTGCAGGGGCTCGCAGGGTAAAAGACAGACTCCAAGTTAAACCTCGTTTGAACTGGTGCTTTCATGTGAAATTGATTTGGTGGGGGAAGCCAAACCAAAGCTGAAATTTGCTGCAGAGAGACAATTGAATTTCCTGGTACATATTACTTTTGTTTCCCCACTATATCAAATCTGCTCTCGGCTCTTCGGCAGAAACACTTAATGGATAATTCGCTGCCTCCCACACGGGGCTCGATCGGCTGGACGGAGGGGCTCGGACAGCGTCACTTATCATGTGCCGGTAACCTGCAGCACCGAAACCAGCGAGGGGCCAGAGGTCAGAACCGGCGTAAATGACACAGAGACAGAGTGACTAGGAAAGGGATTTAGCCAAATGGAGGGGGGACACAATCATTATTCCTACCGATAAACACAAATGGAAAGAGACAAAGCGTTCCACTAATGCTTCACCATGATGAAGTGCTTCATAAATTCATCCGAGCCCTGCAGGTAGACAGCTTCTAATCCATCTCCGGGATCCCTTTGGGCCTAATGATGTGATGATATGTACAGACAGCATATTTCATCCCCGCTGCTCGGCTGATGTGTGAAGCCCCGCGCTCCAACATGTGGAAGCACTCAGTCTCCACAACTGACGGCGGAGATGGAGGAGACGAGATAGGGCCGAAGAGTGAGAGTTTGTTTCAAAACAAAGCTGAGTTTAGGCCGAGGTGCTGGGGAGACAGCGCTGGGCCAAGGGCCGCAGCCAATCACCTCCTCGGGCTGCTAAGATGAACAATGATGCCATGAGATGTACGATTATGACGGAGTGGAAAGAGATAACGTGAAAAATTGCTGATGAGAACTCAAAATCCCATTTGACTTTGATTCTCTTTCTCTAAACATAATCAAATTGCGTCTGGTTGCAAAAATACAATGTAGAGAGGAAAGGAGCAGGTATTTTATTTTTTTTATCTCTTCAGTTAGTGCCACACTTTCACAGTATGTTACTGTTTATAAGCAGCTGCGACATTTGTGGACTTTCAGATCCTAGGCTACACAGACTCTCCATGTGTCACCCTCTGATTGGTGGAACAACACCTGCATCCTGGGAGATAGCCCAGCAGGAATAAAGTCTCGCCTGTAAAAATACTGCTTACTCCTGCACAATTTTTCCAGGTAAAAAAAAAAAAAATGTTTTGCCCCTACAAAAACTCAGCTCAATCTAAGATAAGATCGATTAAAGTATCTGTCTATTAATTATCAGTTATCTCAGTTAAGGTTTTACAAGCTTAGTAAAAAAAAAAAGGTCAATGAGACTGATGAGAGCAAAAAAATTTGAAATTCTGTGTGTTGCCGTTTGTTCATAAACAGGCAGCAGAATTCAAACTCGATGCAGCGGCTGAAAAGGAGCCAGAGCAACGCTGCCTGGAGAGATGTGCCCCTTTCCTTTGGAAAGAAAAAATAAAGTTAGGAGCGTAAACACCAAGTGCTCTGATGTCAGTGAAAAGATCTGCGATCAATACGGCCGCTGCTGTTTTTAGTCAAAGGCACGCGGCTCGGTTGGATAGAAAAGGTGAAGCAGCCCTGAGAAATAACACTGACACACTCTCCGAGCCTCATGTGGAGCGGAGAGCTGGGTTCTCATCCCCACCTGTGAGCCTCAGATGTGGCTCACTTTCCGGAGGACATGCTTTATGGCTGTCTGTAGTCTGAAGAATTGGACGTGTTACCGAACCAAATGACTGGACCCGGGAGGGTTCAGGTGTCCGCCTTATTGAGATTAACATTAAGTGGAGAGGCTGCGTTTTAAGCCTTAAAAAAACAATAAAAGGGAACCTTCCCGAAATGAGAAATCTAAAGACTAAGTTTTACCATCAAACCCCACCACTGAGGTGTTTATTTTGACGGCAGCCGTGTGTGACCTCTGTCTCTTGATGATCCCGTGATCACACGCGGTGTGTTGTGCCCTCGCCCTATCTCTCCACACTCGGTCACTCTCTGTGAGCCTGCCACTTCCCTCTCTCTCCTCCTCCTCCTCCTCTCATTTCCTCCCAGGCCCGGGAGGCCGTGGCTGTGCCCGCTTGAGGCCGGTCTCCAGGGAGGAAGAGGGGGAGGTGTTTACATGGTTGGAGCTGCTCTCCAGTGCCCTCATCACTGACTTCTCTGAACGCCATTGCGCTGTTTGTCCAGACTGCACTGCAAATGATAACAAAGTTAAAAAAAACAAAAAAAAAACAAAAAAGGAATCGTAACAATATAAAATGTTTATCTTTTTGTTTTGAATGTGAAAGAACCATGTGGATGTGATTCTATTAAAAGAATGTCAGTATGTAAAAGAATAGAAATAAATAAAGTTTATCTCTTATTTTCATGTGAGGTAGTTCATACTGTATACAACCTTTCTTAACTCTCGTACACCATCTGCAATAGCTGTACTTGGGAACACACATTTGGTTTGTACTTTTTAAACATTAAAAGACAAAGGTTACTCACACTTTGCCAAATTATGTCTGCCGCTTAGTGCAACCAAAGTGTTTCAGTTATTTTCATTATGTTTGGTTTGATTATTTATTTTTATTATTTATTTATTATATTGAAAGGCAAGGAAAATAAAAGTCTGAGCGTCATCAAGTGACATCAAGTGAGCATGGGCCACTAAAAACTGTGAGAAATCAAAAGCCCAGTTTCACACCACTAGTGAAGCATGGCTACACAAAGCAAACGTCCGAACCTGAAAACAGCGAATGTAGTGAAACACACACATCTTTATGACTGAGATATGAAAGGAGACAGATTAAAACTTTGCATGGCTCATTACCAACGGCTTTATGGTAAAATAACGCAGCTATCTGATAAACTCGCTGCAACTGATTCAAAATTAGAAACGTATGGTCCGGCTGAGGCTAATGCAGGCGGCTCGGGACTTCACTGCTTTTTTGAAATGGCACGCGGTGGAAAAAAAATAAAAATATGAGCATATTGAAACAATCATGCAGTGTTGGGTTGCAGCCGTCTGAGGGAAAATTTGGCCGTGCACCTGCATATAATACGATTTATAACTGCATTTGTATTGAGCGTCTTAAATCACCTGTTGACTGTCAGTGGTAAAGGGGTATTTCGGAATTGTTTTCTTTTATTTATATACAGAGACCAACTTTAGCGTGTCCAAAAGGGCTTAGATCAGTGCGAGCTTTATTTTTTCTCTATCCATCACAGAGAGATGGCTCAGAGTGGCTCCTTCCTGTTTTTTAGTCTGCCTGTCTACTTGTGTGTGTGGCTTGTGTGTGTCTGTGAGCACATCATGGCCTCTCTTTAACCTGTATGTTTTGATGTCTATGAACAAGAATTGGTGGTGCTCCCTACCCCCCGCTAGGATTAGTTTTATGCTGCACGGACACTTAAGCTATGTCAACGACTTTGTCATTTAATAAAACAGCTACATTGTCTCAGTTTGGTGCAAGAGAGAAACCAGGCCTCTAGAGGACACTAGCATGGCTTTAAGATTCCCCTTGTTTTGAGGATCAGAGCTGTAGCCCACTCGACACCGGGGAGAAGTCCTGTGGCTCAATACCAAACCAGACAATCCTTGTCTCTCATTGGTTGTTTAACAGCTTTGGAAGGAAAGCTCTGATGAAAGCAGCATTTCCACTGATCCAGCATCTAGGCGAGCCTGCTGGAGGACTTGTGCAGGCGTTGTCCTAAAGTCACAGGAAAAAAAGGCACTGAATCATGCACCGACCGTAACAAAAAACTTACTAAGCTCCTGCTGTGCACAAGAACATGGCCTCTCCCCTTCCAACAGCCCCGCTGTGCTCCGGTGATCTGACTCTACACCGGAGCCGAGTGTGACCTGATCACTCGGGCTGCTGACCTCCAGAGCTGCCCCACTACTTTAAACCCTCAACACCTGTGGGGATTCAGAGACATCGGAGAGGAGGAGGTCGCCCTGGGCCACATCGTGGACCAGTCTGCAGGTAGGAGAAAGGTAATCTTGGCAAATGATCCACTAATCTACTCTCCAACGGCCACAATTTTTTTTTCTTTTTTTCATTGATGGACAAAATAGCTCTCAAGAAATCGAAGGCAAACACACAGCTAATCTCACAGAGACAGTAAATGAGACAGAGACACATTTTTTTCGACTTGCATATCATAGGAGCATATTTTAACCGGCTTGTGTTTGTGCCTGTCCACTTCTTTCAGATTTAATAGTTGCGTGGCTTACAGAGGCAAACCTACATGCCTTAACAGAAAGAAATGCCTGTTTTTTTACTCTGTCATGCAGTAAAGCTAAACTGAAAATGTACGTGACATTTTCAGTTTAGCTCACGGTATTCTCACAGTATGCCGGTGCAAAGATTTCAAACTCAGACTGTGTGCCAATTTGACACAGCTGATTTACAACATAAGCATGAAGAATTGTCTTTTCTCCGACTTATGCTCGTTTTATTCCCGAGTGGATTTAAGGAGCGTACAAGCAGGGTATGTTTTCAGTTTCTGCACAGTAAAGCAATGGAATCAATTACTGATAAGCACGACTTATAAAGTGTTGATGTTCTGTCACAGTTATTTATATGATTAATACATTATTGACCAACATTACACTGTGAACTCACGACTCTTATTTTTTGTTGCTCGAACAAATATAAGCATCAACCTTAAGGCAAGTCAAGTTTAAAACTTCCGAAAAAACATTCTAAATGCAATGTCCCATATACTAGACTTTTCCTCTTTAATAAATACTAAACATAATTAGGTATTGTGCAATTGTTTTTAAGTATTAATTATATTAGAATGTAGTGGGATTTTAATCAATACTCTATGGGTAAAAAACAGGGGTGGATTGGTTGAAATATAGCATTGAATCAAACAATAAATATTTAAATAAATGTAGAAAATTCAAAGTTTGGATATCTCATTATCCAAGAACAGCTAAACTGTAGGTCTAAAGCAGCTTGGCCATTCTTGAGATTAAATCCCCCCCCCACTGTAAATAAGGCTTAGCTTATTTATTTTCCTGTTAACATCTTGTTTCGAGAGGAATTGCGCTCATCTGAGTACGATGGAGAGAGTCGGGGGACCCGTTGAGGTTTATGACTGCTATGGGTCATGTGTCAACAGTAGGACACTTACAGTTCAGTGGTTATGATCATTCCCTTCCTGAGGGAAACCCATTCACCCACTGCGTGGTAAGTCTCTGTGGCCACTGGTGGGAGAGGAAGAAAATGTGATCTTTAACTTCAGCGGTGTTTACCTTCCTCGGACTTTTAGTGTTTCGCTTCTAAATGCATTAAGTATGAAAGGAGAATGCAGTGTAGCATGTGTGCGTGTGTGTGTGTGTGAGAGAGTGTGCACGTGTGAAAAACAGGGGCAATCGGAGAGGCTGCCAGGGAAAATCACCAAGATTGCATGCTACATTCTTCCACCTCACATTTTCCCTTCCTTCTCTTTTCTTAGTCTGTGTGTCTCTCTTTGTCTCCTTTATTTCCACGGCTGACCTGCTTTCTTCTCATGCTTGCTGAATATTCCTGGATGTGAGGACACGACGAGAGTCTCCAGAGAACATTTCATGACTTTTTTTATCCCTCCATTTTCTTTTTATCAAAACTTTGAAAGCTTTATTTTTCTCTCCATGATTATATCTCCTACCCTCGCCTTTGGAACCAAACATCGCTGGTTCGAATCCCACTCCGAACGACATCGGTGAGAAAGAGGAGATGGTGCTGGCTGCTGGAGAGGTGCCAATATCATCTCCGGGACACTGCCCACGTGCCCCCGAAAACGGCACCGAACCCCAAACTGTTCCCTGGCGCTGGTCTATGCGGTACCCACCTAGCATTTCTCCCCTCTACACCACTTGATTATAAATACCATGTATTTGTATCTGATTGTTTGTGTAACTGTCTGTAGTGTGTGTGTGTACATCAATAGGGTGAGGAAACATAATTTCCCCATTGTGGGACTAATACGGTGGTCTTTCTTTCTTTCTTTTCTGAAGGAATCAACACATGGAAGAGGCAGCAAACTCTGCCAAGAGTTGCAGAACCCGACGGCTTTCCCCAATCCATCCCGGGCTGGATCAGACTTCTCCGTTGACATCCGTCGCTACAGGATACTATTTCACTGAGCTAACAGATTTCAGATGGGGGAGCTGTTATTAAGTGGTCTGGGCTGCAGACCTACTTCTGTTTACTGATACCACAGGTATTTACATCCCCCTAAATACCAACCAAAAACACTGCATCTGCCATAGGCCATAGGCACTCAGTGTGGTAATTATTTTTGAACGGAGGATCCCATCTTTGAACCAGGTTCAGCCGCTGTCCTTGACCTGAGCCCCTGAAGGGCTGCTGTCCTGAAGCTGAACCTGACCTCTGACCTCCCTGTAGAGAGTCTCGGGAAAAATCTGTTGTACTAGTTTGGTGTTCAGTATGTGCCGTGAGTCTATGAGTTTTCCATGTGCTCACATTGTCAGAGCCAGCAGGAAATATCCAAGATTCAAGGGGAAATTTATGGTTTTCTGTGACTGTGCAACATTTGTGGTGTTTTGCAGCAAGATCAGTTATCTCCACAGAGGGAAAAGAGTTTTATGGTCAATGCAGCTGCGGTGTAATGTTTGTGGATTTGACTCACAAACAAACCAACCACCATCCAATGCTAACCTCTGAAATGAATAAAGAGGCTCACCACAATGACATTTTGCCGTTAGAACACTTGATGCATCGAATATTCATCAGAAAAGTAGATCATGAGGAAATCACAGCTTAACAGGCACAGATAACGACCCCAGAGCCTCATGGGAGGAGACTCCCTCACCGATCATCCTGTCAGAGAAGTCACCCACACTGACGTTTGTCATATTGTGATTCAGTTATGAGGTTGTCTGGCATGAGCTGGTCGCTCCATGATCACAGATATACACAGGAAGATGGGAGCCAAGCCACAGGCTATGTCTGTGTCCTGACCCGCTGTGATCTGTGTGGCTCAGTGGCTTTTCAACGCGTGTTTCCTAAACCTCAGAATGTGAGCCACATAAACCGAGCCTCTAAACGGCTGTGTCAGGAGAATCTATAAGAAACACATGACGTATGGTGAACTGAAGGAATATCGCTTTGATAAATAGACTCAAATGTGTCTGCAGATTGAAGTGTGTATTGCGTCTTTACCCCGTTGTATTTGATTGTATGCTATGGATGTTGGAAAATTGACTACCGTACAACCGACACATAGTGGGTAAGCTTTCTACACTGCTTGGAACGATGGAAGAGAACAACACTCAAATCGTTTCAGTAGCCAATCTGAATTTGGGCAGGAATAAACATAATTCCCCTTCAAAATCAAATTCAACCATCTAAACGTGTGCATGGATCAGATCCCAGACCAAACAGAAACCCAATTTGTTTTGATAATTTAGCTGGAGTTTTTCAGCAGACACATTCTTTCTCAGTGAGTGTGGATATTATGACGGAGCCACTGAAACCAAACCAGATCTTCTGGCTCAGCTCACGGGTTAGGGGTGCACAGACAAACACGCACTCAGCTAATTGTGGTAATGAACAAAGTAAATTCTTCAGTAGAATCATCTTGCTGCACCTTTCAAAACTAATAATGTCCACACAGGTTTTACAAAGAGGTCAAAAATCAAAGCGCTAATATGGCGACCTATTTGCCATCGTCACATGTATCCACTTAGATCCAATTATTTGCAAAGCCGCATGCAATCTTGGACAATAGTGTCTGTAATTGAGTGGGTTTCATAATAAGTGATACAACAAAAACCTGATCACAACCAGGAATCCAAAAGCTCTCATGTTCAGCCAATGGGACTCAGATAAAAGAGATGTAAGAGGAAACATAGGGCGTTAAGGTAAACCAGAGAACTTCCACTCAACTGAAAAAGTATTCCTCGTCAATGACGAAGATGCACAGATAAGTCTCTGGGTTCCATTACTGCGCTTCCATAGTCACTTCCATACTTTATGGTACAAACCATTGTGTTAAAGCAGACCCACAATCTGCTTTCTAAGTGTGACCCTAACTTTACAGGGTGTAAAGATTTATTTACCAACAGCTTTGGCAGTTTTTTTTTTCCAACGTCACACCACTACAATTAGCAATGTTTACAGTATGTCTTTTTTCATAAAAAAATAAAAAATATGTTTCATTTTAAAATATTCACAGCCTCTAGCGCAACCATATCTTCATATTCATTGCACAACATACAACACCTTATTCAGCTGGTCTGCAATATCTAGTAATGGTTAATAAGGGCCGCCACTGTTTAGTTTGCACATTAAGCGTAATGGTTGATCTTGATGAGAAGTAATTAATCAAATGCATTGCTGATCCCAAAAGTGCAGTTGTTGATCTATAGTTCAGGTGGTCTTAGGCCAAATCAAGAGTGCAGCCACGTTTTCATTTGTCCTGTGACTATAAAACTTCTCTCTTCGCTCTCGTCAAACTTTTACTTATACCCCACCATACCGAGGGCTGCCAGGAAAACCGGATTCCAATACGAGACGGCAGCGCGAGCAACAATAGTAAAAAATCCACATCCTCTTTGTAGTCATAAATAATAAAAAAGCCATCACCCTTTTTCTTGTACCCATCAATATCACTACATCTAGAAGGAGACTATGTTCTTGGCATTGCACTTAACCACAAGACAAGCTTTTCTTTCTGCGCACTATTAGCTGGGGCTTGACCTGCTCCCGAAAGGCCGAGGGGGTCAGAGGTGGAGTGTTGTGAAAGCACATGCTGTCACTGGCTTTTAGAGCACTTCCACACCTATCTGACCCAACCGACTAAACGAAGAAGAAAAACATGCACCCACAAATACATACCGTCTAAACATACAGGAGCAGCTCAGCTTTAGTGAGTCCCATTAGACATTTCACCGTCCACTTTAATGATCCCCCTCCCCCCACTCCCAAATGTCTCTCTCCGCTTTGCCCCCCTCCTCCAATCTCAAAGCCAACCTTGCGGCACACACCAATGTTAGCGACTCAGCATGTTTTCAGCGCAGTGCGGGCGCGTTCTCAATCATCATTAGGGGTTTTGCGGAGTCCTGGGGTCTGGGCAACTCGCCAGGATGTGTAAAAGTTTCCATGAGGAAAGCCTGGAGATGCCTTCAGAAGCATCAGCGGCGGACGGAGATCCTCAGCAAGGCAAGAATGCCTTTTTTGTTGCTGGAGGGAGGAAGGGGAAGGAAGGCGGGATGGAGGGGCCGACAACAATTCTGTTTTCAGTTTGAGAAAACAAGTCTGGGAGAGTTTCAAATGCACAAACCTTGAACTGCGGAGGAAACAATCACAACGACGCAATCAGAGCACATATGTCAAACGTCAGAAATCAGCAGAGGCTGCGTTGCGCTCGGTGTTTTTCTTATTTGGGGGAATAAGGGCCCTCTGTTTCGCAGAGAGGCAGCTGGTAGAAATCTGGCCCCTCTGATTAGCACCAGTTCCTTTACCGTGCGCCGCATTCAGCTGCATTTCATGATATCACCCATCACAGCGGCAACTAACGAGAGAGGACACACGGCAGCAGCCTCACAGGCTCAAACACCTCGCTCAGCCAGCACGCAACCTCTGCCCTACACACATCCACGGCAAAGTTCCCCCGGGTTTATGATGCTTGGAGCGGACTAAATATATATTATTTCAAACGCGTATTTATGTGTATGTATGTATGTGTGAGTGTATGTATCTATGTTTGAGACAAGAGGGCATATGACGTCACCAGAATTGCTCCTTCAGACATGTGACAAATCACGCCATCCATATTGCATGATATCCTTTTTGGGCTTAATTAGCATGGCTCACAAGGCAAACACAGATGCTTCAGAGGGTGTTTTATTCGTAAATTCTATTGTTGGATGCACAGATGTCATTAGACTGGCGTTTTGCACACAGTCATGTGCCTTGTAAAGCGCAGATAGAGGGTTGTGAGTAAGTAAAATGTCTGAAACTCTGGTTTTATTTGTGGGCTCTATACCACGCATTGTTTATGACAGTGAGTCAACAAGGCAGCATGTCTTCCAGCTCTGCTGTGTGGTTCCCCCATTCTTGCTTTCATCTAAACCTAAGTTGCTTTAGTTACAGGAGTGAGAATGAAGCAGGTGAGAACCAACACGCCACTGTCAGAAAACAGGCGCTCCAACGTACTGTAGATGTTACCGCCAACTTCCTATCACACCTCGATGCGGACACCAAAATCATCACCTCTTGCACTGTACTTTTTCAGAGTAGAGGGAAGAGTTGAGCCGATTAAAGTGGAGAGTGTGTACGATGCTCAGGGGGGTTTACATCTCAGACTCCTTGCATAGTAACCAAGCTCCTGGCGGTACAGTAGCTCACCATTGATAAGTTGAGTGATTTCTCAGGGGCTGCGTAAAAATCTGGGCCTGGCCGCGGAGACACATTTCCTCTGGCTGATGAGAGCCGGAGGCCTCGGCGTTTGAGCGTGGGAGGCACTCGACTCTTGGGGAAGATCAAGTGTGCTCCCGCAGCCTCCAAATCACCGGCCTGCCGGGGAGGAACGTTACTCTACACGGCTGGCGTTAAATCACTGCTGCTGCGGTGAGGTCATCCGCTTGTCTTCCCTCTCTAATGGAGCGCTCAGCTCGCTAACACACGACGGTAATGCGTGCGGACGGGGAGCGGGACGCCCTGCGAGCCGCCTTCCAATCTTATTTATTTTAGCTTAGGGCTCATTTGATGGGGCTTGAGATAGGGCCTGGCCCGGGAGCAGCAGATGCCTTTGGAGTATGCTGTTACCACCGCACACTTACCAGGACTCCAGGAGCTCACCACAGCGGCCTGTGAAGACGTTGGGCGATGCACAACGGCAGCGCACTGAGGCTTTTTCAAGGGGCTGCCTCGCTGTTCTTGGCCAATCGATAGGCATTCCTGTGCGTCCCTAATGCAGCTGTAATCACTGGCGGAATACATTTGATCGTCGCGCAGGACGAGCATCGAGCCAGCTAAAGTGACAGTGGATGGACGAGTGCGTTTGGCACATCTTCATACTGTTGGTGTAAAAGGACCTCCAAGCCAACCTTATTGCGAAACACGAAATAAAGCTACAGTTTCACGTTATTCAATTAATGCTGATATTAAAGCTTCTGCCTGCCAAAATCTATTCAAAAAAAGAGGACAGAATGTTAATTGAGTTGTGTTGTTTGAAATCAGATTTCCGGAGTGCCCGGTATCACTGGGAAGTCAAGAGACAAGAAATGGAATAGCTCCAAATTTCAGGTTAAAGTTTATAGAGCAGATAACAGACACCCTCCTTGTCTTTGTATTGTGTGTTTATGAGGTGAGGACTAATGGGACTCATCAGGCCTGACAGATATGCTGACAACAGCATTTCAACTCAATTACAGTTCCACAGCAAAACTCCCCTGGTCCCCTCATGCCTATCACCCCCCTACTCCCAGAGCTGTTGAGTGAAGAGTGTACACACACTCTTGCATGATCTCAAGCACACGCATGCACACCCACGCACAGGCACGCACAGGCACGCACAGGCTGGCACACACACACACACACACACACACACACACACACACACACACACACACACACACACACACACACACACACACACACACACACACACACACACCAGTTTATTAAACAAAAGGTGCACAGGAAGGGTGATGTTCCTGAGTTCAATGTGGAGTTGTCTGCCTCCCCGCCTCTATTAGGATGTGAGGGACTTTTAACATTTCAAGCTGGCACAGTGCCATCGCTGTGTTCTATGTATATTTGTCATAACAACCAGTGGAGCCTCTGCTAACACAGATAACAGGCCGCTGACCTAAGTGACATGATGTGAGATGGACACAGCGGGCAATACATTTGACCATATGGGCCCTTGGGTGTGACTGGTTTCTTTGCCAGAGGGAGACCAGTGACCCCGCCATGTCCCTTGATGACGACACATGGTGCCGAGTCCACGGGGAAAAGACGGGAAAACAAAGCCTCTGCCTCCTGACTCCCGGCATCCCTCCCAGAAATATTGGGGGAAAAAAATCTCTTGGTTCAGGAAACCCCTTCCCATTGTTTTGCTTCCTTCATTAGTCGTTGTGTCAACAGTTTGGTTCGCTACGCGTGTGCCACTGTTTTTGTTCTGCTGCACCCCGGCTGACCTCGGTGCTCTGATGTTTTGACAGATTGTTTCAAAATCCCATCAAGGCAATTTAATGTTTTAAAGTAGAGCAGCTGCTTGGAAAACAGGAGCTGGGCAGCCCGATACACCAAAAGCAAATAAATTGCTGGGTCTAAAATTAAACTAATGTTTAACTGAGTGGCGCAGGAGGGTGCGAGGATGTGTGAGGGCTCGGAGATAAGCGAAAGGTATAAATGTAACGCTCTACAAAACAGCCATTTTGGCATGGATGTTAAGCTCATGAGGAGAGGATGTGTCTTTAATCTAAAACACTCGATTGTAAACTTGCAAATATTGCCTGTACACCTCATTTCAGGTTACTTACCATCATCTAAGTACATCTGGTCCAGTTCCCGTGGCTCCTGTTTGATGGTGATGGCCGTTGGAGGGGGGCTGTCATCCTCGGGAAGCAGACTGGGTGGGCTCCCTCCGGCCTGGGCCGAGCCGGCCACTGCCTGAGCCTGACCGGGGCTGTAGGTCTGAGCGAACGGGCTCTCCGCTGTCCCTCCGGGGGTGGAAGGGTGTGACCCCGGAGAAGACGAGGGGCTGCTGTTGGCATAGATAGGGTGGTAACCATGGGGTCCTGGGCTGTTGAGGTGGCTGGGGCTGCCCTGGGAGTGGAGCATCCCTAGGCAAGAGCTGTGGTCGGGTGAGGCCGGGTGGGCGAGGTTAAGGCGACCAGGGGTCTCCTGGGCGGGGGGCACCGCAGCACCCGGCGGTGCTGCGTGGGCGGGGCTGCTGGGGAGGCACTTGCTGTATGCCACAGGGGACAGATCATGCAGGGTGGGGCTGGAACCGGGGGACGATGATGGAATGGTAGCATGGCGAGGCGGGCAGGGGGGGTAGGCGCCGACCAGGCAGGCGTCCGGGTCGGCTACAGGCATGATGGGAGTGAGCCTGGGCTGGCTGTAGTACTGCTTTGAGTGCATGGGCAGCCCTGCAGTCCCCAGAGAATCATATTCATCACTGGGTTCTGTCTTTATTATCGGCACTGGGGGGAAAAAAGTAGAAAGAGAGGTGGAGAGATATTAAAAAATGTGCTGGGGATCCACGTGGCACAGTTAGTGCACGCGCAAGACTGAGTCAAGCATTAAGCAGTCACAATTGTGGCCGCAGTACCCTTCCATAATCTAAACAAACAACCACCAGTAGATACGGGCTCAGTGTCAACTTGGCCCAGTCCTCTAACAGAGAAACCCTCACGTCTTCCACTCGCCACCCGTCTCTACCGCACCAGGAAAAAATAGCAAAAGAATAGGGGGGAAAGAAAAATGGATGACTCAACAGTGTGGAAAGCCACAGCTGGCTCTAATAATGAATAAGACCTATTTTCTTTGGACTGTCGTCCCGCTCCGATATCCAATAAAAGAGTACTTTAAAGCCCTAGTCTACTGCTGCTGCTGCTGGAGTAGCCCAGGACCCCTAGGTTTCCTCCACTCTCCAGAAGTAAGATATGGTGAGAGAGTGAAAAGGGGAGATGATTTGATTTTGATTAGGTCGCCTGAGCTCCTTAAGAGGCTGTGGAGCTGTGCATGTGGTTTCAGGTGCTTTAGGCCTCATATAATGCAAGAGAGTGTAATGGATCGACTTGATCCTCCTGCCTCCCCTCCTCTATGTCTTCTTCTTTTCTGGTGCAGCACAGACTGTCTGCACGGCTTCCTTATTAGATCTGACAGACAGGTATCACATGCTTCATATTCACTGTCAAGAGTAGTAATTCAAAACAATATAATTTTTTCTTCTATTAAATGAAAACTTCGGTCTCAGTTGGAACATTTACTAACTGTAAAAGATGGCTTTTGTTGGACAATGGGGAGGGATTTGCCTGTTGTTAATATATGTACATATGCACAAACTGTGCCGCAAAAAAAACGAATAAGGCCGTGTTAAGATACCCAGATAATAAGCAAAGGCTTCTGAGTCATAATGGACCCGTTGTTTCTATTGCCACGTGTTTTTAAAATGTGTTAATGGGTGTGGTGAGCGTTTGATGCCAACCGTTAAAGAGTTTTAGGGTAAACGTGCTTCAAGTAACACTCGAATTCAAAGGCAAACAGACGTCAATATAAATTGAATTTCTGTCTAAGCTGTGTGTTTGCACGTGGACACGGCCAAACTTTCGAGTGACAAAGGGCTCAGATGAAACCTATGTGTGAGCGTTAGTGTGTCATGAAAAACAGGCTGTTATTATTTTTTTGAGAGGCGGATTTGAGAAGACATAAATCGCACACGTGGCCTCTGGGGCGCTGACATGCGGTGCAGGGATAATGCAGCAGGGAGCCCATTTACGTCAGCCCTGTCTGCTCTCGGAGCCCCGAGACCGGGTCTGGTGTCTGGGGAGCATCGTAAGGCAAATCCCATGATGCACAGGCCTCCTCTTCACAGCCTGGGGAATAACAAGCCGGTCACATGATGGCGCACACTACATCCACTGTTGCTTCCTTCAGCGATTCTTTCTCTTCTCTCAGGTGTGAAAGGATGGCACAGTGCTACGGAGCCAACGGTGAGATTTCATGAGAGTTGTCATGGGGAAGGCTGCGTTCAGACTGTGCGACTGTGACCAGTTCTCACAACACGGTGAGCGGCAAAAGTCACATGGAATCTCATCCTTTCCAATTCTGATGCAGATCAAAAATCTGATACAGGCCAGATGCAATGCGACCTGGGCGCCACTGTTGAACAGAAATCGTCACAATACTGCGCAGGTGGGAGTCAATCTGTCAGAACATACGGTACATGTGAGGCAGCAGGGACGGAGCTTGACTGGAGAAGTACAGTGTTGTAATGTAATAAGGTAGTAATGCTTATATGTTCCAGCATTAAGCTATTTTTTAGGAGTATTTGTGCTTTTCTTGAGATTTATATTTCTACTTTTACTTTAATTGCCTATAATATGGCCTTATGTTGGAATATGGAATGGCAAGCAGGTTGACTGTCAAAATCAGCTTTAAAATGAATGGACAATTAGGAAGAATTAGTAAAAAAAAAAAAAAGAATATGCGGCAATGCATCATAGCAATGGACCATAGACAATGGTGCATTCTGGGTAAGAACAGGGTCACTACAGGAAAGAAGAAAGGAAGGAATTAAGGTGGCGACAAAGCAGATGGAGAAAGGAAGACCAAAAAAAAAAACAAGTGATGGAAGAAGCCAACTGTCTGATATGTGTGAAGTTTCCTCTGGATGACCATGATTATAAACATTATGAAAAATGATATAGATGTAAGAAGTCACAAGGTTTTCAGCCAAGACCATAAGCATTTCATTTGGGGAATAGGGTGAATGCCCTTTGCAGGTGTTGGAAAAGACAGGTGTACATTTTAGGAGTAGTCCGTTTTATGGCGGTTAAAGGTATATATTTCTTATGAAATCGATTGTAAATATCATTTTCCTTCTGAGTGCGGCCTGGCTCAAATCAACCTGACTCTCTTTAAAATCCTCAAACATTAATTTTTCCCCGAGATCCTCCCTTCTCTTCCGCAGATACAAACAGTTTTCCCCTGCAGCTCGATCCATCTGTGCGTCTCCTCTTTCACTTTGTGCGTGTGTTCTGAGAAAACAGATTCACCAGGCGAGTCTCGACTTCAGCTGGCTTCTATTTCCTCGCAACCTGCGGGTTATGGCCCGCAGACGGCTGATGCAGTGCACATGGTTCCCTCTCTCCATCTCTGGCAGATCCCTCTCTGTCTGCTCGCATTAAACTGATCAGGTCTGATCTGTGTATTTTATCGAGCGCTCGTTTCCTCTGAAAAGGGAAAGACATGGATGTCAGCGTCACGGTGTGTCTGGGCCTGCGTTGGTGTATTCGATTAGAAAAGCGAAAGCCAACCGGGGCTTGAATGGATTTATAAATCATCTTTAGAAGGAAACCCTCTCCAGTCGTAGCCCTTGGGGCCAGTGGGTTCCAAGGACACAGACGATTGCGACTCCCATCTCTGATGTTCATTAGGTAAGATACGCCATTGCCGTGCCACTGCGAAAAGCCGGGATCTTTTTTTTTTTTTGTCGTCGCTGTAATGCTGAACTCATCCTGTTCCAACTGCATGAATCTGCAGTGACATTTAATATGGAGCAGGTGGCAGTTCATTAACTCAAGGGTACCTGGTGCACCGCGTCCCGCGGTGCATGCAATCTGGTCACACAGCAGACTGTGAGCCCGAGTTTACCGTAGGTGAGACGCAGCCCAAAGCTGTAGACACGGCCGGAACACTTCGGTCTTTGTCCCGCTTTTGGAAAAATATGGCGTATGGCAAGTGTTTACCGAAAACAAAAAAGAAAATAACATGTGGTTCATTAACGTTTCCTGTATGTGTCAGGCAGAACATGTTCTTTGACTCCCTTCCCCGAGCTTCGACCGCAAACCAGCGCAGCGTGGGGAGTTCTTCAACCGTCTGCGTTAAGAATAGAAGTCGATATTACAGAGGAATCTCCAAACAGACTGCAAAAATAAAAGGGGGTTCCGAGAAGTTCTTTGCTCGCTCTTCGGCCGCTGCCAGCATTTTTTGGGCATTTGTTGTTTAATGCGGTCGGTGAAAACAGTTTTTTTTTTTTTTTTTAAGCGCAACACATCACTTCTCTACTCACGCAAGAATGATTGGAAGGGAGCTCGGAAAAGCGAGGCTCATGGCGGGAGCCAGACAAGGACACTTGCGCTTGTGTGTACGCTCAAGCACAAAAGAAGGACTGCTCTGCTCCGAAAAAGACGCGCGACCTGTGTGCTCACTGAGATACCGTGCTGCACAGTGCTCGGTCAAATTTCTTCATCCCGTTTTAACTTTACAATGCATTATCATGGCAACACTTTAACAGGGGAGTTACACATCTCCTAACATGTCTGAGACCATAACAGCGTATGATTTGAACGGAGGGGTCCACAGTGTCAAGCCAAGTTTTGACTTTTTTGACTTTTACTACTTCAAATGTAGGCATCAGTGTTCAGCTAGGGTGCCATCTGCATTTCTATTAGTGTCAAAAAGATGTTCTCGTGACCTGAATGGAAAATAAAGGTGGTTTCCACTAGCATCTGCGTCCAAGAGGGTGTTTGCTTCATCCTTCCTGTGTTTCAAACAAGTCAGGCTATTTTTGGGGCTGGGCTTGACTTTTTTATAGGTGAGCAGACACCAGAGTGTGAAAGAAATGTTCTCTCCAAACAGCGTCAGTGACCACAACTGCGCTTGAAGTGGGACGGTGGGCCGGAAGAGCCTTTTCATACGAGCGAGCAAAAAAAGTGTTGACAACACTGTGTGTGCAAGTGAGTGTGTGGGTGTCCTCCTACCGCAAGCCCACTCCCAGTACCTGTTGGCTTCTTTCTTTCAGTGTTGACACACACGTACACAAGCGCACACACACCCGTCTGCACGGACGAAAAAAACGCACGCACGGACACCCTCAAAAGCAAACAGCCTCGCCAACATTTCCTCATTCTTTGTTGCTGTATTGGACCCATGAATACATCTGCACCACAGAGTGTGTGGTTATACTGATTATGACCTTTACCCAATGTTCCCCTCTGAGTACGGTGCTTTTCAGTGACTTATCATTTATTATGCCAGGTATGCGTTAAGACTGAGAAACCTTACGAAAATGTCTCTGTCTTTGTACAATTACAATTGCACGTGTGAAATGATACATCACACTACACTAAACCTGCCTCACTTGTTATACTGGGGAGTTGTACTACCACAATCTCTGATGTTAGTGCTGAATAAATGTTTATTTTACGAGAAAAATGTTAGGTTGTATATTTTAATGTGAGACTTCAAAAGCGCGATAAATCTCAAAATAGAACTCAGCATCCTGTGACTCATGATCTATTTGGCTTTAACACTTTGAGATAATTATGCTCCTTTGAGAAGACATTGGCCCTGCTTGTGTGGTCCACACTGTACTTGTGGTCTACTTGGCAGCAAAAGAGAGAATACAACAAGTCATCTTTTAATTAGAGCTGTGTTTATGCCCAGGGAAATGACTTAGAGAGGCTGATAAGCCTATGCGTCTTCCTTTCTCCGTGGCGGTACAGTATATGAAATTGATATGCTATATATGGCCACAGTTTGCCTTCCCCACACTGGTCCAGTTACCCACAATGCACCCGTTCATCATATAATCAGGCATCTCCTAATAGGGCCCTGCTCTACTTTCTCTCAGAGCTTCATCCAGAATCCCAATCACTTATCTTCTGTGGCCATAAATACATCTGCCGGTAATCCAAATGTCACATCATATTAACAGTTGTAGGGTTAAACCGCATCGCATGCTAACCCAGCAGCATCTGATCCATTAGACACTGATCGATCAAAACAAGATAGCGTTATTTGAGTGCAGAAAGACCACTGAATCCTTTTTAACCGGAATAATTCTCGAGAATGAAAAGGTCAAACGCCAAGCAACAGCAGACGACTGTGGCTCCACGTAAAACCAGGAACCCTTGTTTTCCTAGTCAACCTTATTTCAGATAAAGTATGAGTAATCAAGTGGGTTTTTTGAGACAGATACCACAGCTAATATTTCACCTGTGCCCACTGAGCAAAAGTCAATAGCTCACGGAGTCATTTTAAGGCTGAACTCTTCTATAAGCCCTCACCAATACATTCTTCAAATTCCGATGTGAAAGCCATCTATAAACACTTGGGCCAAGGACACACGATAAACACACTGAGGTATTCCTGGGTTTTCAGGTTGCTACACGAACGACAAGGCAAAGCACTGCCAAGTAGGGGAGTGAGTGTGTGTGTGTATGTATGTGTGTGCGTGTTTGTGTGCGGGTGTGTGTTCACATGTGTTTTGTTGGGACCAGGGGGGCACAGTGTGAGGCGGGGTGTGAGCGTCAGGTCGCCAGGGGATTGACTTCTCTGCATTAACAGCGCTCGGAGGCTCTGTCACTCAGCAGGTACACCTCATCGCTGGGGAACGCTGCTCTCACTACAGAATAAACACACCTCACATCTTCTGCTCTCATTCATAGGCAAAACGCCAACTTAAAAAAACAACAACCTGGCCACAAATTCCACGTGGCGCATTGACGTATGCAGTAAACTAAAGTGAATGGATGTCAAGCCCTGAAGAAATACGCCACATGATGAATGCTGAGTGCGTAGCCTTCTGAAAAGCATATATGGCCTTAAATGCTAATAAAAAGGGCGGGGAATATTTCTGATGATTACCGTTAGGAGGCAAGTAGGTGAAGCGCTGGCACTGGCTCCTCTTCCTCTTGCCGTTGCAGACGTAGAAGTTAACGTGCACCGGGCTGGATATTCTCTGGTTCCTGTACGGCGGGATCTCCACGACAAGAGTACTCTGAACACACAAATAAGTAACGATAAGAAGTTTGACATTTATGAAATATAATGGCTGCTGGCCCTGTCGGAGAACAACAACGCCCTTTCAGTTGTCGTCACTCATTTTATTTCACACCTCTCAACCAATATTTACTTGATGTATAACCTCCTGCAGCATAGTAATTAACAGCTTTGTTTATTTTGAAGCTGGCCTTTCGTTTATGATTCCAAGAGGCTGGAGTGGGATGTCGTCTAAATGAGCTTGTGTAAATGTGTACAGACAAAGCACTAGAGAGCATCGAGATTGGTCCAGTGCCTGTGTTTGTCTCGGAGGAAAAACCCCAGGGCTTGCTTCAGCTTAGTGCCCCGCCAGCACGAGGGGAGCGAGGTGGCCGGCTTATTTGTTTGTACAGCCATGCCTCCCGGTGGAGAGGCCGGCCTGTCCCCCCTCCCCCTAAGGCCAGACTTTGGCAAGTCTGGACGGATGTGAACTTTTGAATACTTTCTCTCTGACAGGGCAGCACACAGAGAACTCGTCTGAGCGCTCCGTGTCTAATTCCTGGGGTGACCGTCACTCTCGTGGAGGTGTAAACAAGCCAGACTGGGGCACTAGGACAGGAAGCAGGTTATTGTCCGTCATTGCCCAGGCATGGGTGAGGGTGGGGAGGTCGAGTGTGTGTGCGTGTGTGTGTGCATGTGGGCTTTGGAGGGGTCTGCATTCTCAGCATAGGTCTGCCCTCCAGATGATGACCAAGGAGACACGCAGGTGGCTGATTGAGTGTGTTAAATGTGTACGTGCACATGGCTTTCCCTCTCCATCGTAACCAATAAAAGTTAGCACGCTCCGGACGGCAATAAAAACACAGTGGGGAAGGCAGACTTGAGAACTTTTGAAGTAGTTTGGTGGCCGCTGACATCAGAGGAAGGCCAGTGCTCCCTCGCTGTCCCTCCCCATTTGTGCATTATATCTACCAATAAACACACTGTAGTATTTGTCTCTCACGGACCTCGCCTCCCCTCACGGCTGAGCCTCGCATGCCTGCTAATTTTCCAGCATCGGGGACTCCAGCCATTGCACATCAGGCAGCCCTACAGGCCAATTAGACATCAGAGTCCATATTAACCCTCCTGATGCAACCAGGTTATTTACCTGAGTGAAATAACAGCAACAAGAAGGAGAAAAAAACATTGTGCAGCATTTAGTTGTGCGTCGTTCAATTTAGATGACACGCCACTCATGAAAGTCAACAGCTTCTCAAAACATTGTGTCATTACACACAACGTCAGATCCTGTACTTTACTCTCGACACTGAAAACAGGTTTAACGAAGCTTGGCAAAATCTTCATTAACTGCCTTCTGGGATACGTAGAACAACATTTGCTTCTTTCCCCCCTCTACATCCTCACACTCGGGATGTGTGACTCAGTTTAGCAAGTGAGCTGGTCTATGTTCTCTCGTGAAGAGCAGCAGGTACAATCCAAAGTGTAATCCAGGGGAAGTGGTCTAATTCACACTTGCTGTGAACTAAATACCACTGTGGTATGTGTGTGCGCGCGTGCGTGTGCATGTATATGCTGATCCCCTGCGTGTGTTTTTCTTGCCGAAGTCAAAAACAATGAGACGGCTCGTGTTTACATCTGCGAGGGTAAAGAGATTTGGTGAAAATTCCATTCTGGATTGCATGGACTAATCATCATTGTCTGTGTTCCAACTTGTAATGCCTTAGCAAAGGTTACATCATTACAGGGGACAGATGAGCAGGAGGAGACAGGGGAAATATCAAGGGACGGTGGGGTAAAGACAGCAGGAGTCTCACTTACACATTTGACGGAGTCCTTGTCAACTTTGGCTTCTGTCTCCCACAGATGATGGCCATCTATTGACGAAAGAATAAAATACGAGGTTAAGTAGGGCTAATCATAAAGCGCATCATCAATGCAGACCTCAAATGGAAATGATCCGCAGATGATACTCATGTGTAAATAAAAGGAGATGCATTCTTTGGGAAGGGCAAGGTTATTATGGGCTTCAGCTTTTACATTGGTTAATGAGTAATAATAATATTAATACATTTTTATTTTAGTATATCATTTGAATAAGTTGATTACTGCGATTCAAGTGTTAGGATACACTAGCCACAACGTGAAATGAAAAATGAGCAAAAGGTGATTTCATACAGTCGAATGTTATTTCATTAATTAGAAAACTGGTATTGGATCTTCATTGAGCCCGGCACTGCACCTTCCCTTCATCAGATACTTTCCCCCCGCCCCAATCTACCTTATTCCTTTTCTTAACTTTGCTCTGTGAAATAAAAGAAAAAAAGGCAGTAGCTTTTGTTTGTTCTCTCTTTCTTCTCATCTCCATCTTGTTGTGGTGAGGACGTTTTATAGCTGCCGTGCAATAAAAGCCCTGTGAACCACTGCAGCTGTTGGAAGCCTGCAGAAGCTCAGCTCACATTCTTGGGGTTTTCTCTGTGATTTCATGCCACACCTCAGCGAACAGACGCACTGGGCTCTGCTAGGGCAATCAGCACCGACCAACGTGCCATTTTTTTTAATTATTATTTTTTTTTCAGAACCCATGACTCATTTGGGCTGTCAGAAATAGAAGTGACACAGTGCAGCCTTTGTGTGAGCGGTAAACCACGTGAGGCAACAGCACGGGCACTGTGTGGCACCGACATACGAGCGGGGTAAGCAGCATCTGGGCCTTTTTATTGATACAGCAATACGTTCGCTGCTGAAACGCTGCACTTTGCGTCTGGGACAGGGAGCCATCAGATAAGATAATCAGAGTCGGTTTCCGAATAGCCCGGCAGCCCTGGAAGATTAAACAAAAAAAAAAAAAGGGTTTTCTTCTCCACCAAAGCATTATGTTTTTCACATCAGGCAGCAGGCAAAAAAAAAAAAAAAGGAATAAAAATCCCAGTCACGCTGAGCCGCGCGAGTGGGGGCGGGTGGTCAGCTTTAATATTCAGAGAGTGAACATCAGTAGATATCTCTTTCCAAAAAGGCCATATTAAAACACACGGAAGGAGAAAAACAGACGGCGGGCGGATCAGATAAGGGCTTTCTATTTGGACCGGGGGAAATAAGAGTTGCATATGGAGAAACGTGGCTCTCCGCGGTGGAGATGATGTCAACGACTGTGGAACGGAGGCATGCCCATAGAACCGTCTAGGGGTACAGAAAAGATATTCCACAGGTGAGGTCGAGACGCACAAAAGAAGGACGCGCGCCTAATGCTGCAAAGTGGCTCTGAGACAATGGAAGGGCACAGACGGGGGGAGAAGGTCAGGGAGAGACAGACAAAGATGAGCCTGCCTCATGTTACGTCTGGGGGAACCAAGAGGGAATCTCACCCGCCTCTGCTCCGGGAGACACTTCAAGAGGGGGAAACCTTAGCCTACGACGTCAATCCCAACCTCCACTAGTAAACATGTTTTTCAAAACTTTTCCTCCTCCGCTGCTGCTTTTTCTGCATTTCTCTTACCCCAGAATTACAAACTATTTAAATCGTTGCGCAGTCAGATTTAGCAAAAAAAAAACACACACACACAAGCGGAGACTGTCGGGTTGGGACGGGGCCACATGTGGCATACCTTTGCGAGTCGGGGAGAGCTGCACAACTGATAACCGCAGAACTTTCCATTCACTCCTTCTCCTCTCCTGCAACATCTGCGAAATGCTTCTGTTCCCGACACCACCTCCTCCTTCACGCAGCCTCCGCCCACGCGTCATGCGCGCGCACACACACACAGATGCAGACGCATGCACACATGCGACCACAGTATCCTCTACCTGTTTTTTTTGGTTCTGGCCGTCAACTTGAATGAACATTAAGACGGGGAGGCACGAAACAATAGGTGCATAGGAGCCGTGTCTGGTAATCCACTCACGATTAAAGAAGAGAAAGCAATGGACATACTTTACGAATGCAAATTGACAAAAACTGTAGAAACGCGCACACACGCACTTTCTCTTCGGCTTTGTGCTCAAAGGTAAACCAAAAACATAACCATTGCTCGATGTGACTCACTTGTGCAAATGACACCCACCAAGACTAATACCAACACAGACAGGAGCACCGCACTTATTCATCATTAGTCTGAATGGAGGGAGAGGCCTACCGGAGCTGTATCTTTAGTTCTTGACAACAAATTGTCCAGTGTTTACAAAACAGTTGTAGCTCATTTGTCATAGTCTCAATGACTGAACTTTGGTTAATAATAAGATGGATTTGCATGTAATAAATCCCCATTAGCCTGCTTACTTTCTTGTACAGCTCCACACATAGCTGGGACAACCTGTGCTTGTGCATGCTTTTGGCTGTTCCTCTCTTTAAACTGACAGCCAGAAGTGAGTTTTCCTTTTAAAGGCTGTACGCTTCAACATACCAACTTTCACTGCCCAAAGAGAGTCCACTGTAATATTTCAGAGAATGGAAAACATTATTCACGTGCTTGACTTTGGAGGCTGTCCGGTGAAACAACCCAGATATATATGAATTGCTATTTTTCCAGAGATGTTTTTCATTTCAAGTTTATTTTCCATTTTTTACCACTTTTCTGCTGCTACCTGAACTGTTAATGCTCCTGTCCTTTCACTCAAATGTTCATGGCAATTACGTTGTTGTCCTATGAGAGGCAAAGCCACAAAGGCCAAAGGGGGTTCCCTCATGATTGATCCCAGAGGTACAGTTGCGTTCCCCTGTGAAGCACCTGGTCTCTGCCAATCTGAAATCGGAGAATTATAGGTCTGCATAGCATCCACAGGCTTCCGTACAATTTATGTGCTGGAAGTGAATTATTATTGGTGTATAACAAAGAGAGATTGCGCTGACTTGTCCTTTGGGTGGAGGCTGAGCAGGATTGCAGCCAGTAGAGTCAGATTTCATCCTTCTATCGAGACTGTGTTGGGGGATCTTTCATCCATTTTAAATCTGTGTAACGTTTGGGCAGTGCCTAGAGTTCACACGGAAGATGTGGCGTTTGCTTTGCATAGTACTTTGCTCAGAATATCAAAAGCATAGCAAGGATATGTTGTTTTGGTATTCGAGCAGGAACTCAAAATTGCAAGAGGGCATATCACTATTTGTATCATATAGTGAAGGAATTCCTTAAAACTTAACTCAGGAGAGAAAACCTCGAGATCATCCTATTTTGATAAGGTTATGATCCAACAGATTTATTTGAAATGTAGACCCAAACCCAGCTCCTTTATTTAACTGGCATCCACAAGGGTGCTTGTCCGTACTGATAAATCATTACATCTTGAAAAAAGAAATACACCTGATGACTTTTTGTTTTATTTCAAAAAGGATTCACCCTTTACTCATATACGGTAGGCTTAACTTCATTCCTAATGGAAACTGCAAGTTTGTACCCTACTGCTTCAGCTACAGACAAATGAATTCTCTATAAAGGGAGCAGTAACGTAAAGGACATTTACAGTTTTTTTTTGTGTGTGTATTGTGTGTCTTGATAAGATTCATCCTTTAGATTAATGTAGAAACATTTTAGGGGAGGAGAAGGATGAGAAGATAAGCACCTGCAACGCTGCGGCACTTCCTCATTGAACATAGAACATGGTGAGGTTTCAAAATGCCTTCTTAATTATACAGGATAGTGAACGAACATTTTCGCTTGAGGCGAGGGTGGTCGACTTTACGCTGCCGTAGCGCCCAAACTATGAGCCCAGATTACGCCTGTGATTCTAGCCCGAAGCCAATCCGGCAGTCTAGACATACCGCTGCCAGTACAATACCTCCACCAGGTTGCCTGGTGTTTAGACATGCCCCAGCTAAGGTATAAACACGTTTTGAATGAACTCTACTAAAAAGTACAAACGACAGTCTGCGAGGCCTGGGTCGTTCGAAATGTGCTGGAATGAGAATCCAAATAGTCCCGTCTGCTTCTGAGGAGTTTCCACATGACAAGAGCGACAGCCACGGGGGTGTTGTTGTGGACCGTCCTATCCTAATGCCACAGATCGCACTGTAGCGCGGAATGCTCTTCGTGTTGGCCGTGAGCGCGAGCAGCCTGGAGCAGAGGTGGAGGAGAACAGACTTCTCCCCGCTGCAGCCGGGCCCGCGTGGTGCTGCCGAGCTCCAGGCAACGCTCCAATCCCACCAGATGTAAAAACTATCCAGCTCACCAGGGAATTCCCTTACCTCCCCTCTGAGTCAGAATGTAGGCTTTCCCCAGCTCTCTTTCATTCTTTCTTTCTCCCTCCCTCTCTCTCTCTCTCTCTCTCTGTTTGTCTGGCTGTCTCTTTCTTTATTTTCCCTGCCTCTAGCACTCATTCCATCCATGGAAACCCAGGCGAGCCAGAACACACACTACAATAGGTGCGCCAGGTATGCCTTCCCGCTCCTGTGTCAAAAGAGCGCTTTGGGGCGAACCAAAACACTGACACATCCTCGACGCACACGCATAATAAAAAAGAAAAAATAACAGAAAATTTGAGCCACGCACAACAATGCAAAAGTACATGGAAAGTCTCATAAATGCTCACATTGTGGCTTTGCTAGAGGCACGACTCGAGGAAAGAAAAAAATGATATGACTCACGACTCTAAAAACAGGTCGATAATAATTACAGTTGAAAATAATGTATACACTGCAGCTGAAACAAAAATGCGGACTTCAATTGTTATATAGCTAAAGTCTCATTAACTGGCTCCCCCTGCTTTGTGTGGTCTGCGATGACCTAAACTACTGAACTCCATCAATTCTTCAAGTGGCGAAATAAATACAGGTTCAGGTCAGGAAACGAATGCTCTAACGCTCCAGCGTCTCGGCACACAAGAAGGATTTCTGAGGAAACTCCTCCTCTCTGAATGTGGCCTCTGAGGGTCTCGTCTTTTCCCTTTCACATCTCTACAGGGATTCCCTCGCAGATGACTCACTGAAAACACTTCCGACCGCTCAACGCAAACAGGCCCGCGGGCTGACAGCAATAGTGGGCACACACACAGCAACAAAAGCACACATGCGCGCGCACTGGGTAGACAGTTTGCATCACTTATCCGGTTGGGTGATGGATGGATCAGTGGGGATGGATGTGGCTTTTCAAAAGCAGAAGTAAATATTTTTCAAGGTTGCAATAATCCGTCCCGCAATGGCAACGGCTGGGAGGCTCTGCTCATTGGATACATGTAGTTCAGCCACATCCTTAAGTGGGTGAAAGCAAATGGTGAATACACTTAAAATAGTTAATTTATTAATGATCATTTATTTATATCATCGGTGCTAATAGGCTTCTGTGCCGTGTGTGAGCTTCCGCTGACTTCCTCTGACTCAGGTTGGATCATTTTAACCGAATATGGGAGTCAAAAAACCTCTGTTGCTCCTGAGGATCGTGGAATTTTCTGGAAGGTGTTTATTGGAGTCAATTTCGGAAAGTGAGCCGCCATCGTGACCTTTGATGGCAGCAACTGTAATGGCTGTCACCACTGTGGCAAACGCAATGATTGGTGTTGTGCCGTACAAAGAGCCGGGCTGTGCGTGCGCACGTGTATTCCCCACTGTGTGTGTACGCACGCGGCTTTGAGTGGTAATTATTGCAGTGCGATGGTCTGTATTTCATGGGCGTATTTAGTCATGGACTTTTCCAAAGGAAAATATAACCAGAGTTACAGAATAAATCAGCAATATAATGCTAATTTTATTGGGTTTCTTTTCTTTTTCTCCTCATCCCACTTTGGTCTAAATCAACAATTAGAGAAATTGTGAAGCCTGAAAGTCTTCAAGAAGCAGCCGGATTCCCTGATTATAATGCCAAAAGACAATCAAGTAATAATTATTTTCCACACTCATGCTTGCTCATAGATAGTTGCCATTAGTGAATGATGTATGTGTTCCTGTGTGTGCATATGTGTGTAGCGAGTGTGTAGGTACATCTGTAATGGGCTTTTTGACTTCGGAGACCCTGGAAGTGGTTGGTCGTTAAAGTTGACATAAAAGCGGCCTAAGTAGTAGACAGACTCCCTCTCTTTTTCGAGCTATCTCTCTCTCTCTCTCTCTCTCTCTCTCGCTCTGTCCTTCTCGACACCACAGAGACGGAAAACAAACCGCCGAAATGTCGATGGCAAGCGGGAGAGCGGGGATCCCGCGAGCACAGAGCTCCACACTGCCTAATGTCTTTAACGGGTATCGAGGATAGAGGTAAAAAAGAATAGAGAATGAGGGAGTGAAAGGAGAGAGAAGGAGGAAACACGGTATCAAAGCAGACAGAGTGGGAGAGAGGAGGTGAAGGAAGGGAAATACAGCCAAGAAAGGGTCATGGGTCTCGAATAGCAGGGGGTGGAAAGGCAAAAGGTGTGTAGGAATGGGCTTTCCTCTCCAGGGCATCCCCCTCCATGACTAAGTAAATCCAGGGGAGGGGAGACCCTGAACTGTCAAGTTCATCCAACACCCCCCCCCCGACCACCACCTGAGCTTAACCCCTTCTATTTTCATTTTAGCACGTTTATTTATATTTATTCGCAACATTTTCATGAATTTGGGGATTTCAATTAAGCCTGCTGTTTTTAAGTAATTTCACTCACGTGAAACACTTGATGCCCTCAACAATGAATAATTCCCAGTTTGACACCGCTATTCTTGTGATCAAATTCTGGAATGTTAAATCTTAATCAAAGTTGTTGTTTTTTTATCGAATATCCAAAAACGATATTAAATCAAATTAAAACAAACACAAGCATTTACTTATTTTGCTGTTTAAATGTGCAGACTGTGTCTACAACCCCGTTAAAGAAAGTATTGACTGATTCATTTAATAATATATAGTAATTGAAAATTTGGAAATGTACAAGAAACCCATTATTCTTAGAGACATTCTCTTTCACTTGTTGCTCATCATAATCACAGTTTCAACAGACGGCTGAGTTCTCCCCTTTTTTGACCTTTGCAGTGATTTAGTGGGTTCAATTAAGGAAATGGTTATTCACGCAAACTGGATCAGTAGTGTTTTTCCCAATGCTTCCTCCCACATTGGGAGATAATGCATGAATGAAAAAAAGGTGAGTTTAGAGAGCAATGACCACTTAAACACAACTTAGTGAAAAACAGCCAGGTTGACTATCTGGCAGAACGCGAGGAAGAGGGGAGAGGAAGCAAGAGGGTTAAATGTCAAAAGCAAGGGAGGGAGAGAAAGAGACGCTGCACATGCCCTGTTTGTGATTCATCCCTTAACTTGTGGCGAGCACCAGTGAACAGGCAATGGAAACTTCAGCAAATGTAAATACGCTTCGGTTAAAAATATAGCTGCTTAATGCACTCCACATGTGGTTCTCTGGCAAGGTCCGCTCTATTTTGACGGGAGGAGAGTGTGAGGAAACGTGACGGAGGCAGAAAGGGAGAGGGACATTTGAAAGAGATATTAAAAGGGGAAATAAGGCAGTAAACACCATACTTTGACTGCAACTCACCCTGGGCCTTCTCCACGAACACCACCTTGGAGTCGGGGAGGAAGTTGAGACCACTCAGGAGCATCATTTTGCCTCCCGTGGCAGGGTAGCTTTCCACGCTGTGCTTCTCCACCAAGGGAAGCTCCTGGGCCGAGCGCTGGGCTATTGGAAGGAAACGCACACACATTTCGATATGGCGTGTGAGCCCCATAAACTCACTGCCGATCGCCATCTACCCGAGGAAGCACGGGCCCAGCTCACAGCTAGTAAAAGCAGTATTTTGTTAGGTAAACAGGCTCATCAACTTTATTATGATGATATCATGATCACTAGCTGAGACTCTTTTTGGCCAAAAGCTGCTCTTTAAATCAATAAGGCAGAAACTGATCAAAACGATATTTTCGTGGTCAGATCCTTGGTCGATACATTAAGCACAGCCAACCAAATGTCTCTGCTTTTGTTATTGCGGTTAGTTAGCCCCTCGTGACCCCTGGGAATTAGTGACCGGATTCTCCGCAAGAGTCGTATATATTTATTATCGCATAGCAGTGCATTCCTATTGCATAAGTAGTAGGAGCTCAGCGAAACACTTATCTCACTCTACATGGTCTTTAATGATGAACCAATTCTGATTAATATCCACTTTTCACCATAAATTATGATGCCAGCTCAATTTCATTATGTAACTTTAATTGGCTTCCACGGGCGCAAATAAGATCACATCTAACCACACGAATGAATGACAAAGAAACAGAGGTTTCTTTCAATGGGCCCAGTGAGCTGTGCCAAAATTAAGGCTGGCTAATGACCTTTATGGAACCTGTGCTAATATAGTCCTGCCACAATAACTTGTGCCCTCAGTCGTAAAATATGAATCGAGATATGTCTGGCATCCAGTACAATGCATATATTGCTTTGGCAGACTGCTTTGATCATATAAAGTTAACTGTGTGCAGAAGCGAATTTGCGCCAGCAAATGAAAAAAAAAAAAAAAATTGTAGCTCAGTTTATTGGATTACAACAGCGGTGCCACCCTTTGCTTAAGTGGAATGCCAAGAGAAAAGGCGGGCCATGAGTTTATTTTGGAGTTTTTGTTGTGTGCGAGACTTACAGCATTCAATGGGGTTGGAGGAGGCTTGCAGGGACAGAGTTCTGCCGTTGGGCTGGTTGATGTGCACTCGGAACACCAGCCTCACACGTGTGTTTTTACGTCCGATGTCCGTCTCCCCTTTACGGAGCTCAATGTCCGAATTACGCAGCTTCAGGATCCCAGCACAATCAATTCTGAAACAGAGACCAGCACAAAACTGAACCCCATATTTCAAATAGTGTACACATAATACTGGAAGTTTAGGGTATTATTTGTTTTATGTTTTGAAGAAGACATGTATGTGATTCCAAAGAAACTCTAAAATGAAAGAATCTCCGCTTTCCCTGCTAGTATACAACCTGCAATCGCAAATGATACTTATGAGAGAATCTTTTCCAAACAAAGATATGGACAATGGCTGAAACAGGCGGATTTGATTATTTGACAACGACTGTTTAACTTGGACACTGAGCAGAGTTGCTGTTCAATAGGACCAGCAGTGACGTCCCTGCTGGTGTTACAGATCATGCCCTAGAGATTTATTGGAGCATGACTGTGTCATTATTAATCCAGCATGTCATCAGAGGCAACGTTGAACGCTAACGACTGCATATCCCAGTTTTAAAGGGTCATAGTGGTGCAAGAATTAGTAGCTCTCTTGAGTAATCCTCTGGAATCAACAAACTTACGGACTTCATATATTTAGGCTTTAAACCTCTGCTAATCATTGCCACATGCAGCGGGAGACCTTTTTCTAAGCTGTCTCTATTTATTTCATTTCACAATTTGGGAGGTAATGGGGGTGAATTTTCTTTTCCCTCTCCTAGTGGAAAAAAAACATTCATTTTCAGACCCCAGCTTTTTCTGAATTTAAATAAAACTAGAGTGGCTGGTAAAAAAGTGAGGGAATATGAATAGGATATGATTTGGCATTTCAATTATTTGACATGGTGGCTATTTGGGCACTCTTCCTGGAACATGGTAAATGTCAGATTTATTATAAATCCATTTTTCCCCTCGACTTTGGTATGGATAATTCGAGTAAATAAGAAAACATAACACACGATGCTGACTACCCACTCCTTATCAGCCTGTGCCAAATTTGTTAATGAAAGGTTCTGTCATGCACCCGTTTTAAAACGGATATGAGATGCTGTATGTCTTGGATTAGTATAACGTCCTGTAAAATAGTCCAATAAAACCAAAATATTCAGCATAGAAATGTTTGCATTAGAAGAAATGGATTGTCTTCTCTGCAAGCGATGTACAAAAGGCAAGTGAGCAGAACAATTCCTTCCTTCCAAGGTTCTTTCTTTTCTATAATGATAACGTTAAAAAGGTAGACATGTATTAATTTTTCATCCTTATCATCATTTGCAGAAGATCATTTACTATTTTGAGTGTTGAGTGTTTGTGGACCTTTCCAGAGGAGAAAAGAAAGAAAAAGAAGACGGACTGAAACGGTCTGAAAGTTTGCCTGCGGTTCTCAACCGTCAGCATCCCACACACTGAGCGAATGATCGCTGGCATGAGAGCCGCGAGCTGGATGCTGCGTTATCAAGATGACTGGTGAACAGTTCAGTGGAAAGAGACAGTCAAAGGCTTTGCTTTGCCGTTGACCTTTCGGATAGCTGGGGAAGAAATAGAGATCTCCCAACTCTCCTCCCTGAAGCACGTGTGCTGACGACAAAGGGGGAAATGAGACTTCCCTTCGAATACTGTTTACAATATCATATTCATCCTAAGGGACACGTTAAATCAAATAGGCGAGGAGTGTCCCAAAATATGATACAATATAATGGGTATTTTTGTATTACTGAAAATGATATTGTACGGCAGTGTGTGTTAAAGTCATATATATTTATACATATTTCTAAGTACGTGTGTCATGGCCTTATGTAATAGATGTTCACGCACAGAGGTTTTATCAATCACACAGAGTTCTGGGCCCTAGTCCAATAAATTCACTGCTCCCTAGTCTGAGTGGAGCCCCAGGAAAGGAGCCACTGCTTGGACACACTGCAGAGCACAGGCCCCTCGGTTTACTGCGAGACAGCAGAGGCCAAGCCTGACTTACCTCAGCTTGGCAAACTCGCTTTCAAAGGTAAACCGAGGTTATATTTAGTTGAGTGCCTCGTGTGATTCTAACCGCACGTTTACGGAAGTCACGGATGTCTGACTTAGGCCAGAAACTCCTCATGCGCCCACACTAACGCCAGCTAACGCATGTGATAGTAAATTTAAGCCGAGAGCGTGCTGCGGCCACAAAGTGCTTCAGAGTTGACTAACAGTGCTGCTGTTATTAAGCTGAAGAGCATGAATTAAATCAAGGAGATAATTCCTGTGGGAAAGCTTACTGTAGCTGTGTCCCGATCCAGGGGCCGCCTCCTTCCGAGGAAGCAGCCTAATGAGAAATGAGACGACGGTCTGGTCCACAGAGAATTTCCCTATTTTGACACCAGCTTGTCCAGCTTTTTTCAACAATTTTTTCAATGTCTACCAATTAAATCAAGCTGGAGATGACATGCTGGCAGTGTGCTTGATGCCTCGCTGTCCCTCTGTCATGGCTTATGCTGCCTTTACACTTTAATTGGAAGGCATTAATAATGTTATTAGTAACACCTGGGAAAATGTCAAGTGGTTGTTTTTTTGTTTTTTTTAGATATTATTTGTATTTTTTTGGCGCTCAAGGTTTTACATATATTTTAAAGCCTCTAGCCTGTAATGTCCCCTAAGTTTTTTAAAGGCCAAATCAGGAGTGTGCGCTGCACAGAGCCTATCATCAGACATTCTGTTTGTAGACTTTAAAGAAAGAGTTAAGTGCTGAGAGAGCAGTGTGTTTGTGTGTTTGTTTTTGTGTGTGTGTGTGTGTGTGTGTGTGTGTGTGCGTGTGCGTGCGCGTGCGCGTGCGTGCGCGTGCGCGTGCGCGTGTGTGCGCATTTCAAAGAAGAAGTTACCAGAGAATAATGTGGAAAAAATAAGATGGATAGGTGACTAGTGGAGGTTCACACTCACATGGCTCTCATGTTGTTTTCGGGCAGCAAAGGGATCTCCAGAAGTTTGGTGTTGGATTGCAGGACTTCATGGCTGGCAGTGGAGACTGTTTTGCCGGTGATGCGATGGACCTGGTAGAAGGCATGTGGTCGCAGGAGGCGGTCGTCTGCGGTCCCGATGAACAGCTGCAGGGTGAGCGGCTCGCTTTCCATGTAGCCATAAAGCTGGCGGGAGAACAAAAGCACCCAGGTGAGAGGCGACATCACGTTTAAAGACCCCCATCTAAGGCAACCCCTCATTTAGTACACACAGACTGAATGCACATTGAATACTGATAGTCAGAGGGGCTGTGTCTGTATTTTAGTTGGGTTGAAGACACGTTTTCAGTGTTCTTTCTCGCTGTAGTTGTACATTCTTTCCGGGGAGAGTGAGGAAGAATGTTTTTTGATGTCTCTCAGTCTGCCTGGGGTAAGGATCTCCTGGGTACAGAGATGTGGAGGCTGATTGAGAGGCTGGTTTCACTTCACTGTTCATTAAAATCTCACAGCTGCTATTAAAAAAATGCCCACAGAGAGGTAACCAGTCCACGGCGACTCGGTGGAAAGTGACCCCTTAAAGAGACAAAATAAGAAACCAGGGCACTCTGCCCCTCAGGTATGCCTCAAGCTGTGATGTTCACAGTCCAGTCATTAAAGTTCGTAAAACTGATGTTTGTGCAAATACCAACTTCCCTGTGTAAATATTGTGGTGTGCAAATATTCAATAAACTACTGGTTTGGATACTGTCCACATTCTATTTGTTCTGCCTTTCTGTGATGAACGTGAGAGCACAATAAGAGTGTCTGTAGGGCAACTTTAGACCTAAATGTGATAATACCGAAAAAAAAAAAAAAAAAAAAAAGAAAACTTAATGGCGCTTGGCATGCAGATGGAATGCAGCCCTCTACCTTTGGGCAGTTATGAACATGCATTATGATTTCCATTAAAGCTCTGAGACTGTGTCCCACTGTGATGAAAGAGACTCCTGAATCAGAACCACCACTTCAAACAACTACCACTTCCTCTCGCAGGCCTCCATTAGCTGCTACTTCTCAACTAATAAAAGATCAAATCAGATCTTACTTAGAAAAAAATAACAGAAACACTCCACAGCAATGCATAGTTTGAAAAGTACTGATGTCTTTGGGGTCAACGGTGCTTCAACCATAAACTTCCAATTTACATTCAACATTTCTCACAACGTCTACAGCAACATCATTTGACGACCGAACCAAGTGCGTAATGGCTCCAAATTGCGAACATACAGACAGGGTAGCAAGAGCAGTGAAGGATAACTGATACTTTGTGAGTGTGAGTGACCAAAATTATTTGCCAACCAAATGTGGATTTCTGGCGGAACCGAGTCTCACAGACCTCCCAGGATATGCTAACAAAGTGGTGCCTCTGTTCATATGGGTGGATGTTGGTGTGGGCTTCGAAATCTCCCCACACCCCCCAAAAAAACTGTTGGAAAGCTGCAGAATCCATCTGGTACACTGAAAACTGAGAGGGCCAACTTCTCAATAAGTGGACCTCCGTGGGTCCACTCAGGTGGCTACTTGACCGCATTGTGACATTTACTTTGAGGGAACACTCACTCAAGACCACTGATCGCCGAGCCGTGGCCGCCACAAGAATCCCACAAATTGGTGAGTTACCCCCAGCACCCACCAGCGCATCGCTTAGAACCAATTTTCTTTGAGCCGAGTTAAAAAAAAAAAAGTGGTAATGTCGAACGGAATAAAAGACCCCTGTTGTTTATCTAACAGACTGAGTCATATAACAAAATGCAGACCACATGTAACCTATGACATAATCAGATTAATGGGATTATAATTACCTTTGTGAGGGTAGTCAAGGATGGGGGTGTTAGGAAGAGTTAGGCCGGTGACGGACTGGAGAGCTACGTCATTGAAAGTCTGTGGAAATGAGCGCTACGGTGTCATGGACACCAAATGTCTTTGGTTTGAGGACCAATTGGTCTGGATACTGTATTAAAAGATGTCTGGTTCGATAATAAACATCAAGACTGAATTCCTTTGGTCTGTACTTGATTAAAGACCTTTTTTGATTTAGGACAAGGGAGAGGATGTGTATTTTTTTCCCCGGGTTTCAGAATTATCAGCTTTAATTACGTTAAAAACAAATACGTTATGATTAGTCATCGGACAAGACCATACACTGAAACCATATGTCTCAATAATCTAAGAACCAGTAGTTATCTGCCTTTGAGTTTGATTCAGATATCAAGGGAGATCATAGGGAGTGGTTGAGCCTGGGCCATCACTCATCTCCTGTTCCAACCATCTTATTTTTCTCTTCACCTCCTCATAGTGTCTCTAGCAGCTGTCTTGACCTGCGAGCGAGTCACACATGCAAGTCATCAGTGAGTTAGGCCAAGGTCAGGAGCTTCTTGAAGACTTGGCATCCCAGGGGACCACTTCATCTATGCAGTGATCTCACCGGCAGACCCTGCTCTGCTTGTTATATTTTACTTATGGTGTCACCAGGGGTAATTATCCATAGCCACACATGCTACCAGTTATTCGTGTATTGACTCTTGAGAGAGTTATGTCGGAGCATTAGGGTACAAATCTGAAACACCGTGGCGTTAAATTGCATGAGGTTTTTCTAAAGATTTAATAAAACACAGGCAGCCGCGGTACAAAGCTACCTCGTCGGTAGCCTTCTTAGGTTTGCTCGGCGACCTCCAATCATTACCTCAGCTGCCACGTGGCGGTACCGGGGCCTGCAAGAGGCGGCGATGGGATTCTCTTTACCCCTTCACTCATCTCGCACGATGACGCCGATGTCCTCACTCAAAGCCGTAGTGACCTCATGGAGGAGAGGAAGTGATTAATGAGGTCAGATAGTCGTCCTGGTGACGCTAGTCTTCCCAGCAGCAAAGAAAGGCGGTCTAGTCCTCCCCGGGCGACCCCCCTCGATTCCTTTTCCATATGTGCTCCCCTGACCCTCTCCCTAAGCCTCCCCCCCCTTTGCTTCTTCCAAACTCCTGCGACACTAACTCAGATGCACACCACAAGCAGGGAACAAAACTTGCCTCTTTATTTTATTCTCAAAGGGGAAATTACTTGTGGGGGGGTGTAGATAGTATCGGAAACTTAAAGTTAGGGCCGACGACGCAGGCTTCACACACACCTGTGATCTGGGCTTTGTATTTGTGTCCAATGCTGCCGGCGAAGTTGGACACGAGAGCCACTAATTTTGACCAGATGAGCCCCTCTCGCTGTAACTGCAGCCTATCTGGCACGCGCGCTTTATATTTATTTTGAGATAATCGTAACCGAGTTGAGGCTTGATTTGCAGCTGTTTCAACGTGCCAACTTCTGCCACTGTGTCAGCTAGATCCATTTACACCTCCCACCACAAGCCACCGTTGCACGAGCCATTTCTTATAGTTGACGCTCAAGTAAAACATTGCGGATATGGCAGCTGATGCATTAATTGAGTAATTGTATGCAGCTGTATTGTCTAGGTCGTTTGCGAAGATGTGGAGGGGGACCGGGCTAAAAAGGGAGAGGAGGGCACATCCCAGCAAACCCCCGCCCATTCATTTCGCTGTCACCTTTGTACCACGGCAGTCCCATCAACAATACAGAACGTTTCAGTCCTAGGGACATGGTCCCTATGTTTTAAATTTCTCATTTCCTTCGATCAGTCAAAAACAGTTGAGAAAAAACAATGATCGAGGGTTGTTTTCTTTTTTCTAGAACTACAGTATGTGCAGTCCTGCCTGCACCTGGCTTCACGGGTTAAAGAGAGGCATTTGCGCATGTAATGTTTAATAATGACGCTGGTCGCTGGTAAATTAGATGTGTCTGGCCTGGCCATAAATTGAGTGTGAATGCACTCCACAGGCCTGCTGTGGGCTGCCTTCTATCCCTCTGCAGTAATTTCATTTCATCGCTGCCTGGAGAAATGTCATGACTCGTAGAGGTCCACGTGGCGCAGTGAACCGGGGAGAGGGATAAGGCGACTGGAAGCAGCAGAGGACCCAAGCGGGGAGGAGAACTATAACAGCAGATTTAGGCTTCTTCCCATTAGTACTCTCTGCTCTCACTCTGTCAAGTGTGTGTGCTGTACCAAATTCAATTTAGAGTCATCCAAGTTGTCCTTCCAGACTTTACCCTATCACCCTCCTGCCCTGTCAATGTCTCCAGTGCATCATACTGAATGCATAAGGAAATACATGCAATCCCTTAACAATCTGCATTTCCAAGGCCTCTAAATGCCGTTCCTTTCATAAGCAAGCAGCTATTATACCTCAAAGTTTTGTTGTGGAACCGAGCACTTTAACGTTATGTCATCGAGGGCAGAGTTTCAAGCACTACCCCATGTCTAGACCAGTGAGGGCCCAAATTCCATATAAAAAGCACGGCTTTGTTACCAGCACAGCCTGCCACAGCAAATATCATCCAAACCTACAGAGAACTTAAGTAAGATGGTGCTCGCACAACTGCTTTCCCCTCCCCGAAAGCAATACTGCCTCCAGTGTCTTACCTCATAACTCTGTGGGCTGTCTGGTTATCACCTCAAACCAGTGAAAATGATGCGCATTTTGCTAAATATTTTCCACTTGTTATTAACTGGTAATTAGTGGTAGCCCAATACCAGTGCAAGGGAAACCCTGCAGATGAAGAACCACGATGTAAGAGTGGCATAAATACCCCTCTGGGTAATGAATAATAGCCCTGACTAATCTCTTGCAGCACTACAGGGTACACAGAGTCTTTTGAATATCAAACAAGAGGGCGGCAGTGGATTTAACGAGCAATTAGTTGCTACAGTATAGGGTGCTTTAGATCAGTGGTTTTCTTTCAGAAAAAAACGACACAGCCAGCAAGCACCGGATCCCAAGGTGAAACTGCGCGTGTGGAAAAACTCCACACATTTTTACCAAGATCTTTAGTGTCGTCGTGGCTGAAACTTACAACAAATTTGATTTGTGTGACATGTTGTTGCAGGGGAAATGGGGACGCATAATATGTGTCAAGTTCATGGGGATTGGTGGCCACATCCTGTTGAAATTACACTGTGTCTGTTGCTGCTTTAGACTTAATGAGAGAGTGGGTGAGAGTGTTTGTGTACATATAAGGAGGGAAGCCCTATGGGCCAGTGATTATCCTATATAAACTATCCATACGAGTGCGCTGTGCAAGTTTAATACTCCACAGGTGTTGTTTGCTGTGACCACGGACCACGGAGTAAGAATCGAAAAGCCTTTGCAGCATCCTCAACTGAACCCGCATTTTTGATTATAGCTGGCTCACATCCTTGGTCACGATAGTTTTGCGATGAAAAATGATTTATCACAATAACACGTTTTTCAACCCCACTTTTTTTGCTGTGGAAAAACCCCATCAATCAATGTCACGGCAGTATTTGGAGCAAAGTTAGACCAGGTCGCTGGTTTTCCTGAGCATTGCTACGAGAGTCATCTTGTAGACGTTCTGGCATAGCTGTGGTGAGAGAAAGGAGCGTCTGGAACAGAGCGAGGGCAGCCAACAGAGTACCCTAGATCCCCTTAATGGCGCTGTGGTCTGCTGCTGTAAATAAAGTGGAAAAGCAGCCACGGGGGTCACAAAGTGGACCAATCACGGGAAAAGAAGTTGAAAGGCTGCGGGTGCGGAGGAGGGGACAGAGGGATGGAGTGCGAGTCCAGAATAAATGAATGAGATTTGGAACAGGAAGTAGAGAGAGCCGGTGCAAGGAGCAGAGGGGTAATGAGCCGAGGTAACCCATAATCTGGAGGTTTTTCTCTGGTGCGCTGCTGACACTTTGACACTCTATTCTCCCTGAGCACCCATCCCACAAGCTCTCCATCCTGCGCTGAATGTGTTGTGGTTGATCTCCTGCAACCTGGGACGATGTCAGACCTTAGAGATGTCAAACTTTCCTCTGTGTACATGAGGAAAACACCTCGGCTCGTTACTGTATTTCAAAACAACAGCCGTAAATGAGCAGTTGAGCATTTTGGTTACACTACTTGTCAGTTGCTGACTCTCTGGGGGGACACGGGACGCTAAAGAAACACTGTATCCCTCCATGTTTTTCATGTGACTCTTTCTTCATCCAGTGGTGCTTTCCAACACACATGTCACCATCGCTCATTGCATGTGTGTCCGTTCATCCATGAGGTTAAAAAACAGACCTGTGGATGACTAAGCTTCAACCCGAGGAAGGCCTGCTGCCGCGGGTATGGGAGATGGTTGAAGGATGAATGGTTTGCATGGAGCGACATCAGCGGGCCCCCGAGGGAGGGAGGGAGGCACCGGCGCATGTAAAGGGGAGGTGGCGTCTGATGGGCGCTGGGATTGTGACTGCTATCCACCACAACACCCCCTCCCCCCCGACACCACCACCACCACCCAGTTCTGTAGACCTCAGGGCCGCACAGGCCCTAATCAGCAGGATACAGAGCATCTCCAGGGGCAGCTGGGGCTTGGCTCAGCTGCCTGGTGACTCCCTCTGCCCCTACTCTCTTTCGCTCTCCTCCATCCAGTCTTCAGCACAAACACACACTCACACAAGCGCATGCACACACGCTCGCACGTGCGCACGCGCACACACACACACTTCCTTGGCTGCTTCCTACACCCGTGCCCTCATGTCATTATTGACTTATTCTCCTCGACTGCGTCCACCCATCCAGCGCCTGCCACTCATTACCGCAGGGCACTGGGGACCACGGCATGCCCTATCCTCCAAGATTACAACAACACAATTTCACACAACATTACAGCAAAGACTAAGCCAGTGATAAAGACGAGGACACTCGGATATATGTGAAATCTTATAAACAGACTGTGCAAAAACTCTGGAGGTACATTATATTCCCCTTCTGCAGTATCTCACCCTCTGGCATTTACAAATAACTGCCAGATTTATCATTCTGCCAAGTGCTGTGCTGGCCTCCAAATATCCCAATTGACAGAACAGGGCATAAATCACTGCACAGCAAAAAGAAAGGGTCAAATTTAAGCTATGCTAGTAGGGGGGAGGTGTGATGGGAAAGCAGCTGTCATCACATTTTCTCCATGACCACTAATCACTATCAATTGCTTGACATACGCAGCAAGACTTGAAAAACAGCCTCACAAAGCAATATGTCTGTGTCAACACAGAGAGAAATAAACAACCCATCAAGTCGTCAATCTAGATCTTGATAATACTGTGGCTCCCTGACTCGTGATTTTTCACGCTCAACCCAAGAGTGAGTCAGAGAGCGGGATAAACAACGTGAAGCCCAGTCCCACCTGCCACAGCTGTGCACGGTGGTCTGAGCCTGGTCAGCTTCACAGGGAGGCGCAGGGGGTGAAATGTTGATTCACCCGCATGTTGATGTACTAAGGTTTGTAATGAAGGGGAGTAATTACCTGTATTTACAGAGAAAACCAGAAGGTTGACAGGCCCGTTTTTTAACACCATGCTGGGCAGCGGCTGTCGAGTGCATTTGACATTGAGCAGGCCAGGATGTGTTGACAGCATCTATTATCAAAAAAACTGCGGCTCCAACAACGTGGCTAGCTAACTGAAAAAATCTGAAAATGATAGCCCAGTGACCTGAAACTACACAGGTCCATAACAAATATTTGTGTTTTCTGGGAGCAGTGTGTTTGCTTTGCCTGCTGTTTTGCATTATAAATAGAATTTTTAGGTCGGTAACAAAACTTCCAGCAATGAATGACCTGTCGTTTATTTTTTAAACAGAGCTCCAATTTGAATTGACTGCATTCAAGGCAAATTGACCCACAACCTTAAGGACACGCACGTCACTGAATCCACACCTTGAATAAACTGAGACGTCGGTGCAGTTTGATGACAGTGGGGCAGAGAAAGGAGCTCTGTGCTGTGCTGCTGGTGAGACTGACGTCTTCTCTTTAAGTGTTCGCCAAGTACAATAGTGAGAGGCGATGGTCCTGCTCTATACTAATCGAGTCAGCGTGCACTGCTGCTGGTCTGAGCAGCCCTTTGCAGCAGTAGATTGACTCCGGGATCATTAATAACCCAGCATACAAGCATATAGACAAGTATAGACTGAGGTCTGGATATACAGCCTTGGTGCTGTTAAAACTGTAGCACGTGACAGTTTGAGGGCTTTATGAATAAATTAATGTTTGCAGATAATGCTTTGAAAGGAAATGGCTTAGTTCAAAAGCACAACCATTCAAATATGATATTCAGATTCATTGACAATGACATACTTAAACATTTTAAAAATAGAAACACACATATCAAGCCTAGATAAACGAAAGAAATGTCATAGCTGTGCCTGATTAAAGGCTGTCATAAGGTCTTTAAGAGCCAAGCCTCCATGTCACTTGCTTGACTTTTTCCACATGCACTTCTCTGCTTGTTAAATTGTAATGACAGCAAAAGATGAGTTTCGCGATAAACTTGTTTCTGTTATGATGCAATTGGAAGAGTGAGTATTTGCCGGTGACATACCTGTACCACAGGGTGTCCTCCACAGAGGGCCTTCACTGCCCCTCGGCTGCCTTCAGTCTCATAGTGGGCCCTGTGGTGGGACTTGGGCTGTACCTCGATCTGTAAGTTGTAGGGGCCGGAGCAGGACGGGAGCTGCCAGTCCAGAGCTGGCATAGATGGGCTGGATGAAAATGACACATTGCTTATTATTGGGCTGGTACAACTACCACAAGGTTATACGATATTGATTTAACTTGCATTTACTCCTTGAACAACTTAGACACCAGGGCTGGTTATTATTCCCTGTGTCTGCTTTGAATAAAATGCAGAGCAGTAGTCATTTTAAAGTTTTTTTTAGATGTTTAAAGTAGGGATGGAGAGGTAGCACTTTTTCCATGGTTCAATCACTACCAAGAAAGTCTCAATGAGAAAGTTGAAACTTGCTTTGGATTAGCTTCAAATTGTGACATTTAAGTGTAACCCAGCTGGCTTGGTCCATCTCTGTTTCATCGCGGTCTATAATCTAATCAATTGAAGTCACCGGCTGACGTGTGTAATTCCTTGGGCCGGGGTAATAATTAGTTGCCCTTTTTATGAAAAATAAATGAGAGACATATGTGCCCTGGTTAGAGAGCAGCATGCTTTTGATTATGATGTGATAGGTGGAAACAGGCGTGGGGATGTTAAGTACCTGACAGCAGGGAAGACTTATTGGGGGCACAAAAACAAATGTCACACCAATTGGCCAATCACCCTATTCTTTGAAGCAAGTATTACCCATTCCAGACTGATAACGGCGAAAGCACAATCACAGCAGCACTAAAGAACAGTGGAATAATGGCAGCTGCACACATGCCTCGGTGCATGATATCTCTTTGTCAGAGCTACAGCTGGCATCATTGTTCTCGAGACGGACAGTCAGAGCTTCCCATGTGAACACCGCTGCGATATCTAAACCAAAACAAACATGTGCAAGACAATATTTCTCTGTGCCGGATGCCTGGTTAACGCAAGCCCCTGACCCGAAAGGTGGCTCAACTGAAACCAATCTCGGGCATCTTTGTGGAACTCGCGGGCTGTTTGTTGACCCAAAACGAACTGATTTCCCCCTGCGGGGCTTTATCTGCCCAGTCAGTGCATGACATCACGTTAGCTCCACAGAAAGAGGTGGGCCGATGGCTCGGTAGGCCAGAGCAACATGCCGCCTGATTAACCCCCAGACTGCTTCCCCTTCAGCCGGGCCTGTCACCATTACTTCCTGTTGCTCACTATCTTAATCAAACACTTGATTTCCGACAGGAAAGAGTGTTATTGGCTTGGAAAAAATGCCAAATACAATTGAAATTGAAATTGCTTACCTTTCAAAAGTTAAAAAATAATCAATGCCATAGTTAAGGGCATGCACACAGTGTACGTGCGTCTGTCTCTGTGTGTTATTTTTGTGGGTGAATTGCTATAGCAACAATTGCACATGCACACACATATGCTGGGCAACGCCTCCCTGTGAATTATGATTTATGAAATAGTTTTTGTCTTCAAAGAAAACTCTTTTGGAAGTGAGGAGCATGCAACTTTTGGAATCCTGTCTTTTGATATGGCCTTTGAAGTTTTAAAACTAAAACAATCTTGTCCCCGCAATAAATAAATAACACTAAATGTGAAAAGGGAAAAGACGACCGAGCACAGTAGCGTCGCTGTTGGATGATTTTTTTCTGAATATAAGTGGCTTCCCTAGACAGAATGCTAGGAACCATAAATCTGTCTGTAAGTTTACTTGCCTCATTGTCTTCTCACATTTAGAAAAAAAAAACTGCTGTGTTTTTGTTAACAGTGACTGGCTCACTCATTGTGAAGTGTTTCATCTTTGGTACAAGTGCACTTTTTGGTACAAGCGCACTATTTGACACATCAGAAGCCAAATGCGCGACACCTACCTGAGGTAAGGCTTGGGTTTAGACCAGGAGTACGGATGCTGGGGCACATCCAGAAACCCTCCGCAGTAGCTCTCCTTCTTCAGGGCCAATCGAGAGGGGTAGTCCTCGTGGACGAGCTCCCCACCGGGACCTATCTCATCCCCACCAGGCTCCACCTTCAGGCTCATGGAGTGGTCCAGCATCGTCTTCCGTGTTTTGATTGGGATTCCCTCCCCCATGTCTATCACTCCGTCTGTGGTAAGGGCGTTGATGGCGGCCACGATGGCAGAGTTGGTGTACTGGTTGGTGTTGGCAAGCCAGTTCTCGTCTGTGATGCTGACCCTGGGGGAGCCGTGCGGGGAAGGCACGGGGGACTGGTTGGGTGAGCAGGATGTCTGACGGTAGGGGGCGCCGTTGAAGCTGTACTTTCTCTTCCCCATCCCACCCCCGTTTCCTCCGCCACCTCCGCTGTAGGAAGGGGAGTTAGGCCTGGAGCCGCGAGGTTGAGCCGGCCAACCCTCCTCGGCCACTGCTCCGATCTGAGGGGAGGTGGAGGGCGAGTGGTGAGGGGAGCCTGCAGGGCCACCGGCATGTGGGCAGGACAGAAGCATGGGCGAGCCTTTGGGAGAAACGCAGGGGGACTGCCAGGGCGAGTTCTGTGGGGAGTTGTCATAGTTGTAGAAGCCGGACTCGTAGGAGGACGCCTCGGAGTTACAGCTGCGTGAGGAGATGCTGCTCGCAGGGCTGAGGCAGCTGGGATCACGGTAGCCATCTGCATTGGGCAGCGTCAGCGTGACGATGGAATTGACGCCCCTTTTGATGATGTGGTCCTCGCCACTGCTCTCTTGCACCTCGTCCTCGGGGTACTGGCTGTAGGCGGTGATCTCAATGCGGGGACTCTCAAGGGCCGGAGCCCCGTTGGGTCTCAGGCCGTGGGGCAGGTAATAGCCTGGTGCTGCGTGGATATCGTTTTGGAGGCCGTAGCCTGACTGGTGGCAAGAAGAAACTGAGATAACTGGGCTGGACTGTAAGGTGTGGTACTGGGTGGCCAGACAGGGGTTTCCCATGCCCAGTGGAAGGGACAGGCTGACGTTTGGTGTGTAGCTGTATGCATCTGCAAAAAAAAACAAAAACAAAAAAGGAAAAACTATTTAAGTATTAAATTCTACCATCATGGTAGTAATTCACTGAGATTACATTTTAGAACAATACAACTACACAATTCCCACCAATATGTCTCGCTTCCTCATCAACATGTAGGGAAGCTTTGCAATCCTATCAAAGCGCTTACTGTACGTGGTTTGCGGAGTAGTCCCAAGTTGTACAGCCACTGTTTCTTTGATCAGTTAATCCGAGATCCAAGATACTCTTTTTGGCACACCCTGCTGTCATATGTACTCTACAGGAATTCCTCCAGCAGCGCTGATGGATGCTTTGTTTGATTGATTGCATCACTCACTGAGTGAATTAGGCCCTCCCCTGTGGAAAACTGACAGCACTCTCGCATCACTTTGAGCTCATGATTAAGACAAGGAGAGTTTTGCTGCAACAGTACACACAGATGCACCGTGGAACACGCGCACGCACACACAAACAAGGGGCACACACTAGCAGGCACACAAGGAAATGATGGGCAGGCAAGTGCAATGACATACAAGCTCAGTCAATGGGAGTCCATATAGCCTGGCAGGTCGCAGGCTCGTTTAACTTTGCACCAGCTGGCTGCTGTGTCAACAGTTGTAAACCTCATGTCTGCCTTTTATTGATAATGTCAGTGAGGGTAAAAGTGGTCACAGAATGAGTACCATTCAGGCTGAAAGACAGCGAAGGGCATTCCCCTTTATGCAGCGTGCTATTTTTGTTAACCACAATGTAGAGCGTCACATGAAATGATGAATCTGTCACACACCACATAATAGGGTAGCAGGCTGTCTAAAATTAGTTTGTGGGAATCTATTTACAGAGGTGATTATGTGACATGCGACAGACAAGTTCAGATAACCGAGATCGAGAAGGTTCAGGATCTTTTCCAACTATGCAAGCACATCAAAGAAAATCCTCTCTGAGATCATGCCATTTCCATTCAAATTGGATAAAGCATGATTCTCAAAACAGACCTAAAAAATGTCAATTAAAGTCGTTTTTGACCAATCACTTAAGAATAAAGAATAAACAGAAGAAAACCTCCATCGACCTTCAGTACCAACCTGTCTCAGGTTCATCCCGGAAATCATGGCTGTAGTCAAACACACAGCTTAAAAGTACCTCTCGCTCTAAACTCATCTCTAGCCCAGTGATTACAGATTAGGTCTCAGCATAAAACTATCATCGCTTCAAATGGTTTACTCTCCTCTAGTGCTGAACAGGTGATACCCTCCTGTCCACTCCGTCCGTTGTGACACGCCCCCTTTTTTCAGGCCAGACTGATGATCCATGAAGTTGCAGCTGCTTGTTTTGCTTTTTTTTTTTTTTTCATTTTCAATGTGTGCGACCAGCCAACAACAGTGAACACACTGCACTTCTTCTAACACCCACTCAAACACACTGAGGCTTTCCCTCCTGTATACTGGACGTATACTGAAACTCGATAACAGAATTAAACTAGATCCTAATTTGTGATATGGTTTCAAAAAAATGAAGCACTCTTGTACTCAGGGGTAATGCATTTACAATTTGCTTGCAGTGTGTTGAAAATGCAGTGTAAGCAGAGTTCATTTGAAAACACTATTGCACAGATTATAGCGTGCCTTTTCTGTGCTCCACAATTTTTCTCAATTACGCTATCACGATCAAAACACTCTCTCCCCCCACAGCCAAACGAGCGTGACTAAAGAATGGATGGCTTTATCCACAGGGATTGTGGTTTAGGCTGGGCTCAGACTGACGGGACCTCAGGGGGAGATAGGGGGTCGCCCACAGAAGTCATCTGCAGCCTGTGGAACTAAGAACCCCTGGGCCACTTACTGCACATGGCTGACTGTTGGCTATGGCGGAACACAAGTGGAGTGTGTCTGTGTGTGCCCGTGTGCTTGTGTGTCTACGTGTCCGGGTTTATGTTTGATAATAAAGCAGCCGCGGGCATACCGCTGAAGCTGTGTGTGGTTCAACATGTCTCCCTGTCAAGCAAGCTACCCAGCATCCCTGAACACACAGATCACAGCTCTCTCTCTCTCGACCACTCTCACACGTCTGTTACCAATTATAAGGCTTCGGACTGAGGGACTGAAATGAATAATAAAACAGATCATCTGAAACCTCAAATACAAAATCTACAAAAGTGACTTCAGCACTGGAAGCCATGCAACAAGAAAGACTTTCAGCAGTTTCTAATGGACCAACTCATATTTTCTTATATCATGAATATTAAATCAAATCATGCACGTGTCTCTATAAGCATGGCACATAATAATGTTGCAACTCCTGGGGACAGCTTGGCAGCTGACCCCTAACCTCAATTCTGCCAGGCACACATTTCCATTTATTAGTCTTTAAATTCAGCAACTCTTATCAAAAAGGGAGCGGGAGACTGCCAGAGTGTAACCCCTATCAATACCATTTGTGCTGGTGAGAGGCACCTGCACGCACAGCTGGAGACTCCTAAAGGTGTGGATTTGAAATGGGTGCATGTTTACTTGAGTGACCGCTAACTTGATCTTCATGTGGAACATAAAGTTCCACATGAAGTGGAAACAAGAGTGTCCAGGTGGCATCTTTACCAAACAATGTGTGAGTATTTGTATAGACTGTATATATTATATGTTTCCCCAAAATGTTTGGTATAAACCTGTGGCAGCCAAAACGCATTTGAAAGAGTTACACAATATATATATATATATACAGTATATATATTCAGTCAGTCGTCTATGTATATATTTAGAGTATCCATTAAGTATTTACTTGTATATGATTGCATTAATGACAGTATAGCGGATGACGCTGCTGCCCACCAAGTGCTTGGTCCATACTTCGCAGATTGGACTGGGCAATATTATCATCATATCAGTTTGTATTACATGCAGCTCCAAATCTTGCAACACCACTTAAAATCGAACTTTCTTTTTAGTTTTTACTCGATTGGCACGGAAATCACGCACGACAGCAGATCGACGATAGAAAGCGTAAAAAGAAGTTGTACCTTCTTCTGCAGACTTCATGTTGGCGGTGAGAGAGGTAAGAAGCTGGAGTGCCCGCTCCTGACCGGCTGCTGCTGCTGCTGCTCGGAGACTCAACTGGGACTGGACGCTCAGAATGAGGGGATCCTGCATTCAACAAGCGATGCTCAACTTTTATTTTTATTTTTTTTCTTCTTCTATTTTCTCCGTACCGACGGTATTACTGCAAGAGTTGGCTCACCTCACGCGCGGTGGAATAAAAGGCATAGTTTGCAAAGAGAAAGCAAGAAAAATTAAAAGTAAAAAAAATGGGCAGCACCACCGTGCGCTCCGAAACGGACAGGCTGAGGAGTGGGGCGCGCGCGCGCGGCAGCAGGTACGAGCCGCCGAGGAGAGAGTGACTGAGGTGAGGAGAGAGAAGCCTGAATCTCCCCAGGTCGATGACGCAGAGCGGTTTGTCAGAGGGGCCGGCTCCGGTGCTTTTAAACTGGGAAAACACCCTCCGTCCTCCCGTGCTCAGCGCGCCGCCCATCCGGGGGATGACGCGACGCGGCGCGGCTCCTGCAGTCCTCCCGGTCCGTCTGACAGCGTCTGCTGCTGCCTCTGGGAGGCCACCGGTGGAGCCGAGGGGTGCGCGAGGCACGCGCGCGCACACACAGACTCCCCACTTCAAATACTTCCGGGTTTTAATTGTTTTAGTCTCACATTGCACATTTTGTATGTACTTTTTTTCTTCCAAATTCTAATTGACACCACAACTAAAATGGTTTCATTGTACTTAAAAGTGTTAAGTTATTATTTAATATCATTATTATTATTACATATTCTTTTTCTGAAATGTATCTAAATAGTTGCCTCTCGATAGTCTGTGTGATATAGCCTACATTTATGACTAAATTATCACAATGCATTATTTAAAAAAACAATGGTCGGATAAGGACCACTCTGTTGATATGTCTGATTTTGATTGCTGTTTTAGTAAATTATGTAAATGTTGACAACACCTTACCATAATTTAGTTAGTCAAAAATAATTAGAATGGATGCAGTGAATATTGTTTTTCTGTAGCTGACCCTGACATTTGACTTCCCTGCAGGAGGGTGAGGAAGAGGGGTACCTCCTATACACAAACAACAGAATGTGGTATTTCAGTACATCCACAAATACAATTATAATGGCCTTTCTCATTAACATTGGCAGTTATGTTATTATATGATCATTAATATTAAACCCATTCCCCGTGATTGAAATCAAACTCAAATGCTATCAAATTCCATTTACAAATGTGTTTTCCTTGTGTTTCAGGAAAATATGGAGTCACAGCTTCACCCAAAATAACCATCCTGAACCACTGACAGCAGAAACACACCATGTTCCTGATCTCCACTTTCCACTATACGTATCGAGTCAATCCCCAGTGAATTTGTGGGTACGAGGCCGAATGCTTTGCCTATGTTAAATGAAAATACAGGTTCATTATACTGTTTATTTATTTAATTGTGCTCCTTTTACCATTAAACTAAAGAATAGTCCCATTGCAAGAGCGTAGAAAACAGATTGAAGTGCTATCAAGAAATGGTCAGGTATGTGGGGGGGGGGGGGTGCAGCATACTTTATATACATTTAAATGCATTGCTGATTCCATTCATCTTCAGCTGCCAACTGGAGTGATTACCTAATGGGAACACTTAAGCAATTGGCAGAAGGATGGACACTGTAAATTTACACTGACAAATGAAGTTTCAATTTACAATGATAAGTCCCATTATGATACTTGAGGCTTTTTAAATTAACAGGTGTAATGCGTGGCAGACTTTACACACTCAATGCATATCTTTTGGCATTCACAGAGCACTGAAAGGCTCCATGTGGATTCCAAATATGAAAATGATGATGATGAGTAAAAAACTTTATATAACAAGCCAAGGAGGAATAGCACTGAGTGTCGGTAGCTGCCATGAGTGCAATTAACAACGGCTCAGACAAGCTACAACATAATTTCTTTTGAATGGGAGCCAGATTTCAGTAAAAAACTAAAAAAGACTCCCGTGAGTCTGAAATGTAGCTGGCAAGCTGGAGGATGATCGCACATAATCAAAAGCAGACAGCCTTTTGGGGGCAGGCAGGCATGGGGCAAGCAGCACGCACGGGGGGAGGGGGGGAGAGTAATAGTACGCTGTGTTTTCTTTGCCTACAGTAGCTCTCCGGCGTCAGCTGTGGCTTGGCTAATGTGCGTGTGTGAGGTCAAAGATGAAAAAGCCGCATCACGTACTTTGGGGGATGAATTATGATAGGAACCGGCAGTAGGAAAAAAAAAGTAGCTGCACAGTTGACTGGCACTGGTGGGGTGAGGGGGTGGGGCTGAACTGGTTGTTGGACAATTTTAAAACTCTGCGGTGGGCCATGATCCAATGGCTGTCTGAGGCCTTATCTTGATGGATTCTGTGCTACTGAGTAAAGTATCATTAGCTGCGCTGACTGTCAACAGAAGTCAGAGCCCTTCAGACCATGTCTGTGGTGACAAATACTACAGCCACCAGGTCATTAAGCGCCGTATACCTCATTAGAGAAGATGTGGCTAATGTTAAAAACCGATGGTGCAATGCTTCTCATAATGCATGTGTGCGGAGAAACTGAGCTGAAGTAACTTGTCACTTTCTTCAGCATCAGTTCATAAGTCAGGCAGCATCTCTCTTTGCAGTGTGATTCCGTCTCTGGGTAAACTCCACATTTTCGTTTTTACACTAAAGAGCATCCATACAGAAATTGTGTTGATTTGCCAAGATAAGAGCTATAGTGCTGGACTCTCGCAGGAAGGATAACTTAACCGAGGTTCAAAACCAATTTGTGTCACAAACTGCGGTGAACAGGAATACTGGGCTGACTTGCTTTTGGTACTTTGTGTTTTTTTTTGTTTTTTTTTCACAAGCGACACAGTCACCACAGGTGTCATGAAAAATGGACTCTCACTGGCATTTTGAGCTCCTTTCCATATGTTGTACCATCCATTAGCAACTATTAATCACAATTAATAAGCCCTCCTCCTTTGGCATCATTCCATTTTCACTGACAGCAATTCAATACAGTGCTTGCGTAGTGGATGTCGTTAGGTCTATCCGACTTCGGACTCGGTTTTGTATCGTGATGAGCTTTGAATCAGCTCCAAACAGGCTGTATGGCATATATGGGGAAGTTGGAGTCCCTTTAAATCTTCTCGGGAAATGTAGGAATATAATTTATAGCTCTACTTCATCTGGCCCTGTGACAGTGCACATACTCAGCAGCCACTACATGTCTGCGGAGAGCATTAGAGCAGTGCTGTGTCGTACGCTCAGATTTATGGCCTGCTCCTCGCTTCCGTGTTTCCCAGAAAATGATTATCGCTCGTGTCTTGAAAAGTGAAACATGCTTCTTTCACGTTCGCACACATTGAGATGTTGCTCATTTTCTCTCTGTTGCCCTTTGTCCTGATTTGCTTATTCGATAAACATGGCCTGTCGACGGTACAGTACATGCACACAATCACATAGGTCTTCAACTCAAGATCAGGGTGTCCAATGTAAAGCTCAAACATCACACCTACTCTTCATCTTGTTTTTCTGATCTTGGCACATTGCTCTGCTTTGGTGCGTCACTGTCAAGGGACTGGAAATACGTTTCTCTGAAGTAAACAGCGCTGATGATATGATAAATGACAAGGGTGACAGGGCTATACTTAATGCCAGCTTCTTTAATGTTTTCTACCAGCGGTTTGGCCTGGGAGTCGGGCCACATGTTGGCATGGTTTGACACCCATTTCTTTAAACTCTCTCCGTGAAGGATTTACACATAAAAACTGACCAAAAGTTGACAGGTATAAATAATCACATCTAAAGCCTTCCAAGTGGTGGGTTTAGTCGTGTCGTATGTGTTTGTCTCGACAACAGGAATGGTACCAGTTGGAAAAATGGGGTTGAAAAATATCAATATAGATATAGACACTAACAAGACCAGGGAACCCCGAGAATTGCAGCAAACTGCCGGTGAATCCCTGCCATACATTTAAATTCAAGGCTACAAACCCAAACTCTCCCCCCAAAGCTGCAGTTAATCCTCTCCTTTTACAACATATAATTCATGTTTGACATATCCGGGGAAATAAGTACACTGGCATCTCCACTTCTCTACACTATTATTATCTATATTTTTCGGAGTTTTTCTAAGCGCCGCAACTTGAATCGGGCAGATCTTAATAGCCGTAAACACTCATTTGTGCGCACTCTGTTGATACAAGTTCATTACTCAGCCACGTTCAGCCCTGCAGGGCCGGTGGCAGTGGCTGCAGCCACAGACGCGGTTACCAGTGATTACTCAGTGATGGTGTTAAACTGAAGAAGTCTGCGGTTTTACGAATGCAAGTTGTGAATGGCCATCCTTCCATCTGGCGTGAGTGTCGCACAAGTTTGTACGCACTTCCACACTTCTGCTTTTTCCTTTTGTGAGTGTTTAGGTGCGTGGAGGAGCATACTTCACTGCACACAATGGAGAACTGCTCGGAGCTATCTTAGGCATGTCTGGACACTGCTGTATGTTTAGCTACTGGCTTTTTTCAGAGATTCCTCTTATGAACAGGAAGTAGCGTACATGTCTGTCTTGTAAACCAAATGAGCAGCGCTGTCATTGTCACATGGAGATTGACTAAGATGTGTGTGCTGGTAGAAAATAGGGAAGGATCACAGTGAGTCTGCTACTCTGCCACTGTTGTTTACCTTGTGTACTGAAGTTAGATCTTTTCATCCACATGGCCATGGGTTCTAGTCCCATTTTTGCAGGTCTAGGTAGGATGAGTGACACTTAAAAACAAACATTGCTCCCCACTTAATTGATACCCTGCAAAGCAGTTAATTCAAAAACGGAAATAACGTTTTTTTTTAAAACCCTAAAAAAGAAAGCCCGTCATAATAAAATCATCAATAATACAGAACCAGCATTGAGAAGGACAAAAAACAAATTACAAAATGTATGATAACGCCTTCCCTTGCTTAGTCTTGTCCACATTAAATACAGCTCCTGGAGGTGGAAATATTTGCACAGTTTGTTTTTAAACTAATGACCTATTATTGCAGTCTCTCAGTGTTGTTTTCTCTGTGTATGCTTTTGCTGACAGTGTGAGTTGTGATAAAGCTCCACCATGGGTGCTTTATCTTACCCACATGTGCAGCTAATTCAAAACCTGTGGCCAATAACAGTTTGTATAGGTCAAAGACATATGACCTGTGAGACAATTTTCCTACATCACTTCTAACACAGATAATTACTCAGGCAAGGCATCTAAGGAGGGCTATATTGTCAGTTTCAAACCAAAAACAACGATATAAGCACTGTTTTCTCCCCCTCTCCTTGAACGAAATGTGCATCCATTCAGTTTTTGTTACAATCCAAGTAATGGTTATGGGATTATGAGGGCGGATGGTTTCATTTTTCTAGCCTATGACTGTCACATCCAAGTCCATTACTGTGATTTAAGCTCTAGCATATATGCCAAGGCCATTTTTACTGCAGGGCTCTCAGTCTGGCTGATGTACATTAAAACACATTTATATAGTCCAGCACAGCCAGGGTCCTGGTTACGCGAAACGGTCATTCACAAATCTGAGCTCAATCTCGCAGAGTCTTGAATCATTTTGTCGACCGAGGGGTGGTATGCCATATAAACTCATTGTTTCCATTTATAAAATGACTGGGCAGGAGGTTTAGCATTATATAATGTGTTTTATTTAAAGAAATACACACTGCACTCAGCTATTTCCAAATGCAGTGACAATTCCAAAAAAGAATCGACTGGAAAATAAAAGTTCATGCAACTCAAGGCTGCATGATGCTACGATTACTGATGACAGTCCCCCTGCTGCCGGCTCTGCCCCCCCCCCCTTCATATTGACATCACTGGGTTATTGTTGGTACTCAAATTTGATCAGATGAAACAAATCATATAAAATTCAGCTATAGCAGTAGATAATCATGAGAAATGTTCATATACTGGGGTGATTATTAAGAAGAGGTGGGAAACTTGGAGCAAAGCTCTATCCAACTCCGCAACCTTGCGGTAAGAAGACTCCAGGAAGTTACCGCTGCATGCCAAGAAACAGTCTGGCAAAGACGCATAGAAGCAAAACAATCTATTTTTATGGATATAATTTACCTTTAGAAGGAGCCAGGTAAGCTGATTCAGTAGAGGTCCCTCTGTCCATTTATTTGTTTGTGTCTGGCCTCAAAAATAAAAATGATCCGCCATCAATTGCCTGATTGGCAAGAAATTTCCTTCGTACCTTCACAATCCCAAGAAGAAAGACGACTTGATGACCTCTGTGAGCTTTGTTTTATTGGCACCAAATCAAGCCAACCTTTCAGTTTTCAAATGAATCTGTAGCTCCCGAGCCTTTGCTCATAAAGCGCAATATTTGCTGTGTGCTTTCCTGCTCCCAATGGAAGTAAACCTATTGATTTTGTTGACTTCTTTATCCATGAGTTGCCAACTGGCAAAACTTTGACCAACTTACTGTTACCACTCTGTCGCTTACACTTTTATGTTGACGGCAAAAGCGAAGGCAGACCGACTTAGTTACTACTCAGCCCCTGCGGAGGCCTGCATACTATTGCGATTAGTCTCCGTTATTCTCGTTCGATTAAAGTGATTTATTGGAAGGCCACTGTAAACCACACAGTGGTTTCATGGATGTTCTGGAATTTTCTTCGGGTCAAATTAAAACTCCTGCAGAAATAGATGCATTACAAGTCTGGGAAGTCTTTAAAATTTAAGTTCCATTTTATTCTGAGAAATACGTTAGTGTACCTCTGTGCCTCTACTGTTGCGTGGTTCACAGTACAGGACCTTTGTACAGACCCAGAGGAAGCTGGAACCAGGTCATCAGGACTGCTGTTGCTGTGATTCTGTGACCCGTCCTTGGTGTTGGTATTGACATGTCATAAAAGGATTAAAAATAGCTTGATCCTGGCTCGCAGCACGCAGCAAGTCACACTGTGGTCTCTCCGCCGACAGTTGTTCTGACCGAAAAGGAAAAATAACCCCTGCTGGACACCTATGGGGAGGGGGTTAACTGAAGCACTCTTCCTCTCCCCCCACCTTTCCTGTCTCTATCCAGTGCCTTCCTTTTTCACAGCCCCAAATGGGATCCCCTCTTCTGTTTCCTGCTGTTTGTACAAGTTGCTTGGAAACCATGGCAGCTGTCCAGTTGGGGGGGATTTTTTCTTTTAACTGGTGTGACTTGAGGGGGGTTAGAAGGTCACAAGGTCAGCACATGGGTAGGATGCTTTACAGTTGTTATGTTGGCATGCTGATATACAGCTGAGAGTAATGCTCTTTTCCACTAAATGTGCTTTTCAACTTCTTTATCTTTAAAACAGTAAAATAGCATTTTAGAAACAATCCAGACATTATCAAATGAACTCACTCATAATATAATGAGGTAATACAATTTGTATGCATCTCTACCTATATGCCAATCCATATTTGGATATCGACAATGGGAAAATGGAAAAAAAGATGAAAAATAAAGTACACTTGTACTGTATAAGTTGACAAGATACACCAATTCAAATAAACACTAATGTTGGCCTTTAATGAATATATTGGCAACCTCATGCCAGCACATACATTAAATGAACTTCATACAACCATCACTGCTAAGTTAAATTTCACAGTGACTAAGTTAAATTTCACAGTGACTTACTCTTTCATTCGTCTTTATGAAACAAATAAGATGCACATGAGTACAGTGGTAAGTATTGTTACCATATTTCCCAAAACTCTCTTCTTGAGCCATCTTTTAATCATTTTATTTGCTGTAATCTCTGCTGTCTGAAAACACAAACAGAGTTTGATCCTCCCTGTCCTGCCCGCAGTCCTTCCACTCGCCTATGAACTCCCTTGTTCCGTCAAGCCGATGACATTTTATTGGCCATGGGACTAATGGTCGATTGGAAATAGCTTTCGTTAAAGGCAACAAAATATTGAATAAAACTTATCTTAACAGATGGGGTGTACCACATGACATACCGTTGAGTAAGGCTCCGTTCCAGAGCCGATTTTTGCTATTTGCACTATTACAATGTCAGTGGGATTGTGAATGAAGTTTTTACTTCTGGAAAAGATTATTTCATGCCTCCAGAAGGTGAGTGTTTCGATTTCAATAAATGCACGTTAGAGCTCCCGGAATGCCTATTTCACTTTAATGTGTTGTTTGCCAGTGTGCTCTTATCTCCTCTTGCAACCATTATCTACAGTACTACTCAGCTTGAATGTGATATGCTGAAATGCATATTGTCTAAGACGAAGTAACGATTCTCATTGTGTCTGGTATTTAGCACACGCACACAGCACAATAAAAAACAAACATAGAAAAAGGTTGTGATTCATGTTGTCTCATTAGCCGAGCATCTCCTTAGATTCAACCGCACCTGGCTCCGGTGTGACTGGGGGGAGAATTTATCACACGAGGAAAAAAGCCACATCTTGTGTTCAAGTGTGCGATGAGGTATCACGTGTGTGCAGATGGAACCGATAGATGTCAGGCAATTTTTTGCTCTTTGAAGGCCCAAGCTCCGGCAGCAGCCACACACAGACTTAAACGTGAGTGTTGAAAGTGCACAACACAGATACACACACCCACAGGCTAAATTAGAGCGCGCGCGCGTGTGTGTGTGTGTGTGTGTGTGTGTGTGTGTGTGTGCGTGTGCGTGTGTGTGTGTGTGTGTGTGTGTGTGTGTGTGTGTGTCCGGATGAAAATCTCATCAGGTCCGAATGACTCACTGGTGGCTGAATGCCACATACTAACATATTCATACACACATCAGTTCAAGAGGGGAAACGCTTTTCCCTCTCTCTCAGTCCATTTTGCACCGTTTAAACACTGTTGAGTCGAAACCAGACATAATAAAGTGGTGCTCCGCAGGGAGAGAGCGCGCTGCCCTGCTGTGGATCCATCTGAAGTTTGTCTGAAACCCTACAGCCTTAAGCGTCTCCCCAGCCCCTGGCAACCTGATCCCGAGCGGAGTGTTTTTAACTCGAATCCTACAGTGGTGTTCCTGACCTCAGAAAGTGATCCTAATCAGGAGGAATACCCTGATGGTGCAGTTTGGACCCTCAGCACCGAAACCAAATAGCATAATCGTGTAATTAGGGATCCCTCTCCAGGAATGCATGGTTTATTGTAAAAGCACAATTTCAGTAAGTAATAGTCTCAATTTACAAAGGCCCCTTATGTATTCAATGACTGTTGGGATCCGGGATTCATATTTTAGTTTTTCTCTGTTGTGGCTGCCAATGTTACAGTCATATTTGCTACCCACGCTACAAATCAGCGTTCTCAGTCATATTTTCTTGCAGGCTGAGTCAAAATGTGATGATTCATGAACTCCGATTCTTCCTTTTTTCTCCCGGCGTGCCAACACCGACCGGTGTCGGAAGAATCGAGAGCCTGAGGCGGACTGTCCTGCAGCTGTGTTGACGCTGTGTGACTTACACAGCATCGAGGGTAGAGCGGCGGGCTACAGCAGCGCACGTTTCGATGCAGTCAGACAATGAACAGGACACTATCCGCCCATCCTGTGCAAGCAAACAAGTGTATCCAGGATAAGCCTCGACTGGGTTGGATCTCTATGGGCAGGGCGATATTGCATGCCCACCTGCCTGGTGTTGGGCGTTTTTTTATTGACACGGTGTAACATTAGTTATGTTTGGTGCAGGTGACTCCGCGCATACTGTGGTTGTTGTCCAACAGGGCATGGCTATAGTTGAATACATTTTTGTGTACACAAAGGCCGCTAATTATACAGTGCGATGCTTGTTTTGCTTTTTAAAACTGTCAGTCAGGATACAGAGTTTATTCAAATAAAGCTGGAGGGTTGTCTCTTCTCCTGCAGATGCAGGATGGTAGTTATCAAATGTAGAATGGGGGTTATCACCACCTTGTGTATATTCCATATAAACGGTATAGGTACGGTGTTGTATTTACCAGAGCCTATGGTGCAATATAACCTTAGTCCCTAGGCGCATGGTGAGTTTTCCGGCAATTTTGACTCATCCCAATCTCCCCCAATGACAGACGTGAAACCGTGGAAGCCTGCATGCCTTCGTGGTTTGCTAGTTCGTCAGCCCTGGCTGCAGGAGGCGGTGTTGCTCAGCAGCTCCCATGTGTCACAACCCCGCCACAAACTCTTGCGGCTTCTGGGAAACCGCCTGGGCCCATTGTCCAGTAAAAGGATATCGGGATCTGCTACGTGGTGCCAAAGAAAAATAGCCGCGCATCATGCCGAGAAATGACCACGCGTGCGCAAACACATGCACAGTGTGAACGTAGAAAGCTACGGGCTCCAAGCTGCCAAATACAATAGCTCCCTGAGCTCCTGCGAGTGTGGCTGTATGTGTAAATACATCTGGACAACATAATTTCACACATCGTCACCTCTGCACACCCACACTCCTGCCTCCCCCCTTTTTCCCTTTGTGAGGAAATAAAGCTCGGGTCTTGTCAGAGGGAATCCCTGCTACCCCAGCTGAGAATACACACTCCGTACTGGCCCCTTCCACATAGTTCTCGTCCAACTGTCTGAAACCGCCCTGACCCATCGTCTACGGTGACTCAATGCCTCGGCTTCCCGCACTTCCCAGAAAGCCGTGCCAGGCCGCGAGTGAGGAGATCTCCAGATGAATGAGATTTCCCACTTTTGCATCGGTCGGTCTCGTGTCGGAACACATTAGTACCGTCTGTGTGTGTGTGTTCCCTCTCGTGTGCTTCACGGAGCTCCAAGATCCGTAAGGTGGAAAACTTAAAAGTATTTACACATCGCCACATGGATTGAGTCTGTGTCCTTGCCTCACATTAGGTTGAGAGTGCAGACTGGCTGCCATTGTGGCTTTTTTTTTTCTTTAAACACCCAGACGGTTACGAAACTCACAGCAAATAGGTTATTATAACTCTCGCATGGTTCCATGATGTGGTCTCTGAGAGATGTGGCTCTAGAAGTCCCATGTTGAGCGAGGAGATCCACCTGGCCCACCAGTGCAGGCAAACCAAGCAGGACTATTTTATTGTCTTAGTTATCTTTAAACTATTCATTTGACTGTAACAGAAATCGCTGCGCCTTCTACATGTATAGTTCAGTTGAATCAAAACAAATCAGTGCTACCTATCTCCTCACGTAGGTCACATATTCATCATGTGACAGGAGAGAGGACTTAACAGCTCACAGTTGCATAGTGTCAGTCAACCCTGATATTTAGTCACACACGATGCACATACAAGCAACTATCTTTAGCAAAGACAACATTAAAAGTAGTCCACAGGACAAGTACACTCATACTCACATCCATCAGTTAAAGTCCATGGCAGATTTATGCCCCTGAATTCCCTTAACATACATTTCAAATCCTTTATATCGGTCAAATATGACTGTGCACAGATTACTTGCAGACACAGAATTAAGGCCAGCATACATTTATACCGTATAGGAGCAACTAATAACTTATAAACAGTATGTTATCAACAATAACTCTAAAGCTCATTGTGTCACTTGTTCATCAGGGAAAAAAAACACCTATTGTGGCTTTAAAATGACTAGTAGTAGATGTAAAAAGGGAACTGTTCTCTTATAATATTATATTATTAAATTATAACTGGCATTAATATGGCAAAATCTTAGAATATTTATATTTATTTATATATAGTTAATAATAGAATATTCATTGTTTTAGCACCCATAGTTGACTCTTTTTTTTTACCCGTTCCCTGCCATCACAGTCTCATCACTGTTGAGTATTATTTCATATGAAAGAATTAAACAATACGTGTCTGTATGTACACTTATTGTGTGGCTTTAGAAAGCTTGTGACTGGATCCCAAATAGTGATACTGTTTACTGTTTAACTGCTACCATCTGCTGGGTCACTAGTGTATTGCAGCCTTATTATTCGTGAACGATAAATGTATGTTGTGCATGTAAGAGAAGAAAAAAGAAAATCTAAGTATATTACAAAAAAATATATACATGTAAATATATCTACATAATAAACTATATTTTTATTGAAATTATCTTTATGGTTCCAAGCCAAATCTTTCGCCATTACATTTCTAATTTACTATAAAATTCCCCCCATAATACATATAATTCAGTATATTACAAACCTTTAACAACATGGATAATTGATAAAAATGCCACAAAAGACTAACAAAAACACCATCCGTGATGTGTATAAATATTACAGTAGCACAAATGTCCATTCACAGTCCCTAAATGAGTATTTAGAATATACTGAGTGATTGTTTTTTCAAGGTTGAAAAAAACATATTTTCATGGTAACCCTCAATAATGATATTTGCAACAAAGGGTATTTGAAAGGAATGTTACTTTCCCCATCAGACACTTAGCCTTGCACCATCTGGTGGACAGCACGGTCACCATTACCTTCACACTGTGACCTACAAAATGGTGAAAGTAATCTCAATCATCTCAAAGTTTTTCTTGGGTCAACTTTACAATGATGTCTTTGTCTTCGCAAACTTTACCCCTGCTTGTCTTTTGCAGCCACTGCAAACACTGCAGAGGACCCTGGCGGAATCACTGCACGCCAACGTCTCTCATATAAAAAGCACCTGCTGCTACAGGCCTGCATTTCATCTGCCTGTGAGGAAACTGTACAGCTCTCTCCGTTCTGCACTGCTCCCTGGCTTATAATGCTCATGGATGGATCCCACCGGTGGATATGCAGCAGCGTGGCACATTCCGCGGGTGCACAGCGTGTGAAATAAGGGTAACGCGATAGTGCTTGAAATTCAAATATTTCGTTCATATTTCCCATGCTGACATGTTGTGTCTTTTAATTAAAAGCAGACGTGGTGATGTCATGCGTGGCAGGGGAGCAGGTCTGCCTCTCAGGCCAGCCAGCGTATGTCACACTGGCCCGATAGCCAAAATATCAGATATCTTGATTAAAAAAAAAGAAGGATAGAGGCAAATGAGGTACTTATGCAGACGTAAGGTAACCGGACCTACTGAGAAAATACCTGCAGAGAAGGGCAAACGAAAGGATAGGGGTATTGCTATTAGTCAAAACTCTCATGGGCACATTATGCACCGTTAGCACAATAAAGCCATTCTGAAGCCTGCATACACACTGAATCTGATCAGGAGCATTTTTCTCTGAGCGAAAGCTGGCTTTTCGTTCAGTGGGCAACAGTTCCTATTCAAGTTCAACTCGTGCCTCCATCAGGCCTGTTTGCTCCTGAGTGACGACCCTCACGGGGCACAGATTGGTCTCTTGTGAAGCACCGTTAGCACAATAAAGCCATTCTGAAGCCTGCATGCACACTGAATCTGATCAGGAGCATTTTTCTCTGAGCGAAAGCTGGCTTTTCGTTCAGTGGGCAACAGTTCCTATTCAAGTTCAACTCGTGCCTCCATCAGGCCTGTTTGCTCCTGAGTGACGACCCTCACGGGGCACAGATTGGTCTCTTGTGAAGCAAACACTAACTGGTAATGAGCATCCGTGTCCATCAGAAGCCGCTCTGATACATGACTAATAAACATGCAGCGGGCTATGTGGGACTATTTAAAGGCCCAGAGATGGAGGCGTTGGAGAGAAGAGGGTCTTTTTCTTGTCTTGTTGTCAGTCCGTGTCAGAAACATTCATTAGCATGGGTCAGATCAGTGGCGTCCTGTCAAACGTGTGATGGCATACACTCATGCATGCGCATCCAAATGCACACACCCACTGGGACACACACACAAACACAAACACACACACACACACACACACACACACAATGCATGCACACATGTCTGCTACTTTGCTGCCACCTTGTGGATAATGTATGTCACATCTGCACGCAACCATAGAGTCTTAATGGTCCATATCCGCCAACATATAAAGCTGGGAATTTTATTTGGATGAATATTTATCATGGGATAAGTAAAATTATTTTAGAATGGGATCTACTCTCAGCTTTATTCATAAATAGGATTCACTGTTTAAACATTATAATACAGTCTGGTTTATCCTAGGATCTGCTTTAGGTTGCTCATTTGCATATGTTTTATTATATAAATATAGTTATAATATAGTTACATTGCACGGTTGCCAAATTATCTGATATCTCAACAGAAAAATTAGGATAGAATGATGTGTGGTACTCATGCAGATTTAATGTAACCTTGCCTACTAAGAAACTCCCTGGAGAGGAGGATGCACATATCTTGTAATATAGTTGCATTTGGTGAAAATAAACTATAATTGTGTTAGTGTCAATTGAGAAGCTCAAATTTCAATTGAGGCTCCCTGAAAAAAAATAAAAAAAATCTTGAATATTATCAGCACATTTCACATTTTAATTGTAAATTGCACTCTTGAGGGTGTCATTTATCACAATGCCTATTTCTATTATTTCTTTACTTTAATAAAAACACATTTATATGTAAATTATGTCTAAATAACTAACCCAAATTAATTATTTTTGCATTGTGTTTAGGTGCTAGAGCTGAGGTGTAATCCCTAATTTAAAACAAAGACAATGCAAATATTGACCCTGTATTATTATTATTTTGTTATTTTAAGAAAATGACTAAATGTCAAGTTTTATTTTGATTGGAATAGTTCATTAAGTCTGTGAACACGACAGAGCAAATTATTTTATTTTTGTTCTCAGCATGATTTCATGAATATAAGAGCTGCAGGGTGTCATTGCAGCATGGCTGCGTTTACTGTCACATGTCACATCTCAACACGGATTCTCTGTTTGTTTTATAGACAAAAGATAAAAGTGGTTACATGTGCTCGCTCTGTCCTGGTATTCAGAACACGCTGCAGTCATTTATTCACATTTATCATTTTCTCTTCATGATTTGTCACAACCCAATAAAATCAGCACCGCAGGGGCAGCGTGAATACACATCACCACACAATAATTTACCAGAGCGATTAGCAATGATAAACCACAGAAGGACATTACATTGACCCGCTCATCACTTTCACCATTGTTATGATTATGACATATAGTTTGTACTTACTCCAGGGTAGGCCGTGTGATCAGGCTGCTGGTGTAATTAAATCAACCTGCCCTGGGCTTTTATTGACTCACTAATATGGCCAATACAATATGACTGTTATGACCTGCTGCTCTCGAGACATCCATCCATACATGTTAGCCAAGCAATAAATGCCTCAGTTGAATTAGACCATTATATAGGGAGCAGCCTGATAATGACGAAGCAGGGGCTGCGCGGGGGGGGTATGTGCACATGAACACACGTGTTGTCATATACAGTAATTAACTGGATTGAGGGGAAAACCTATGAACGCATTCCCCTGTATTTAGCATCAGAAAATGAGACAGTAATTATTGTATTCTTTCACGTTGCAATTTCAACCATAGATCTCAATGCACGGCGATTTAGAAGACTCATAATCTCTTTTGCACCGTGTGTGTTGAACATACACATGCTGCAGCGTGTCCTTTGGCTCACAGGGAAAATATTGCAGCTCAAAGTTTGTGCGATTCTTCAATGACCATGTCAGACTGGGCACAACAGACCACATAGTCCCCATATTTGCTACACTACTACCACTACTGCACTGTGACTGGTAACTTTTCTATAACCACTTAGTACTCTAGGCAACAATGAGGCTCCTATTTCACACACAAACACAGTGTATGCTTTCAGGCATATGTGCTGCACAAGACAATGGTCCTCACTCTGTGTGTCTCCCAGTGGATGGAGTGAGGGGGTGATTGTGCTGTGGAGTTCAACAGCTGCTCTGTAGCCACGTGCTGCACTGAGACCAGTAGACTTAGGACCGAATAAGTCATATTTTTCATTGATAAATCAATAAATCATCTATATCATCAGCTGACTAGAAACACATTTGCCTGCATCTTGTTCACATTTATATATATTTATACCAAAGTGATCCCCTAACAATGAAAAAGAAATGAAACATGAAGATAATGCATATCCATGCACACACCGGCCATATAGTATGATCCATAGCTGGGATGGTACTTATACAGAGCTCTTGTTTTGCACAATAGCCTCTCAGTCAAAAAAGAGAAAAACACTGTGAGGTGAACTGTTCTCACTTCTCCCCCATCACTGAGAGAATGACTGTGTGTTTGTGTGACTTAATACGTTTTGCAGAAGGAGAGAGGGAAAAAAAAGGCAGATTGAAAGCAAAAGTGACGAAAAGAAGAGAAGAATCAACGAATAGAGGTAGACATCCTGCTTCATTCCCCCCTCCTTCTTTCTCTGCTGTAACTCCTCAACATGAGATCACCGGCGTGCACGCTGACATGCAGCACAGTACTGTGCCTATTCATGAATTCAAAGCTAATCCCCAAATGATTTAATCTGTAACATGATTAACAGTGGAGCAATTATAGAAATAATCTGTTAGCATTCAGAAATAACAATCGCACCAAGAGCCTGAATCGCTCTGGGAAAGAAAGTGGGGGGTCCCATTTTCAACCATGACGTCAGTTTTTCACCTCTCTCAGGGTCCCGGTCAGCGTTGCACCTTTATGTGACTCCGACCTATGAGAGGGCACTGCTTGGGTCAAAGGTCAAACTGCAATTGATGTCACACTGCTCACATGGCCATGTCTGATGCATGATTAGTTAGATATGTACATTTAGATAATGTGCTTGTCCCCCAATCTATCAGGAGCCGCTCTGCTCTTCGCCCCAGGCCCCTAATGCACTCCAATGTATTTATGGTCAATAATTAAAAGGGAAAAGCATGCATTAAAACCAGTCTCTACTTAACAGATCTCAACTAATGAGATTAGAATAATGAATAGGCCACTTTACCGGCTTGGCCCGGCACAGTGGTCATTTCGCTGACAGCAGCTGGATATGACAAGGTTAGCGTCATAAGCCTTTTCTTGCAAATGGGGGTTTAGGGCACGGATTAATGCCCCAGGAACAGCAAAAAGAGGCCAGCCTATTTGTATAAATGCATTAAACCAGAAGGAAAAATACACTGGACCTTGGCCCGTTTGTTATTGGATTTCACAATTCTATTCAAAAAAAGGGGGGTATTTTGTTTTGCAAACAGAATCACCTAAAAATGAAGCTCTGATTTAGTTGCGCATAAAAATGTTGATTTGATCTGGGGATAAAAAAAAGAAAAAAAAAGAGACACTTCATCTTCATCATCATCATCATCATCATCATCAATTTAACACTTTGAGTGCAAGCGCACTTTGCAAGTATCAGCAAAGGTTATTTTTTTTCAATTTTCACAAGAAAGGGTTACCATCCCATTTTGACCTGCAAATTGTCTCTCCCCTTTAATACCCTATCATTTCATTTCAGGGTCCCTTTGTAGTTGGAACCAGGGCCGGCTATATTTGGCAGTGGCCATCTGTTTATTATTTAGCCAGTGCTTGGATGTGCAGCCTGACTGCGTTTGGGAGCGAGAGGGGTAGCCAGCAAACGGCGCTACCTGGCCCTGGATATGGTCTTTACCGGTCTCCCCGGACCCATTAAAATCCTGTTAACTTTGATAATCCCTGGCAAGAACTTGGCCTCTGCGGACCACTGAACAGGAGAGGAATACTTTCAAGTGCCACTGTTTAAGAGGTCATAACATATTGTAAAGCTGTGTGTGGCGGTTGCCGAGGGTTACATAATGACACCTGAGAGAAGAGACAAAGGGCAAGTTGTCATGGCAGGAATATGACTGAACCAGCTTTTTACCCCAGCTGGGAAAATTCTCCTTCCTTACACACATTTCAACCATAATCACGAGCCTTCTTACCTCAAATAAGTATTGAAGTTACCTTCACGGAGCCAAACCTAAAATATGGAGGCCGCCGAGAAGGAAACTCCAATGAAACGTTCCACAGAGCTCGACACAGCTGAGCTATCACCATTAAAAGAAAGTCAGAAAAAATACATTAAATAAAATAAATGCTCCTATTTTTTTTTTAAGTTATGTAAGTGCGAGGACTGTGTCCTCAGTGTCCGAAGGTTGTCTGCCCAGTTTTCCGAAGGCCAAACACGACACAAGAATGAAGTAAATTGTTCTAAACTGGCATATGGCTTACGATGTAATTATTTCTAGATAACCACATTTCCGAGAGAGATAGAGAGCGAGGGAGTCGGATTGGTTGAAGAGGGCAACCAGAGAAGATGACTGGGTGGATGTTGCCCCTAACAGGTGTTGCGAGGGCTCAAGCATTTACACCAGCACCTGGCCTAAGGCCCCCTGGAGACCACACGCTGCACAACACTATTAGTCAGCTATGTGGATGGCAGATAGACAGAGCTAAAACTGGCTGCTGCTGCCACTTCAGAGAGGGAGAGTGAGAGACGTATAAAAGAGCAGCACTCGCCTTCTTTTTGTTGTTGTTGCTCTCCTGATAACATTTTATCGCTCGCTTTCAAAGTCTTTAGAGTGGATATTTCAAAGAGAGCCCCGACATTCTGAGACAGGAACAGCTTTGCGAGAGCCATTCCTCGGCGCGCCGTGTATGAAAATTAGAATTCCTTGCCACGCAATGGGAAGCAGAGGTTGAAACGAGCCAGAAACCACCAGCATGTGCAGAGAAATTCCTGCACCCTTCTGGTGGCGATTACCAAGAGGGGCAAAGGAAGAGGGGGGGGGGGGGGGGGGGGGGGGGAAA